>VFFE01007650.1:1141790-1378162 GCA_008921705.1 Burhinus oedicnemus
CCCCCCCCCCCCAAAAAAAAAAAAAAAAGGTGATAAAAGTCAAAGCACATGAAGAAACTCAGAGAAACCTTCTGAGTATAAAAAAAACCCAATTATTGAGGCTCTGAGTAAAGTTTATATCTGATTAAGAAACAAGTGTACGTATTTCATCCAGATAGTGACAGGAGACAGATGAAGAGTGATATGGTACATACAGACTTTTCATTAGTTTAACTTCAGAGGGGATAGTCAGATGATAGCATTTATCCAGAGCCTTGAGCAAAGGAAAGCATGGATGAGGGCAAAAGTTGTAAATATATCTCTCCAAGGACTCCTTTACCAAAATGGAATCTGAAGAGGAGCAAAACCACATTAGAGGAATAATTAATTAGGACAATGTATTTCAGGTTACATAGACCAGTCTTACCTCCTGAAAGGGTAGTGACAGGCCTCATGCTGCATCAGCTTCTGGAAACTGTGATACCTACAACTGGAGCAGGCAAAGAGGGCACCAAAATGAGCTGCATCAGAAGACAGCATGCGAGGAGGTGGCAAGAAATCAAAGCACCAGCAGGGAGGCAGGGCATTTCATTTCTAACAATGCCTTGCTGGTAATTGCAACAAGCTGATCCCACTGCTTCCTGGGATGCAGCTGAGATATCACTGGCCTGCATTGCACACCATTGAAAAGGGAAAGCTCTAGTGCACCCAAGAGGGTGCATCCCAGATGATGATGATCACCCATAAGCTTGAGGATATGCAAGAACTTTAATAGGTTTGACATAGAGGGAAGATGCTTAATGAATGAGCAGCTGAAGGCTGGAAGAGAATTTGATTTTTTCTTTTTTTACCCCTTAGATGATTGATGCTGCAGAGTGCTATTACACTGCAGTAGCTTATATAGCCCAACCTACCTAGCAACCATGTAACCATCTTTAACTCACAGCCAAAACCAAGAGCACCTGTCTGTTTACAAATTAATTAAGTAATGGTAAAACACTGCCCAATATAACAAATTTTACTAAGAACATCCAATGGAATGACTCCTCCCTTTGAGTTTTTCACGCTGCTCCTTCACACATTTGTGTATTTTTGTCTCTCAGCTCCTGAGAGCAAGGTCCTTCCTTCCTGTGCTTCTGTGTTTTGTAGAACATCCAACTGGGACTAAGCAAATAAAAACAGGAAAAGAACTTTTTAATTCAGGTTGGAAGCTACTATGAGACAATGGATGTATTTAATTATTTCTATGCTATTTTTGTAGCCCCTCAGCCTCTGAAGAAGCATCCTTTACCAATAGCCTGGCACAAAGCGTAAACTAGTTATAAGTTGGTTTTCCCATTATCATGACTATCTTTTTTGCTTTCCTCAATAGGGTGTTGCATTCTGGGGCCACAGAGGGTTTTTCCAGCTATTTTTATTCCGGGTGGAAAAAAGCCCTCCCTTTGTTTGCTTGCCTTTGTCGCTGCTGTTTTACGTGGTTGTATTGAACGTTTTTGCCAGTGATTCAGCATGGCAGTCTATGGGGTGTCAGTAATGGATACTCTTTACTGGCCTGTACACTCTTAATCTTTCATCTGCAAGCCAAGCACAGAACACAAGAAGAGTAAGCTGGAAACGCTGTTGGTCTCCAGCACAGGAATGTCCGTCTTTGCTGCAGGCAGCTTGCAAAACCGTATTTGTTTATATGTTTATACTTGCCTTGTTCTTTTTCTTTCCCCTTTTCTTCCATGTTCCATTAGAAAAGGAAGCAACAACAGCCACCCAGCCCATGCGTGCTTCCTGGTCGACTCTCAGCTTTCATGTCGCCTACCCCTGACACCAAAGACAGGATTTCAGTAGCTGCATCATAGATGCCTTACAGAGTCCTGCCCATGTGACATACCCCAGCACCACATCAGGAAGCATCTTGCTGTGTTGTATGCGCCAGCCCCATGCAGATGTGCCTCAGACACTGCAGAGCACCTGAAATGGCTCTATGTTTAAGAACCTAAATCTCTTTTCAAACGTAAACCTTTCTAACACGACACTAGAAGGAAAAAAAAAAAAAACAAAGAAAGAAAGCAGAGCATGCAAAAATGTTAAAACCCGAAGTAAACTGAGCTGGCTCCATCTTCCTTGGAAATATAGCCTATCCTGAAAAGAGGTTTTAAACCAAAGTTACTTCAAATGGCTTTCATAAAATCCTGCTATGAGGTCCTAGAGAATTCTCTGCAAAAGAGGTATAGGTGTCCCGTCTTCACAGGCACAATTTGGGGATCTCTGAGAAGTAAAAGATATTTAATGAAGTTAATTTTGCAAAGAGGTGTCACCATGTACTTTTTTTTCAGCCAAGGAAGGAAAGAGAGCCAAGAGGCTGGAGTTTGCAGCTCCTCAAGGTGACGGCATCCCGCCAGCTTCTCCTTGCAGTCATACCCATGCCAGAAGTGCTTAAGCACAAATGACATATAAAACAGAAACACCTGTCATTGTTGTGCTGGGTGTGTGTGTACGGATAATTATGTGAAGCTTTGCAAAAAAACTGTGCTTTCCTGCCCAGAGAATGTAATGAGAAGTTTTACTGTGTTGAGCAGTATGGCTGGAGCAGTTGTGCTGGTTTTATCAACAGTTGACCTCAGAGGCACTCAGAAGGGCATTGCTCAGCCCTCCCTGGAAGGCACTGGCACACCTGGACCTCCCTGCCTCCTCCTAGCTGCCTTTTCACACCCACCTCACCCTTGTTCACCTTTGTGCATCAGTCATAGAAGATGACTACACTGCAATGAGGCTCACCTAAGAACTTTTCCTTTCATTTCAGGAGTAGTAAATCTGTCACCTAGCTTGTATATACAGACTTTTCAACAATAACTCATCACCTTATCTTCTGTCTTCATCAGCAAGCAGTAAAGCTCTGCTGAGACCCTGTCAGCAGTTTTGCAAAGGGCATTCATGCTCTGATTGGCATTCACACATGGCATGAAGCCGACCCAGCAGATATATACTGCTCTACAAGCAAGCAACCACTCAGGCTCTACAGCTCTTTGGTCCACGTTATATTAGAATACCTCAGTATGCGTGTCAAGGAACTGCTTTTATGATTAAGGGGCACCTACATCTAGATGAGGCAGTCTTTTTGTTCAGTATGGCAAGAGGAAATTTTCTTATGGATCTCCTCATGACTGTGAGGATGGAGTGTGCCTCTGTGACACAGGAGAAGTCCTCATTTCCACTGCCCCCATCCCCAATCAAGCACAATGGCACAGTGCTCTTTTCACTGGCAGCTGATACAGGAACAATGTCTGGGGACAGCTGCTGGTATAATTAGGACAAACTTTCCTTCCATCAACCTCAAGGTAGCTGGTACTTGGGAGTGAAAAATCCTCATCTGCAGAACATTGAAGTACAAGTTCTAATGATGGCGTTTAAAACACAGAGAACACAGTATGTCAGAAGGCAAACAAAGTACTGGAGAAGAAGGAGAGGAGCACATTTTTATACTAGGGTAAAGCTGTTTAGCTGTGGGATCTGTCAAGTCAGACCTAGTTGCTCATATTTAAGGAGGACTATGGTTCATAAGAAAGTGCATGAACTGAAGACAAAGAGTATTGTATACCACTGAAAATGCTGATCTGGGCCCCAGGAATAATTTAGTGATATATAAGAGGCAGAGAAGTTTATGTTTCATCTAGATCAGTTACTGAAGTACAACCAGACTTCCTCTGCTGTCCTGTAAACTTGATCTATAGATGTTGTATGGTCTACTTATGCATCTCTGCAGAAGTAACCAGCGAAAACAGGCTCCCATCTGGCTGGGATCCACTTCCTTGTGCTGTGACCTCATCCACCATATTGGGTGCACATTGCCCTTCAGGATGTACTTACAGGCTTGTGAGTGGCAGGGTTGGCAAAGATGGTCTTGAAGAGTGATTTCAGACCATATGACCTCTCCAGGCTATATCAGTCTTCCCAAGCCCAGTGCCCTCGGACTCACTAGCAAGGTACAGTTAGGGTTGTGACTCAGACTCTTAGCAACCTGGAAACCAGTAAGACTTTTCATATTGGAAAAGTAACCTAGGAGTTCAGATGAAAGAGCAGTGGCCAGGGACTACTTACCACTTGGAGTGGACTGTTGAGAAATGACAGAATTGCTGCCAGGGATTGGTCTCTGGTAAATTTTGAAATTTAAATAGTTTCACATGCTGTGCTAAATTTTCATTAATAAGGATGTTTATTGCAATCTTCCCACAAATTTTTAGAGTGGACCAAAATATGCAGCAGCAGGGGTTCATTTGTTGGGTTGATTGATTTTTAAAGTTAGTTAAAGTAGAACACCCACTTTTTAGAGCCAATTTTTCATGTCCCTGCATGAAAAAGGAGAGGTTGTGCTTGGCTGCAATGAATAGTAGATTTTTAGGGCTTTTTGTTAGTCTTAAAATTCTGCCTAGCTTTCTAGCTCTTAGATTAAATAGACCTGGTCTGCCATACCTCATGCCAGCCCATAAAG
This sequence comes from Burhinus oedicnemus, assembly GCA_008921705.1. Lineage (NCBI taxonomy): Eukaryota > Metazoa > Chordata > Aves > Charadriiformes > Burhinidae > Burhinus > Burhinus oedicnemus. Next base: position 1,146,250 of record VFFE01007650.1, read on the forward strand.
TGCCCCTGAGTCCTGGCCCAGAGCAAATGTCAATAAAAGGGACTGCTAACTCCCTACAAAGGCCCATCTACACGTTTCATTCAGAGTTGTTCTCAGCTCCGTGAATGAAGATACAGAAATGTATGCACTTTTATACACACTTTATACATCAAACCAGTTTCTCTGTTTTTTTTCCAGAATTTCTTTTTACTTAGAGAGTGAACCAGTTGGAGATGCCAATGCTTTTGCTTTCATTCCTGTTGCAGAATGCTTTCCCAAGTGGTTAGGAATTGAGTCATATTTTAGAAATATTCTTAAATTTATTTAATCTCACATAGTAACTCCTTAGTTTTGATCAGAGTTCCAAATAAAAGTATCTCATCCTGAAACATCTTAGGGCTGCATCTCAGTCTTCATCTGGAGACAATGGGCCATATACTGATCCAGCTGTTCATACATAGGTCAGTTCTGCAGGCTCTCTGTAAAATCAGTTTTCATTTAAATTAGTATATTGAGGTCTGAATCAGATCTTTTTCTCTCCTCAAGTTCATAGAAATTGCAAAGAACTTCAGGCACTACCAAATTCAAGGCTCAAATATTTAAAAGTTGCGTAGTATCAGTATGAGTTTTACCCGGGTAAGATTTTGCCCATATAAACTGGACAATAAAGAAATGTGTGAAGTAATAACTAGTGAAGTTTTGATAATTGCTTTTCTAAGAGGAACCATATACAAATATGTATCCATGAATCATACGTAGGCGAACATTTAGGCCTGGAGAAGGTGACGAAACCTATTCCTGTGAAAACTATTGAGCACCAAATGCCAATGTAAAACAAACAAAAGGACACAGATTTCCACACATGGTACAGCTGAATAGTGAAACTCACTTCTAAAGGATGTTTTGAGGGCCACGGTTCTAAGTGAGTTTCAAGAATGGATGAGACAAACTCAAGTTACATTGGCAGCTGTTAAACATGATGGGCAACATGCCATCAGTCTCCTGCTCTAGCAGCCTTCCAATCTGAGTCCCACGGGCGTGAAAGAACCAATGCTAACAAGGCACTTCGCTTTTAAGTGCTTGCTTTCATCATCCAGCAGTGGCTGGATGGTGGGAAGAAGAGCTAGACAGAGGTTTAGTCTGACCTTCTTCAACTGCTGTTCTGTGGACAGTAAGGAGAACAGGGAAAATAGGCTAGGACCCTCCTGTAAAGAGCTGGGGCTTTCTTCTCTTGTCCAGCATAATGCCTGGGACATCCCATGTCCTATCCTGTGTCTCTCTTTACCAGCAAGAGGATAAGGATAATACTTCCTCACCTCACACAGGCAAGATGGCAGTAAATCCTGTTGGTAACTGTGGGGGGGGCGATGATGACTATATAGCCACCCACAGTGCACAGTGGCAGCAAAATACAACCTATCTAAGTATCCACCAAATTCCAAGGAACCCATGGAAAAGAACAAAGAGCCTACACACTGAACTAGAAGATCCCAGAAAAAGTTTAGGTGTCCACAGATTGAAGAAGGCTGAGAAAGCAAGAGAATAGTTCTTTCCCTTTCCATCACCACCTCCACACTACCTAACAAAAACGAGAGGCAAATAAACCAAGTCACATTTGCTCATTGTCTAGAAGTTTAGGAAAGGTATCTCCTTCCTGGCCCCATAAATGCGTATCATAATCACTATCATTATGTAAATATATTTGTTGAGTCACAGTGAAAAGTATGGCGACTTCTCACGGTCCAGCATCTTGAAAATATCACAGCATAAAAAGCCTTATTTTAAACTATTTCACTTTGAGAAAATAGTTCCATGTCTTGAGTTACTTAATAGAAAAGATGACAAATACTCGGAGATGATTAAGCAACTAGCTTAGACTTTAGGTGATTTTTATCTTTCTTATTCATGCAAGTAGAATTGATGGCAGAAGAAATTCCACTCTTGGAGAGACACAGTTCCTGCCAGTTATCATCAGTAAAAATTCCATCTATATTCTGTACAGAACTCAGAGTAAAAAGCAGATTTTATTTCTCTCATACTACAGTAAATGAAAATCACAACAATTTGTAAGAGGAAAGTTAGACAAGGAATCAAAATCAGGAAAGAAGTCTTATATTTTCAAATCTAAAGATCATGGGTGAAATTTGAAGTTCTGCTTACAATGGAATCCAAGACCAGTTAGGAACTAGAATAGGTTCCTTTAGGAGAAGGTGTTCAGATAACTCCACTCTTTCAAGATTGAGGGCTTTTTTTAAGAGACGTCTGTGAAGGAATGCTTCAGCATTTTTTTATTTATAAGCATGAGGTGATAATAATAGAAAATGCAAGAGACCAACCTAAAAATAGCTTTTGCGGTAAGCAAAGTGTTCATTTTCCATGTAGTTCCAAAGTAGAAGAAGAAACTGAATGTCTCTTTGCTAGGCTGATTCTTCAGCCACTTGGCTCTTTGTTAGTACCTGTGGACTGTGACTTTCTCTGATCAAAAATCACATTCTGGAGCCAAGCAGATGCCCCAACACAACTCTTGTCAAGGCCTGCAAGAAATACTTGTTTCAACAGGGGAAAGCGGGGGAAAATTGTCTGGCTACAAATTATGCTCTAACATCAACAGCTTGATATGCACTATACTAGTTCTAAATGTTGAGCATGATAAAATTAATTTGATATGTTTCTTCTGATTAAGAATTTGGTAAATCAGGATTTATAGTGTTTACAATAATAGAATAATTCAGATTGGAAGGAACCTCTGGAGTTCAGCTAGTTCAACTTCCCTGCAGAAAGCAAGGCCAACTTCAAAGCTAGATCAGTTTTGAAAATCCCCCAAGGATGTAGTTTTCATAATATCTCTGGGGAAGCTCTTCTACCACTTATCCACTCTCATGTCAGAATTTTCCTTGTTAAAACTTGTGACCATTGCCTCTCATGCTTTCGTTATGCACCTCCAAGAAAAGTCTGACTCCCTCTTAACCCACCCACTAGGCAGTTAGAGACAACAATTAGATCCCCCTTTAGCCTGCACTTCTCCAAGTTAAACAAATGAGACCCCTCAGCCTCTCTTCATTTCTTGCATCCTCCAGCCTCTAACTATCTTGGTGACCCTCCACCGGATACAGTCACGTGCTAACATTTCTCTTGTTAGTAGGGAGCTGAAAATTGGGCACAGTATTACAGATATGGACTTACAAGGGCTGAGTAGAGTGGACTAATCACTTTTCTGTACCGATGAGCTCCAGCTTGCTACTGCAGTCCGGGATGTGATGAGACTTTGTCACTGCAAGGGCACCCTGTCAACTCTTGTTCAACTTCTTGTCCACCAAGACCACCAGGTCTTCTACAAATTTCCTTCCTAGCCAGTCAGATCTCAGCCTGGGGTCATTCCCTCCCAGGTGCAAGATTTTGCATTTGTCTTTGTTAAATTTCTTGTGATACTTGTCAGCCTGCATAGCGAGGTCGTTCAATGGCAGTTCTACCCTTCAGCAAATGGACAACTTCAGGAAAGAATTCATTGATATTACTGTATGAAATCCACTTTAATAATTACCACTCACTCCTAGAACTAATTTACACAATGCATTGTGGCTTAGCAGTATTCTGTGAAGATGTCTGTGTCTCCAGGATTAAGATTAAAGCTACCTTCAGTTAAAGCTACCTTTTCTAGAAAATTCACAATTTCTTATTGTTCCCTCATTGTTCAAATTAATGAATAAAAGGCAAAAACTTTCTTCTGCTCTGGTCTGCCAGATCAGGAACAACAATAGGGCCAAGTGAAGTCTTTCCACTCACTGGGTTTCCATTGTCAGATATTTGCCAAATGTTCAGCCACAGTTTTTTGGCTTGTGTTTATAGCACCCGAGACTCCCAGGTGGTCTCTCCATCCAATTACCCACCAGGCTGGGATTAGTTTCTGTGACAAGCTGGAGGTGTCTTCAGTCTGGCATAGCCACAGGCAAAATGCATTAATATGAAACATTCTATTTCAACAGTATGTTAAGCAATACATGTTTCCCAACTTCCTTTTTGCACTGCCAAGTAATTTCTGGAATAGGAGATTTATTAGAACTTGGTTTTAGTTTTGTCAAGACTCAAAGTTTTATCTCCATCAGACACAGCATCTGTGATTTTCATTGGAATATTCTATTTATAGTCTAAAAAAATCCTGTAAAACAACAGAATGAGAATAAAAATTGCTCTGTTTCCACCATGATGTTACATTCACCCTTAGTAATATTCTGCAGCTTCCTTTTCTTTCTGTACCACTTACAGCAGAGTTTTCCAAATTTCTTCCAAAATGGTCTAGTAGCAGAAGAGAGACAAGTTGAAGAAAATTCAGCCAAGTTAGTTTAGGGAGGAGAGAATATGTGCCAGAAAGAAGAAGGAGAAAGAGTGAAGGTGTAAGTCTTTCATCATATGCATCTGGACCACTACAGAGACAGGAGCTGCTGCTGCTGGCACCGTCACTGATAACATCTACCATCTGCACAATGGCAAGATGCAAATGAGAAAATTTGGGAAGCTCTGATCTGGAGAGTAAAGACACCAGAAAGTTTGTTTAAATCAAGGAGTGGTCATAATAGCTGACATAAAGGCTGATCAGAGAGCAAAACCAGGAGTAAAAATAAAGGACACAACATTACCGTTATATGAGTTTCACTTTCCAGGCAACCTTAGCAAACTGATTAATAAACTCTAAATTAGGGCTATTTCATAGTAAGTAAATTCAAAGAAATAATATTCTTTCACAAAGAACCAGTGATGAACTGCTTGCATTGTGCAGATTATTCCCAGTCTGCCAAGAAACCAACAGTATTAGAATTCCCAGTTTTAATCCATTTTACTAGTATAATTTCAGGAATCTGTAGGGGTCTGTAACCAGGAGATTCCACCCTGAAATCATGCCAAAGGACTCAGAGCTGCCAGCAATTAGATTTGTTAGGGTAGCCTCTTTGAAGGTTGTTGTTGGCTCATCACAACGAACGACTGCAGGTCTAAGATTCCTCTACATGCTGGTGTTACAAACCCTGTGGGCAAGTAACTGGGGCAAGGGACTGCTTTCTATCCCTCATGTTTCTTAAGAAAAATTCAAGAAGGGACTATTACTTTTATTTTACTACTGACTTAGAGTAAAGGAAGTTGAGCTTCCTCTTATTTCCTTGGTTTGGCTGCTAAATGACACAAAAAGTTCACAAACTACTAATTTGATTTGCATTTAAACTGAGATTAAAGAAAAGCTCTCTTCCTATATTTAAGACTGAACTGTGATGCCAGGATCCCTTTTTTTCTATTCTTGGTACAGCCCAGCACTTCCTTGTGATGCGTTTGCAAAGTTTCATCCTTGTTCACAATGCAATCTTTTTTCCAATAAAATCATGTGATATATTGTAAGCAAGAAGCTGAAGACTCCTAAATATGTATTTTTGACCCTTTTGTATGTGTTTTGGTGCAATTTATACCACCAGCTTAGTCTTTAGACTTAGTAGATTGTGCCAGAAGTACTAGTGTGCAGTAGCTTAGCCAATAAAATGAGCAGTGGGTTTAGATGTTCAGACTAATACAGCAATAGAAAAGAATGTTGCTTGCTCAAGTAAAAAACATGTAGTAGCTCTTTGTTCACAAAAATGGCAGGCTTTTTTCATTAGTAAGTTTAGTAGCATTGTAATCTAGAGAAGAAAATAATGTAATTCTTACCACATTTACTGTCGCTGATTTTCTTAGTGGGCCTACAACATGACAAGCAGGTTAACCAGTTAACCAGGAAAAGAATAAAAGCCTGTCCTAGTGGGTTCACTTGAATTCTTCTCTGTTTCCTCTGGGATGACAGGGATTCACAGACAGAAGACACAGTCATTCTTATATGGGTTTTTCCCATGTTGGAATCAAAAACCGAGCTGGTATGTTGTGGGGTGCCTGACAAGAGACAGTCAAATGCTAGTGCAAAAGATTTCCAAAAGGGTTTTAGTCAAGCTGTGTACACAATAGTGGATGAGGAAATTCTAAAGCAGGGAGAGTTAGAAGAAAGCAAGGAAACAGGGGACTTTAGAATACAGCAGCACCATTAGGAAGCATTTCTTTACCAAGAGGGTGGTCAAACACTGGAACATGCTTCCTAGAGAGGTGGTCAATGCCTCAAGCCTGTCAGTGTTTAAGAGGCATTTGGACAATGCCCTAAATAACATGCCTTAACTTGATCAGCCCTGAATTGGGCAGAGAGTTGAACTAGATGATCGTTGTAGGTCCCTTCCAACTGAAATTATCCTATCCTATCCTATCCTATCCTATCCTATCCTATCCTATCCTATCCTATCCTATCCTATCCTATCCTATCCTACCCTATTCTATTCTATTCTATTCTATTCTATTCTATTCTATTCTATTCTATTCTATTCTATTCTATTCTATTCTATTCTATTCTATATACAGGTGTGTAGGAATAAGAAGGATGAAGTTCTGTTGCAGAAATACAGTTGCTTCTTTTTCTTGCCTGCTTGAAAACATTCTTCAAATTAATGAAAAACACTTCTAAAAATTTCTAGTGACAACACTGTCTACCCAAAAAGCAACTACTCATTGGTACATTCCTAACTTGCAAAATAAAACAAAAGAGAATTTTCACAACTGCAGTAGTACTCCCTATCCCATAAAGGGAGAGTTTTACCCTCTGGACATCACTAATAAGGAGGCCGTGCAGATCTTGGACTAAAAATTGCAACCAGAGCTTCAGTCTATTTGTCACAGTTCCTTAATTAAGGCGGGGTCAGACTCTAGGCTCTGCACCATTTGTCTTTATTAGAAGTTCTGCAGAAGCCAGATAATCAGACATTCTGTCCATTCTCTCTGGGCAGTCTGTAATCAGACAGCCTGCCCAGAGAGCTTGTGGAGTCTCGTTCTCTAGAGATATTCAAAACCCACCTGGATGTGATCCTGTCCAACCTGCTCTATGTGAACCTGCTTTGGCAGATGATCTCTGAAGGTCCCTTGCAACACCTATCACTCCATGATTCTGTGATTCCTGGGTCTTCTTCTGCATACCTTGGTTGACAGCCAATCACATCTATCCAGGTAGTTCCTAGTTTGAGCTCTCTCCAGGCAGCTTCTTCCTCTCTTAACCTGTAGGTAAAGGACATTTTTTTCCCAAGAACCTTATAAGAGCCTGTATTTTACATCTTCTTAATCCTTGAAACGGGACTATTTTCTGAACTAGATTTCCTTGAAAAACATCTCACAGTTTTCCCAGGGCAGGGGTCTAACATGATAGAGATGAAAGAAAGTGAATACATCTCCCACTTACCTGTATACTTAATTTCACAGGCAAAAATATCCCCATTGATTTAGGACTCTTCACAAGGAAAATATGCAGCGCATATGTGTCTGTAAAACTGGGGTTCATACACTATTACACATACCCAAACATTTGGTATTACTATAGGGGAAATACTGAAGTAAAGACCTGGAGATTTGATTATAAAAAGAGAAAGAAATCATTATAATTTATAGAGTGGGAGCCTTTTATAGGCTCAAGAAGAATCACAAAATAATGATTTTCTGGCTATCAGAAAACTGTTAATTGACACACAGGCTTTATACTTTGCCAGGTCACCTCTTCAACAACGTTGGCTAATGCAAAACATTTTGAAATTTCTCATTCCCTAAATTACTCCAATTTAAACATATCAGTGATTAACTTTATTTCTGCATTCCAAATGGTGTAGTCCTCCAACTTTTTAGTTAAGCTTTCTCTTTGCAAAGAAGCTCTTATTTGTTTTTATTGCAATGTGACGTTACTTTTGTTTTAAAATTGAGTGATATTTAAGTATTTAAAAATTAACCTGCTGTTTGGAACAAGAGGACTAAAGGTTTTGGAAACTCTCACTCCCTTTGTCTGACTCCAGTAAACAACATAGACCATACCACTTAAAAGAATTCCAACCATTTGATCAGCTTGAAACAGCTGTTAGTTTCCTGGCAAAAACTTCATTGAAATATATGCATTTAATAAAGCTTGCATAATGACAACAATTAAAATTCTGCTATTATGTCAGAGCTCTGAGTAAACAGCCATATCTTCGTTATGCCTTTGCAGGAATAACACAACTCATAACTTCATTGTCCACTTTTTAAAGCAAAGAGCTAGCTATTTAATGCTATCGACCACACCAAGTTCCTCCCTACCATCCAATCTGCATTATTGGATATATATATTGGATACATACAAACAAAACAGCCCAAGTCACAACTCCTGCTCATTCAAAATAAGGAATACCAAGCATGAAGTCTTCTTCCCTACTTGTACTGAGAGCCAGAACCAGGGTTAAAAAAAAAAAAGTCCTTTTTTTCCTACATGTACTTTTCTTGGTTGCAAATGAGCTCCTAATGCCAGGAGAATGCATTCATATATAAATGTGACACAAAAAGGACCACGTCCTTGATCAAATAACATTTGAGGTGAACAAGCATGAATCTACTGAATACAGATTAACATAAGTATACTAACAACATAACTAAGCTAATATAAACTAAAATATAGCCTGTTTCTCTAATGATACTTCCATGTGTACTAGCAACAAAAAGGATGAGGCATAAATTAATGGGTTTTATTACATTGCTTGAAACTTCTGGGTTCTTTCACAGTCACTTGTTGCACTTCACTAAATTGCCAGTGAGGTTCATTGGGAAATCGGGTTTAATGCCACTGCATCAGCATCCACCAGAAGAGAGGTCAAATCACCAGCAATCTCAGTCCTCATAGTAGTTGCCATTACACCAATAGTCCTTACTGTGAATTTCTTGATGTTCATCAGCATTTCCAAGGAACTATACTCTTCCAACCATCTTTCATTTTAGAACAATAACCTCTGTGAAATGCAGTGACAAGGCAGTGAAGAAATAGCAACAATAGGCTTTTCTGCCTTCCCTGAAGAGAATGGTCACTAATCCTGACTCATTTTTAGCTACTTTAAGGTAAGCAGTTTCATTTCTAGCTAGAGAACTATAGAAATGAAACAAGAAGGTCATCATCCTGTGAATCGCTACAGCCAAGTGCAAATTAAAAAAAAGGATTCCATTCTTGGCGGTTATCAGCGGAAAGGGTTGTTCGTTCCAGCTGTGCCTCCTTGAGTGCTGAAAAGGAACGATGATTTCTGGTGAACAGCACAGTTTATTGGTCTGAGGGCTTCCTGCGTAAGAGCATTGGATCACAGAATCACAGAAATGTTTCTGAAATTAACCTCTGCGGGTCTCAAAATTCTACTTGGAGAGGAACAATTGCCAGTACTAGATCAGGTCTGCCACAGCTTTGTCTAGCCAAGTCTTGAAAACCTCCAAGAATTGTAAGTCCATCAACTCACTGAGTGACTTACTCCTGTGCTTCTCTACCTTCACATTGAGAAAGTTTTTCCTAATGTCCAACCAACTGCACTTTGTGCTGTTGTCTCATATTATTATCTGCCACTACTGCAAAAAGTTAAGCCCCATAACCTTTGCAACTGCCATTCAAGTATTTGTAGGCTACTGCCAGACTTAGCTTCCTCTTTGACATGCTGAATGAGCCCAGCTTCCCCAGCCTCTCTGCAAAGGCCATCTGTTCAAAATCCTTGACCACTGAAGAAAGCCGCCATTGGACTCTCCCCATTTTTCTACATCCACTTGAAAAGGGGACTTCAAACAGGTTGCAGCATTCCAGATGTGGTCTCACCAGAGCCATACAGAGGGTTATAATAAATTCCTCCAATCTGCAGGCCACACCATCCTAATGTATGCAGTAGCCCATTATGTACTCTTCCTCATTCATAATGGCAGTGCACTTTTGGCTCATACTCAGACAGCTTTGCAGAAAAGCCCCTGGTGTCCTTTTGGAAAAGAAGCTTAAAATAAGTCAGTTGTGTACGCATGCAGCAAAGAAAGTCAACCAGCTTTTGGGCTGTATTTAAAAAGACTTTAGCCAACAGTCAAGGAAGTGACTCTTCCCTCTTTCCAGCTCTTTTGAGACCACATGTTCTGTATCCAGTTTTGGGCTCACTCCAGTACAAGAAAGATATCGGCCTCTGGGCTCACTCTAGTATGAGACTCACCAAGGAAGCCAAGGGGCTGAAGCACAGCATGTTCAAGGAGAGACTGAGGGATTAGGGTTTGGTCAGTATGGAGAAAGAAGGCTGTGGGAGATATTATTGTTACCTACAACAACGTACTGGGAAGATGTAGAGAGGATAGAGCCACTCTTCTCAGAGGTGCAGAAAGGACAATAGGCAACAAACACAAGTTGTAACACGGAAAACTTGAACTCAATATAAGGAAAAATTCCCAATATGAGTGAATAGGCACTATATCACATTGAGGTTGTGGAGTCTCCATCTTTGAAGATACTCAAAACACAACTGGAAAAGGCTCTGAGCAATGTGATCTAATAGCAGAAGGTTCAACAAGATAACCTCCAGAGACCTTTCCAACCTACATGAGCCTGTAACTCTCTTTGCCCTCCACTGTATTCCCAAGATCCTCTGCAGCAAGGCTGCTACTTACCCAGCCTGTTCCCAGTCTCCCAGGTGCAGATATATACTCTTATTGTTGACATTCATGCTGGCCCAGTCCTCAAGTTTCTCAAGGTCAATGTGGATAGAAAAGGTGTCCTTTGCTGTTTCAGCAGCTACTCTCTAACTTAGTGACATCTGCAAATTTGCTGAACAGTGCTTTCTGTTTTATTATACAGGTTACTGATAAAAATACTGAAGAACATCGTTTTCATTATCAGTCCTGGAGTACTTTGCTTGTTACTAGCTGCCAGCTGGGCACAGAGCCATTGAGTACTATACTTCATGCCTGTCAGCCTAGCCAATGGCCTGATCATCCAGCCCATACATTCTCGGCTTCCAGATGAGAACTGTAGGGTCAGAAACCTTACTACAGGCACATCCGCTTCCCTCCCTTCATTCCCATAACCAGTCATTTTAGTTACTACAGAAGGCAATCAGGATGACTGCTTCTGATTACTTCCTTGTCCTGTTCAAGTTTAGAAATGGGTTCCAAAAGAAGATCATGCACATTGGTCTTTGCAGGGACTGAGGTGAGCCAGCAGCTGACAGTGTTCCAGATCCTCTTTTTTGCCATTCTTGAATATGACTGTAATTTTCGCTTTTTCCATTCATCACAATTTTTCATAGACAATACACAGGAGCCTTGCAATCAGAGCAGCCAACAAGGCAAGTGCAGCAGCCAACTTTTTCAGCACCTTTAGGTCAGTCCCAGGGATATGAACATGTCCAGATGAAGTAGTTTCTAACTTGTTCACCCAGTGCTGGCTCCTTCCCAAACTGCTCTGATACTTGCAGGGGTCAGGGTTCTGCCTGTAATGAGCAAGGTAAAAAAGGCCCTGAGTAGTTCAGCCTTTTCCAAATAATCCAGTGGAAATCCAATGTGTTGTCTCTTATAAATCAGCAGGCCCACATCTTCCCTTTACAGCTTGTGCTTATTGCTCAGTTTAATGAAGCTAGTTTTAGCTTTATCTGGATTTTGACTTTCTTGATTTGTCCTTAAGTACCTTACCGACCCTTTTATATTTTTCCTTTGTTGCCAGATTTTGTTTCCACTTCAAACATATTCAGTTTGTATTTTAGTTCATCAAGAATCTCTCTTTCAGTCAAGCTGGCCTTGTGCTGAAACTTTTAGTTTTCCCACACAAAAGGATGTCTTGTTCCTGATCCCTCAGTGAGTTCACTTTGAAGGAGTCCTCCAGCTCTGTTGGGCACCCTGCCATGCAAGCATGGCTGTTTCCCACAGGATTTTGCTTAGCAATTCATTAAATAACCAAGTCTGTTCTCTGAAAGTCTAGAGCCCTAGCTCTGCAGTTTTGTTTCCAGCATTTCTCCAGATCATGAACTCCATTGCCTTGCATTCCCTGCGCCCTAGGATGCCACCAGTGACTGCATTTTTCATCAGTCCTTCTCAGTCTGTGAACAGGAAGTCCTACAGAGCAACAGCCCGGGCCAGTCCCTCCAACATTTACATTGGAAATGTGTCACCCACACAATCTAACCTTGGGTTATTTACATGAACATTGCCCTCACAGCAGTCAGCTGTGGATAGTTGAGACCACCCATAACGATAGGTGCCTGCAGGAAATTTTCAGTAGTTTTTTGGAGAAGGCCTCTTCCTCTGTTTCCTATCAGTCAGGAGGTCCACAGCAGACTCCCAAGATATACCCAGTGTTACTTCCCCCTCTGAAGTTGATGCAGAAGCTCCCAATAGACATGTCTCTCATTTTGCCTTACAGAGCTCTGGGAAGTCAGAAATCCTTAATATAAAAGATGACCCACTCCTTATCTTCCCTGCATATCGCTTCTCAATGGCCTGTTTGCTCCATGGATTCCCTTCCCAGCATATTCTCTGTCCCCTCTGAACTGCCCCTCATTAGGAGACTGACCTCATTTTTTGTCTCCACAGCTCTTGATTTCCTGCTTCATCGAGAGGGGTCTGTAGCGGCACCGATGCATCAAGGGCAGTGAAACATGCCAGATATTGCTCACTTGTTGGCTCATTGGCAGCGCTGCCCATTGGATTGACTCAGATGTTCTGGTGAAACATACATAAATTGCTTGGCGCTTTTTTCTGAATCTCTCAGCACTGTGTCTCATTGCTTGCAATATCCTAGTGTACTAGCAGTATTCACCCTAATGATTCATCAGGCAATATGGACTAAGGGGAATGCTAAAAATATCCTTGGGCAAATCAGTCCCTGAAAGAGAGTCCATACAGGAAACAGAACAGGAAGAACCAATTTGCACAAAATACAGAAATCTCAATGAAGGCGTATAAAAGTTGTAATCAGTCAATAGTTTATGCACAATTATTCTCAGGGGCAAACAACATTTTTAAGGTGTACTAAAACATTTGGTATTTGCATATAGTTGCATATTGATCTAAGCTGCAGAGGCACATTAGAGCATTGAACTTGGAATCTTAAAGGTAGATTTGTACTCTTCACCCTTGAATTTGTAACATGGCTTCAGGATTTGCATTCTTTGTGCTACAGTTTTAAGATTCATGCGAGCAACTGCTGAAGTGCCATGCCATGATCTTAAGTCCTTCTTCTATTAAATTCTACTAGTTTATGCTGGAGTGAGATTCACTTCATTTACATCTTTGCTTTGCTTTAGCTGCTGTGGTTCTTTCAACTGCCAGGTTCTTTGCATTTGCTTTAAACATTATTCATAATAACACTAAGCATTTGTATGAACATCCATACACTGAGTATCTTACGGACAGTAACTAGTTTTATTTACAACAACTAATGTAATGTTCCTTTCAGTTTTGTTTAAAATATTTATCCTTTCCTCCTGTGATTGTATTATCCATTACAACTGCTGAGAAAACAAGCTGTACAGTAAAAATTGTAAGTCATATTAAAATACACTGGTTTCCTAAATGTAATGTAAAACATTTGGATTTCATTTTCTTCCAGACACATTAAGTTTTTATGACTTCATTTTTGAAAGATTGTCCTGTGCTCCATCATTCCTATTTGTTTCTGCTCTGGCACATTATCCATTTACCAATAAATTTATTATAAGATGGAGTTTGGAATCCTTGTATTTTATGATTTTTTAAATTCTTTTCTGAATTCACCTGGGAATTCACATTAATATCTCAGTCAAATATAAGCAATTTTCTGGAAGTCAACCCAGAGATAAATGATCAACTGTAAGCAGAGTGCTATTTAACTCTTCTTTGGTGCTCAAAAAGAGTATAGTAACAGCAGACCTCTATCAATATATCCATTTTTCTTTTATTTCATTCCATGTTTGAAAAACAGTATTACGACTTCAACAAAAAATTACTACCTTCATCAGTCATTCTTTCTAGTAACAACAATTAGGTGTCATTCGATCTCATATAAAATATTTTTAGATTTACATAAAGTCACTATTTTATACACAAAAACATTCATTTGCGGAAAACTAAGTGATGGTTTCCATTGTATGAAAAAACACCTTTTAGTTTCTCATAAAATATAAGGCATTCTGCTTTTTTAGAGGTGGCTGAAGGCAACTTCTGTTAGAAGTGCTGGCATTTACCACCACTATGAACCTCATCACACAGCTGTAACCTTCAGTATGCTTTGATACTCTTGACCACGTGTGGTTTACAGCTAGCCTCCAGCTTCAAGAATTAAGGTTGCTGTCAGAACAAATAGTGTCAGAAAGCTTTGTTCTTAAAGGCCAGAAACAGTCTTAGTGTGAGCTGATTCTAAAGAGAGCCCTGCTCCTGCATCTGCCACCAACAGTCCATGTGACTCTGGGCAAGTCACGTTCCTCGCTTGTATTTTCTGGATAGTAATGTTCTTTTGTGTGACTATTTCCAGTGTATCCTCATTATGGCAGAGACTGTCTCTTCCATGGTGTAAGAACACACCCAGTGCATAAAACAGAACTTGTTGATCCCCAGTAAGGCAGGAATTTGACAGAACAAATACAACTCTTTTTTCTTTCAGACCCATGTCGGATACAAGGTCCAAATTGTAAAACTTAAAAAAACTGTATCAATGGGTAAATTTAAGCCATATCAAATTAGATATTTTCCAGCTCCTGACCCTGAACCTTTTCTTAAAACTTGAACTCTGCAAACCAAATTATTTTTAGCTTCAAAACCCTTGACTAATTTATTTTCATTTTACTTCAGTTTTGTATGCCTTTGTGCTTCCGGTTTCTGGCAACATCTATGAGTAAGAATGCCAAAGTCCTCTATTCAAATCATATGCTTCGCCAAATGAAAAGGGGAAAACACTCAAAATCATGCAAGGCAGCCTTTTCTCATGAGTCTTCTGTTCTCATGAACTTTATAGGCCAATTTCAGAAATGCAAAAGTTCATAATTTAAGAGACATCAGATAAGGAACCAAACTTCTGGGATTCACCCATTTGTCACTAATTCCTCTTCCTTCTGGCAACAAAGCAAGACTTCTGAAGGGAGGAAAAAAAAACAAAGAAGGGAGAAAAGTGCAGAAATTTTAAAAAAATTGAATGAGAAGATCCTTGAACAGACTCAAAAAAAAACTTCTGTAGGAAAAAAAAAAAAAAGATGACAATAGGATGAAGGGAGCTGTCTTCAACAGGTGAATTATGGAGAGGTAAAAGAGAATTATGGAGAGGCAAAAGAGGATAAATGACTAAGATGGGCATCTAAGTGGGTAGACATCTGTGCTTTGCCTTAGAAGCCAAAACAGCTCAACGCCTCAGTTCAGACAGCTAAAGCTGAGGTGAATGTTGCCTAAAATATTTACTTTCTTATCACCTTCTTTATTCTTTTTCATATATCAGTGATTATTTTCTTCAGCAATACTGGTAGTATTTAAGGATCCTAATTTTTATACACAGGTATTGTGTATATACTGTGATGGACTAATTATAACAGGCCTCTTTAATTGTGATACACGCCCATCAAAACTCTTGATTGTAATAAAAGCCACTATTAAAATTTGTAGAGAAACACTGTATATTTGAGTACTGTACTACAGCATATGGGAACTTAATGTAGTTGCATAAAAATCCTGTGTGGAGAAAAAGGGAAAAAAGTATTCAGGTTTTCCTACTTCACTTACATTCACACATCTGTACATCTATCTATGCATGCACTGCAGTCCTCTGTGAACTCGCATCATGTTGTCTGCACTCCTCTAGCTATTTAAATTCTCTTGATATAAAGAGCCTTATAAATTTCCATTGTCTTGGAACTTGGAATTACAGACACTTTAGTCATATGGTTCTCATGTCATCTGATCAAATGATCCTAATCTTCTGAATTTTCACAGCATTGCACGATTTTTAACCACATGACTTTCATCACATTTGGTAGATGTCAGGAGGCTAAAGCCTCACACATCACTTTGAAAATGTAGTCCTTTAAAGTGCTATTGTTAATCATGCTCGTGGGTGCCTGCTGGGATTCCTTGCAGTGCTTTCTTAGGCTCACAGCTGGTTTTGATTTCTGTGGTGATGCAAAACTCTGCTCTTCTCACCCGTCAGCCACTAACCTTACTTTCTTTGCTGAAGTCATAAATTTGCAAAATCTGTATTTTTTCACTAAAGGAACCTTTTTTACGACTAACCTGATATTATTTTAGTTAGTGTTTGGCAGAAATCCATTTCATTTTTATTCTTCAGTTCTAAAAACAACAGAAAAATGGTGATTAATGGAAGAAACCTCTTAATAGCAATCTAATATACACAATAATATGCATCAGTCTATGGTATATATAGATGTCTACATAGAGACATACTTGTAAATGCTGTATATAGAAATAAGTATAAGTAGGCAGAGATATAAAAAATATGTATTACTAAGATCTGATGAAAATTAAGTCTGATCTGATCTTCGATTTGACTTGAGGCAACCACACAAAATGTGTCTGCCTGGTTCTCAGCATAGGTTGTGATCTCTAACATTTATATTGAGTAGTACATGAATGGCTCAGACAATCATGGCCCCGAGTGCCTCACAATTATTGGGCAAAAATGCAATGGTACTGCCTGCTTCGTACGTCCCCCTGTCTAGAAGCAGCCATTTCCAGCCTGACGCTCTCTCTTCCCTTCTTTCTTAAAAGACTAACCTATCTTCCAAAAACCAAGACAAGCTCCAGCCTGTTACTGCACAGTGGCCACAAAGTAGCTCTTAAGATTAGCTAGCAAGTTCTCCTCTCAGCATTATCATAGTTGCTCCTTAACAAAGAGCAACAGCAAGCATTTTTCCAAGAGACTCATTTATGGGGTTCTCTGATGCCAGTCCATCTTTCTTTCCTTTAGGCAGCATTTACATAGGAAACTCAGCCTCCCAAAACCGCTGGGAGGAGCCCAGGACTCCTGCTCTCACACACAGAGCTCCACATGTTTAGGTCTTTTCTCCTGTTCTTTAGCAATAGCTGTCAAATGAGGGAAGAGGAGAACATTGCAATCATCAGTTAGTATCTGAAACTTCTCCTCTCCATTGTAAACAGCCTTCTATCTGCTGTAAAAGAGAACGTTGCACTGTTTGCTGGCATTCGCAGAAATTGTCCTTTATTAGAGATTCCTGATTCGTGTTGCAGAAATACAGGATGCTGGGCGGGAGTCAGTGAATTGGATCCAGTAATCCTAACAGAGGCTTTATCTTGTTGCGCCAATGTAATAAAATTCGCAATAAGAAAAAACTTATCACCAACTACCATCTTCTTCAACCTTCCAAAAGCTTGTGCACTTTAAGGTAGGCATTTTAACTTCTGCCCTCTTGGAGACAGATTCACCTGCTCAGGTGCCAGGAATTTAACTAACGGCACATGAAGTGTCGGGGTGGTCAACAGGAGCGACAGGTCTGCCCTGCTCTGGCCCTCCAGCTAACCTCTCGTGTGCCTGGCAAATCATTCCTAGGGAAATGTTTCCACTAAACATATGCTTTTTCAGTGAAATGCAGTTAGGAAAGGTTATTCCTTCCCTTAATTACTTCAGCTTTATGTCTAATGATCAGTGGGACATATCCAGGCCTTGCTGAGTCTGAAAGGCTCATGAGCCAGCCACTACTTTGAGGTGCATCTGTCTGTAGTTACAGGGAGAGTGCCAAAAATAGCAAAGGTTTAGATCTCTACAGCCAAGATTTCTGAAAACAAAGACCTAAAACCAGTAATTTTTGACATCGGAATGAGTCAACTCCAACAGATGAGACAGATTAAAACAAAAGGTTAGAAAACAAAACTGGCCTTTGGCATGCACATCCTTTTCACCAGTCTTCTCTCAGGCCAACAGCTTTCTCTTGGCGCCCTGGGTTGCAACAAACATTGGGGAGCCTGTGTGGGGTCTACTGGGAAGGTCTTCTTCCCATCACCTGCAAGACATGTGCATTTGCTTTCTAAGCCTCTCAGAAAACTTCTAGTCTAAACGCTGCAGGCTCCTGCCTGCTGGCTCCCTCATGCTCTCACACTGACTGCCCCATCTTCGACTCCAGATGTGCATGCCTAGATAGTCCAAGAGAAATCTCCTCCTCTCAGGAGCTTCATCTGACCCAGAAAGCAGGATCCAGGACAAGGTAAGCAGCAGTTTCCTTCCTGCTACCCAGCCACTCCTTCTAGCAGAAGACATCTACATCAAGTAGTAAGCACATCAAGTGAATGTGCTATCTATCACCACCACTGTTGTGTTGCCTCTATGAAAGGCCAAAATCATTCTCATAGCAGAGGAACGCTTCTTACGAACAAGGTAACCATTTCAACTTCCAGAGAGTCTGCAGTATTGCCTGGTACCTGCATGTTTCATTTCAGTTCGGTTTCTTCATTTCTCACCTTCAACACGAATTCAAAACTCGCTCGTGTTGGAGCTTCCCAGCTGTAGCAAAGGCAGAGGTCTCAGTATCACCAGCTGGAGCTGAGGATCGCCTTTTTTATTTTTTTTAAACGTGATAGGAGGAAGTTGTTAAGTTTGCTAGTTCCTTCCCTGTGTTCTTTGCATCCTGTTTGCTGACAGGTATTTGAAACAAGGTCAGCCTTTTATTTTGCTGGAGGAAACGTACAATTTGTGTTCAACTAGATTACTCCATGTAGGTACCTATCTGTTATCAATACCCTGTTTTGGGTTTTGTTCAAAGGATTGAGGCTTGATTTTTTTCCTAGGTTTTTTGACTCCAAGCATAGCCAGACTGTCAAATGCAGTTTCCATGGTCATAGCTTCCAATCAAAAGGGCTAAATCTTCTGGTTTTCCATAACTAAACACTTACCTAAGTTTCATAAAGTGGTAAACTTTGATGTCATAGACATGTAAAAATTTTAAGCCACCTACCTGCATAAAGACAATAAAGTCTGTACAGACACATTAATTCTCTTCCCTTTTTCCCCATGTTTCCTCCCTCAGTTTCTCTTTTCTCCAGATTACAACTCTGTTGACTGAGAAAAAGCTTTCCTCTCTCTCCAAACTTCACTTTTAACTAGGGAATATTTTCTGTTTACTTGCCTTATTGATATATGTTCACAGATACTCCTCTGACTTTTCTAAACTCAGTTAAAAAGCTTGCAGTCTTTTTTTACCACAACCATACACTTCTTCAATTTGACACTTACATGTAATTGTTCTTTTTATTTCATCATCTCTTGACATACATACATCCTGACGTACATCAAAGTCTTTATCTTTGTTACTTCTGATAACCAACTGTTGTTTCCTTACAATTATCTGTCTCAATTTATTCTAAATTTCTCACATGCTGTCTCTGGTCATAAATCTAAAATCAATGCACGCTTACAAAATTGACCTGTTCGTGTCTGGGGATTTAAACAGATTATTTTAAGTTTCAGGACCAATTCAAAATGCTGCAAATAAATATACATACAGAACTGGTCAACATCTCAGTCCTGTTCTCACAATCCCTCTCCAAATTCAACAGCACTCCTTTTAATCTTCCTTCCTGGTCAGTGTGAAGCCTTTTTCTGTCCTCTGGCTATAAGAGGGAGCTCCAACAACAGGTCTAGACCCATCTAGAGCTCAAGTCTGCTCACACGTTGGTGTTAAGTGCCTTTTGAATGCCCAGGAGTACACATGGCGTCCACAGGGGATGGGTAGATGTGTCACAAGGCCTATGCAGAACAAGGAAGATTGCCTAAGAAACCTCAAAAGATATTGCCTAAATACCGCCCAGAGTGCCTAAATGTAGGTGTTGTCATCATAAACTGAGTTGCACTTCTTGCACAACTAGTGCCTACTGCTGTTTCTTGCATTGTCTGGCCTGTGGCTGCCACATCCAAAGAATGCCTTACCCTAGCATATTTACCAGCCTTATGTTGCAAAGAAATAGGTGCCCTAGGATATTTAAGACTTCTGCACAAGGCTGATGCATATAGCACAGCTCCTATGGGATACCTCATTACCAAAAATTCACCCTCTTCACAGTCATTTCTCCCACACAGGATTTTTCTAAAATCTTTACAACTTAAAAAGATTTTCCAGTGGAAGCACTAACAGAACAGAGTAGGTTAAAGCAAAAGCTAGAAAGCTTTATTCTACTCTAATAGGGATCACGGATTCATTCTCAAAAAGAAAGAGCCAGACTCCTTTCACAGTTGGATTAATGAACTCTTTTCCTCATTTGTGATGATTCAGCTGATTACTTATTCATCAACTTAATGCTGCTCTATTCTCAGTATTCCCTGTTCCCGTTAAAAGTGACCCAAGAGTAAATTAATACAAAGTAATAATTTAGTAATGCAAATACATATCATTACTTCAAGGCTACCACAGAGAGTAGAGTTCCTCTTCTCAGACATAATCAACAGTTTTCTCCTCTGGTTAGTTAATCCTGGCCAAAAATTGAAAGAACATATGCACAACAGTGCTTGCGTTTTGCAGTGAAATAACTGCTTTTCAGATATGGCACTATGTATTTGTTGCTAATTGGCGTAATTAGTCATAAGCATTAATGAGGGGCTTAGCAAGTAACAGTTTCACACACTTTCTCCCTCTCTCCCCTGGAGAGTCTGCCTATCTGCTTTTTGTATCATGCTGTTCTCCCTGTCCGATTCTTTTTCTCTTTGACACAGGCATGAACCTTCCCTTGGTCTGGTTTGAGGACCCAGGCCCTTCATTTCTCATACAAGGAACTTTGCCTCCAGTGTTTCACTTCCCACAGCTGTGCTAGGCCCTTTGCTTCTGCAAATTTTTCCCTATGATCAACTCTGATTACAGGAAAACAGTTTAAATTCCCTGTAAAGCATCATACAGGCATGTGATAAGATGTTATTACTTGCTTAATCATCACAAGTCACAGCTGAGAATGAACAGGACAACATAATGTAAATAATATTAGCAGTTGTGCAACAAGAGCAATGTAGCGTATGAGTCTTGCTGTAGTTGAACTGAAAGGCTGTGCCTTCACTCATACTGGTGAACTTTTGCTGCCTATTTGCTCCTAACAGCTCAAAAGAGCTAGCTGACAGGTTACATACAATGAAATAAACCTCCAATGTCCCTGAAGTGTCTTTCTCAGAAGAAATCCCTCCACTTTCTGTGTGTTGGCTCTGTGCACAGGAGCTGTGTGAGCCATGGCACTACACACTAACAGGTTCTCAAGAGTTGTTTTATAGTTCACTCCAAAGGCTGCGCTGGAGCAGACCTTATCACCAAAACCATATCTGGACTTGACTGATTATACAGTCTATTCTGAAACCTTTTACTCCCCAGGAGTGATGATCGTTTCTCCTGTTAAAAATTGTATGACTAATGTGTCAATGGAAGTTAAGCACTCTTTGATTTACACTGTGGTAGTCTCATTCATCTTCAGTGTCTCAAGGGCCATTAACTCTTTGCACAGGAGCTCATGTTTCAACTTAGAGAAACTTAATCTTTGGAAGGTCTCTCTGACCTACTGATCAGAAAGATCAGAAAGGTGCTGGAGCGTGTCTAAAGAGCCATGAAGCTGGTGAAGGGTCTAGAGCACAAGTCTTATGGAGAGCGGCTAAGGGAACTGGGGTTGTTTAGCCTGGAGAAAAGGAGCTTCAGGGGAGACCTTATTGCTCTCTACAACTACCTGAAAGGCGGTTGTAGCGAAGTGGGTGTCACTCTGTTCTCCCAAGTAACAAGTGATAGGACAAGAGGAAATGTCTTCAAGTTGCACCAGAAGAGGTTTACACTAGGTATTAGGGAAAATTTCTTCACCAGAAGGGTTGTAAAGCATTGGAACAGGCTGCTCAGGGAAGTGGTTGAGACACCATCCCTTTAAAAGACATGTAGATGTGGTGCTTAAAGACATCGTTTAGTGGTGGACTTGGCAGTGTTAGGTTAACAGTTGGACTCGATGATCTTAAAGGTCCTTTCCAACCTAAATGATTCTATGATCAATTCTTATCATAGTTTTAAACCAATTACTAAGTCTTCTTATCTAGTAACAATCTTATCTCTTTAAGTTAAACATGCACAGTCTGGGGCAAATGCATAACATATGTTAAAAAACCTCCCCCTGATCTACACAATTGCTTTGGACAGTTCACATGGTCAAGTACCGATATATGCAGTGTCACATAAAGGATGTCAAAACAGGTTTACATACACAGAGCTTTATTAACGAGACCCATAGCTCAAGGACCCTAACTGTCAACAGGCATTGGCTTTAATGGTGAAAGTGACTTTTCGGGAAAATAAAAACAAACAAGGAGAGAGAGAAAAGGAAAAAGGAAAACTCTCCCTAAGGGTCAGGAGGAAAGAGCAGTGATGGGGTCCCACTGGGGTGCCCTCCTCGGAGGGTCCTGTCCAGTGCAGCTGGTGTGACTGTGACAAAGAATTTTCACTGTGCTGTTTCAGGAGTACTGCACACTTCTCACCAGTACTCGCTCAGGCTCCCTGATGATTGTTCCTGTCGGGATGCTCCTCTCACTTAATGGAATATGCTTGAAATGGCACAAGTGTTGCATGTAATCAATTGCAAAGCTTCCATCTGTATATAATATTGGGTAACACAAGGTACTTAATTTACCACTGTCTACTTTGTTATACAATAATTTTTAGTTTAATATAAATGAAAACTTACAAAATAAGGGGTCAATAGGGTAAGGAGGGTAAAGAAGGTAAGGAAGCAAAAGGTAAGAAAGACGGGGAGATTCCTCCACCAGCGGCAGGTCCTTCCCATGAGAACCATCACACCAGCATCAGGGTTCCCGGGTGCAAGGCCTTGAAAGCAGCCGCACAAGAACAACTGCATGAGAACAAGGGGAAAATAGTGCCCCAAAGGCTTTCAAAAGACATTGCCACAAGAGTTTAGGTGAGACATTACAGAGCTGCCAGGGAAAGGCAGGCCAGAGCCTTGCAAATGGAAGGCCCTAAGCATTGCAAAAGCTAAACCACCTACGGCATCATACAACAACACTTATCTCACACACCAGGTTGTCTGTGGTGCCCTACTCTTTTTTGAAAAATTAAAGCTGAATCTAACTTTGAAAGCTGATTTTGTAAAACTGTTTAGCTAAGGGAATGCTAGTGCATAATAGAAGAACATTTTCTCTACAAGATCTTGAGCGTGTCCCTTGCTTTTCTGGCACAGGATTTATCAACCTAGGACATGATTCACATAAAATGTATCTATCTGTAATTAAAGGAATGGTTCACATTTCCCAGTCTTTGGCAACTCTTAAGTCTAGAGATGTCTAAGGCACATCTGATGCCTCTCTGGTTGTCCTGAATGTGCTGTAAGCACCTGAAGCACATACTTGAGAAATGTTGGATTCAGCAGCAGCTCTTCCTGAAAGAGCTGGAAGTTTTGGTGGTTCCTAAACTGAAAGGATCAACTACGCTCTGTTGTTGAAGAAAATAAACCAGTCCCATTCCAACGGAGAAACAGGAGCCTTAACTGCACGGGACATGAAAAAAAAATCCTTTTCATATGCTTAGGATGGCAAGAGTTTAGCTGGAGTATTTTGTCCAATCAAAGGTGCTGCAGTTTGAGAAACCTGTGGATCAATTAGGGAGACTCCAAATGAGCACAATGAGAAAGTCTAGAAAAGGATAACCAACAGGAAAAAATTGAAAGACACTGGAAAATTTATGCAGTGCAGATAAATGCAGAGAGAAGTAAGGCCCTTTCTTTGGGATGATTTCTGTTCATCCGCTCTATCCTACCTCTGAAAATCCTGAGGTCACCCAGTGCAGACTGCCTATTTTAAAGTGTTTCCACAATCGTCTGAGTTCCTAAATACCTTAGAACAAATTGTAGGAGGTAAGAATTCAGCTTCCTTCCTTACTTATGCTATTCCTAGTATATCTAGTATTAGCTAGTAATCCCTAGTAACAATTGACTTTAAAAAAGACAGTATTCTTTGGCTTCTGCTCTGGATTAAAGGATTATGAGCTCAAGAATTAATCTTCCACTGCTGTTCTGTTTCTTTGTAAATAGAATAATCTGTCAACTGCTACATTTGCATTCCTTGACAAGTGAAGATGATGTCACTTTTCAAATATGTTCTTGCTTATTGCTTGGCTTTTGATGGCTTTATCACTAGCCAGTTAGTATGTGAGATTTTTTCAAGTTATGCTGCTTGCATCAAACCAGTAAGAAAGATAGCAATGGTGCCAGGATGCTGAGCTTATGGAGATACCTATAATGTAAATTTTACCCCTGAAATCTTATTTAGGGAGGATTTTGGATACTTTTCCAAAGTCAGTAGGTCTACATCAATGCATGTCATTGACATCCAGAGGGAAGAAAGAGGCATTTCTAAACACGTTTTCCAAAAATCCCTTTGAGCTAGTAGGTGGTGCAAGACGTCCAGACTGTTACAAACATGGAAGCTTTTATTCTAGGCTTTAAATACATTCTGTCACCCTGACCCCACATAACATATGAGCACTAAATAGAAAGATTTCAAATCAGGGGGTTCATTCGATCACAAGCATTTCTAAGTTAGATCAGCATCTTGCATGACTGAAACTCCATGTACATGGAGCTGACACCATAGTCATAACAGAATGAGCCCCACCTCACTGAGTCTTTGAGAGGTTATTATCCTGACTAATGAAGTACATTAACTACCTCTCATACACTCACCTCTAACACTGTTCCCATGTATGTCATACAGTCTTTCTTCTGTTTCCTAAGTTTTAATTCTACCTGTGTAAAAGCATGAGCTGCGGATATCATCTGTGTAAAGGAT
The DNA here is from genome assembly GCA_008921705.1 of Burhinus oedicnemus. Classification (NCBI taxonomy): domain Eukaryota; kingdom Metazoa; phylum Chordata; class Aves; order Charadriiformes; family Burhinidae; genus Burhinus; species Burhinus oedicnemus. The sequence goes on from VFFE01007650.1 coordinate 1,170,860, forward strand.
TCCTAGTAGGGCCTGAATAATTTTAATGAAAAATCATTGCTTGAGATCAGTGGCTACTCAGAGCATATAGTAAATCTGAATATAAGACAAAAGGTGTGTTAACTTCAATTATTTGACTAAAATGTCAATGACAATTTAGGACGTTGGGAAAAGGATGGAAAAGCTCAGTGCTACAAAATATCACAAGCTGACCACAATTAAAAAGAAAAAACCCACAACATATCTTCCTTCTAGGATATTTCACTTCTCTTGTGATCTAAGCCAATGACAAAGAGGTGTCTAAGGACACAATTCACTTCCTAGGAAAAGTACAGTAACTGACGTGTCCATAAGCCAAAAATTTACAGTAGGGTTTACCCTAACCAAAGCATTAATGTAGCTCTGTCTTTGTAGAATTTTTGTTTATCTGTGGGAAGTAGTACTGTAGTGGATAGTATAATTTTGGAAGTGTAAACGGCCATTACAAAAATGATAAAAATTACCCCAAAAGCTAAACATTTAAAAAATGCTTCAGTTGCCATTCTGTTTTGATTACCTTTTTTATTTTCCTTGAGGTCTGCATTTAGATTTTTCAGTCTCTGCCAATCACCCCACTAGTCTTTCTTGTTTGACACTCAGCCGAACATACCCCAAAAAGTCTCATGCTAAGACTATCTCTATAAAAAAATACTTTTATTTATCATATACCCTTTTGTTCAGGTACAGATGTATATGCAGTGCACTGTGACAGGGAAGATCAGATGCATTTTATTTCCTTGATTAGCACTGAACAGTCTGCTTGAATCGGCTGAATCAGGAGTTTGATTTGGCTTTCCACACAAAAGCATCTAATGCCCTTTGTGGTGCTCTAGAGCACTCTACCCAGCCTTCAGCAGCAGATCTCAAAGGTCATGGTTTTCCCCCAGCTCTGTATCATCTCTTTTGCCCCACTGAGGGTGTGTTAGATTTATAAACTTAAATACCTAGAATCATTTTAGACAGCCAAAGGTAACTGAAATACTGCCAACAGCACATGTACATTAGGATGAAGTTGTTCTCTGGGCTCAGAGTAATGACAACAGGCTCAGTTAGGCACATCTGAGACATCCTGGAAAACTCAGGAGAAAAATAAATACCATAGGCAAGAAAAAAAAAGAGCTAGACTGTGATATTGAGCAACAGAGCAAAAACAAAGCCTGGAAGTTCTTCTTCTCCAGTGACAGATACCTAAAAATTAGGACAGGAGAAACACTTGTCACGCACTGAGTGGTCACCTCAATACAGCAGCACATCAGAGGCCTCTGGAAGGACAACAATCAGTGCGATGCACTGTTTGTAGGTTATGAGCTTTAGAGGGGCAGGATGCAAAGGTGAAGGAGTAGTGCTGTACATGAAGTACAGCAGCTCAAGTATCACAAGAAAAAGGGAGCACCCTGAAATCTCTATTGGTAGAAATCCCATATTCTAAAAGCAAAAGTGTAATACTGAGCCCATTTTGGAATGATGATAAGAGTCCAGAAAAGTTCAACAGCACTAGTAAAGGTATGAGTTTTGAAGATTTAGTAACAATGAGAGATTTCAGCTGCCCAGTAAAAGACTGTTTCCTCAACCAGCCAGTTGCAGTACTCACAAGAAATGGTGCTGTTCCAGGTGTGGCCTTAAGGGACCCACAAGGCCTAGTTCAAAGGATATTAATGGGAAAGCTGTTCTGCATTAATATTCACAATACAATTGTTTTCAAAGCTGTAATAGCAGACAGTAAGGTAAATCAATGCATCACAAGGAATTTCAAGAAAGACAACTCTCTAAAATCAGATAATAAGAAAAACAAAACAACAAAAAAAACCCCCACAAAACACCAAAACAAAAAACCCTACACCAAAGCTGAAAAAAATGCAATACAAAAAAGCAAAATGCAGCCTGAAGGCTGTTCAAAAATGCCAGGCTGCTCAGGTAACCTCAATGCTGCAATTCAGAAAGAAAACAAAACCATCCAATTAAAAAAAGCATTTCAAGCAAAGGATGTTCAAACAGATAGTAAAAAATACACAGGGCTGATTGGTACTCACCCAAGTGCTCTGAGTAATTCTAACATGAAATTGCAGAGCTGCTGGCCAAGGTATGCAACCTGTCATGCAAACAGTCACAATGCCAAAGGACTGATGATATAACTCCCATCCACTGAAGATGACCTTCAGGGGAGCCTGAGCATGACAGACTAATGAGACAGATTTCCAGCCCTGGTGAGATGATAGAGTCTAAAATGAAGAACAAGACCACAAAACATATAAATAAATCAAGTTCATCACAAAAGAGTCAGTGTGACTTTTGCAAAGGGAAAATCCTGCCTCACTAACCTGCTGCCCAAAGACATAATATATCTGGCTTTTTAAAAAGCCTTTACAAGGCTCCACACTAAAGTTACTACTGCCAGAAAGCACCAGGAACAGGACTGCTCTGTGATGGGGCAAGCCAGGAGCCAAGGGTGACCCCAGCACAAGCAGTGCCCTCACCCTTGGACACTATCCCACAGCACCTGAGCAGAACCAGGGTGGTGACCAGGTGTCATCAACTGCCCAGCGATCACCAGGTAGGGTGAAGTCAGGTCCAGGGTCAATTCAGAAAGTCCTGCCAGGATGAACAGGAGATAGAGCAGGAGATTACCTACAGCATAGGTCCAACCCTGAGACAGGGCTAGAGATAAGGCTACACCAGCAATGCAATAAAATCTCAGCCAGCAAGTCAGGGTGGCAGGGCAAAAGGCCAAGAACAAGACTACCTGTAGTGTGGCTCAGGGCCAGGGCTGAAATGGAGCCCCTGGGGCTACAGGTAGAGGTGTGGATGTGCCCCAAAGTTGAAACTGGTCAGGGCAATAAAGGCTTATTCATGCCCTCAGGCCCTGACAATTACAGAAATTAAGTCACCATAGAACTAGAGTGAAGGTCCTTTTGTGGAATTAAAATTGGTTAGAGGAAAGAAAGCAGAGTTTCACTAGTGGAGTCTCTTGGCAGTTGCTGCTGGGACTGGTTCTGATCGATACATTCGTCAACAACCTGATGAGAGGAATATCAAGCGAAATCTCCAAGTCTGGCAATGATACTAAGGCCTTTCAGGTAGTCAAATTCTGAGTGAGTGGGCAAAAAGTGGCAAGTGAGTTCCAGTATAGAAAAACAGAAGATGACACATATAAGTAGAAATTATTTATATCGCATCTACAGATGCAGCTGTCAGGTCTGAGTTCAGCAACTCAATGTGCAAAGCGTTTGGAGTCATCTCGGCTCTCTGAAATCATTGGCTCAGTGGGCAGTGGCAGCGTGAAGAGAGTCACTGGAGTGCTCTGTGTCACCAGAAAGGGTATGAAGAACAGCATGGTGGGCATCATTTTACCACTATTGAAAACTTTGTTGCACCTGCATTTGGTATACTGTGTGTAGCCCTGGTCTTCATGTCTAAAGAGCACAGGGGGGATAAATAAAGTGCAGAGCAAGGCACTTAAAATGATCAAGAGGATGAAGTAGTTACCATACAGTAAGAAACTAAAACCCCTGGGACATTTAAATTTGGAGAGAAGAAGATTGAATGGAATATTAATGAGGTTTACAAAGTCATAATAGTCATGGTTAAAAAAGAACACGAAACTATTTTTCATCATAATCCACAAGACTAACTGCAGGCCCTCACTGAATTAGCAGGAGATTAGTATGAACCAGCTAAAATTAAGTACATTTTTTATACAAAGAGTAGTGAACTTCTGGAACTTGTTGACACAGGGATTTGTGGAGGCAGAGAGTATCAGCAGGCTTAAAAGGAGATTAAACAAATTCAAGGACAACAGATCCACGAACTGATACTTTTGGACTACAAATTGTTCTCAGAGTAGGAAATGGTTCTTTCTATACTGTTCTGTATGGTATTCTGATGGTTTATCCTTGAAGCATTGTTGTTGGTCAGGCTTTTATGACTGGCAGTCTTACAGTTATCTGCAGTGTATGTTCATTTACTCAAGCTACTGTCATTTTTAATGCCAGTACATGTTGGGAGCAAAACCCACAACCAGCTTTACAAAGCAATAGAGGGTGGAGAGTTTGGAAGCCAAGTAGACAATCTGGAACAGCACAGAGAAGACTGTTGAGCAGATGTACTTTATCTAGGCACTCACCTCCAACAATCCCTAAACTGCTGGATCCACGTTGTAGGTACCTTGCTCTGCTGGCAGCCTTATTTCAGAACAGAGTCTTCAATTTACTATGGTTCAGTATGATATTTGTCTCAGGAAATTCCCTGAGCTAAAATAATTGGAGGCCAGAAGAATACTTGGGGGAAATATCTCACATGGTTGCCCTCTAGGCTTCCCCTTGCTTCTGACGTAAAACGATATTGAGCGAGGCAGACATCTGATTTGAGTCAGCATGGCTGCTCCTACCTTGACCAATGATCCTGTCATAATTTGTACATTGACTACAGCAACAGAACATGCTAATATTAACTTCATAATGAAATCTACTGATCTGTTGAAGCCACCCAACAGCTGATTATATTACTTTGCACCAGTCAGCTCAACCAGTTGGGGGTGTTAAGAGTTTAACATTTTGAAGCAACTTGTGGAAGAGGATGCTCATGTATAAACCTCATTGGTTGTCTATCAACAAATAAAATTTCGTCCCTTTTTGGAGGTGTTATATGGTAGTTTTAAAAATGCAATGGTTATTCTGATCATTGCTATTTTGATCCTCTAAAGTCATGTTCTGTGACTTGCTTATACATTGTTATTTTTAATATATTTTAAATTGGCCCATTTTTCATCTGAATGTCATTGTGCTTATATAACATGCTGAATATAGCATTTTGTAGCTGATCAAAGCACATTCAAATAACATTTTCCTTTAAATCACACAGTTAAATAACTTGCAGACCTCTCTATAATTACATGAGTTCACTTCTGTCTTACATCAAGCCCCGTTATTTCAGACACCAGGTCTTGACAAAGTTTGAGAAAGGAGAATGAACACACAGATGGACAGCCAAAGCCTGGAGATACTACGTGACTTACTCGAAGTTACTCAGGGAGCAGCAGAGGAACTAAATTCGTGCTGGATCTCTTGGGATCTAAACCACAACCACAACACAACATTGCCTTTACTCTTCTCACCACTTCTATTTAAGCCACAGCTTCCTATATTAAGCTTCTACAACTACATTCCTAGGGAAACCCAAGGGAATCTGTCTATTTTGGGCCTTCCTTCTGCATGTAGGTGTGCTGGCAGACAGGCAGGCGGCTCGCAGATGCCATACATCTGACTGGGTGAGACTGTGTGGTAGCCAGAGAGCAAGGCTGGCCAGCCGCTCCCTAAAGACAAGGTTCAGAGCCTGCACGTATCTAACAAATATCCAAATGAGGATGTTAACAGAGAAACTTCTGTAGCAAGAGGCATGTGTTTGGCTCCTCCACTCCCTTACGCCACCACGATGACTTCTCATGGTAAACCAAACTTGGAATGAGACAGAAACACTGGACACATGTAAAAATGCAGTTTTATCCACAAGTGTGTTTTCCAGACTTCCTCTGGGGTCGATGCAATGTTTTCTTGTTCTGAACAATATTGCTCCTAACAATACAGGCATTGTTTGAACAATACAGGCGCAGACTGAAAAATTGCTCTTAACAATGCAAGCACTTAAACTTGTCAGCAATGCACTGCTGGAGAGGCTAGCAGATTTAATGAAAGTAGAAAACTTTGCCATCTCCAACTATTTGCTAGGAAGTGAAACGAGGTGCTAAAAGAAGCATTCCCAAAAACTAATTTTCATCTAGTAACCCCAGAATCTTTCTGTACAGGAGAGAAGGGGACTGAAAGCAGTAACCTGAAATGCAACAAATAGGTCACTGGAGGAAACTGTCTCCCTTCTTTGCTTATAGAGATGACCATATTGGGAAAGCAGCTCCCCACATGTAACACAGGCTTTTGTGAAGGAACTGCACAAACTCTAGGAGGGACCTCTGGGACCCTGAGCCCATGACACAGCCCTCTGGTTTCACACTCAGAAAAGGGGTTAGCCCACCATCCTTGCAGAAGATAAGGTGAACCATCTCTCTCTCTGTCACAGGGAGTTGAACTTTTTTCCCCACTCACATGGTGCTCTCAAGTCCATTATCCTTCCACATCAGGGCACATCGTGTGAGATACATTAGATATTAACTAACTGTGTGTCACACATTCTTCTCTGTGCCCAATCCCTAGATCATATGGGTGATTACAAGTTCAGATAAGGTGCCATAAGATGCAAAAGAAATGTTCATAGCAAATGTACTAACTCCAACTTACCTTGCGGTTTACCAGGAAACTTGGAAAATCTGAGCCAGAACAGAAAGACGCATTTACCCCTTCTTCTGTCATGGCTATCTATCTGTTCTGCTCATGGTTTTTCATCGAGTGACTCTCAGAACCAGGTGATGTCTTTTCAAAGGGCAAACAACTTTTACTTAAGGATTTATATTGTGACCGATTACACATCCTTAGTTATAGCATTTTAATAGTTGATTACCTTCACTGTCAATAGTGCCACCTGGGTTTACTTGGCTTTAATTTCCAACTGCTGGGCCTTTTGTTTTCTTTTTTAAATTGCTTTTCTTTTTAATGAAATTGCTCTGCCTACAGAGAAGTCTGGGAAAATATTTCAATAAATGATGGGACATGAACATACGTTAGTTACTGGGTAACGTTCTTTAGCCTGCAGGAGGTGATCTAAACAATAACACTGTCAGCTGCTTCTAGGTTTCAACCTACATAATTATGCAAAACAGCAGTGCCAGGTGGTGATAAATGGCAGTTTATGTAGTTTTGTGTTGCTTTTGAGGTGAACTTTAGCTCAGAAACTCAGAGAGACAAGATGACTTTTTAAAAGTAGAACATAAAGTACCATGCAAAAGGAGAACCACAGCTCAGGACAGTCAAACCGTATCCCTCAATGCCTTTTGAAAACCACATCCTGTGATAATTTTGTGTTTGAACAATAACTGCATTTTTACAAGAATTCCTTAGCTCAGCAGCTCAAAGATTTTGTTAATTATCTTTTGTTAGTCACAAAATAAAAGATCATTTCAGTGTATACGGATATACACATATATATTTGTACAAAAAATGTATGCACGTGTGTCTGTGTGGAGAGAGAGAGAGAACATGATAGCTTTTTTAAGACACAGGACTGAAATTTTAGTTTAGAAGATGTCTATCCAGTTCTACAAACTTCCCAGACATCTCAAGGGCCCTGTTTGATACCTGTTTCTGTTAAACAGAAATACGTCTCACCTGCTGCATTTACTTATCCCTTTTATCTCACCTTTCCCAAAGAACCTGTGCCCCATCTGCCACAGCCCACTTAAATTCATGTTAAATCCATGTTAAATCCAGATGTTAGATTCACCTCCCTTTCCCACAGACATGATCACTTTTCTTTTCTATCATGCACAGGACCCAGGATGGGTTACACAACTCAGTCCCTGGCATTGGAGACCTGTCTTAGGCTCACAGAATAGGCACAATTGTCACTACTGAACTTTATTGATTATTTGCTTTGCAGTGATGCTTCTGTGTGTTGGTCATGGTCTGGGACCCTTGTGCACCGCACAATTGCAGAACCAAAAATTGAGCCAATTTATGTAGAAGGAGACAATAGTTAGATCTACACAGATGGACAGTACTTAGTCTGATAGGCAACTCTTTCAGCATATCACCAACTAGTGTTCAGTTTCTCAAGTACTATAGAAAAACATATGCTAAAATATGTGTAGTTATTGAGTTTATTAATATATATGAGAAGGTTCCTTTCTCATGAGAAGAGCAGCTTGTGAAAACGCATGAAGATGCTTCTCATAAATATGTGATAGGAGGATGGTGATAACTTACACTGTATTGTTTAGAGCTGACATGCTGGCAATAAATGGATGATACAAGTGCTTCTCAGTGCAATTAGAGAGGATAAGGAAAATAACAATTGCAGAAGCATTTCAAGTTAGAAGCCAGGATATTTGGCATGCCATTTTTAGGTCAGGTGCTAATATACTGTAGTATGCTAATATGAAGCCAAGCTGAAATCACAGAGGAAATCTAACCCTTTTCTTTATCCCACCAGCTATCCTGAATAATGGCTCTATACGGCTTAAATTTTTGTTCAGAAAAAGGCTTAGTCAATGGATCGCTTCTTCCAACTCACATGACTTTGCAGCTACACACTTCCCCCCCAAGAGCTGATAGACCACTGCTAGTGGGCAGTCTAGAGGTGGGAGGTAGCAGGAATTAAGGAGTGACTGCTGGGCCTTTCTACTCTCAAGGACACCACTGTATTGCTTAGCTGCTCGCGGGGCAGCAATTCCTCAAAAATGTTTACCCTAGCTGGAAAGTTAGAGGACTTCTGCAGAAGATTGGACTGCCAAAAAATACAGTGGAGAAAACAGAAGAGTGGAGTCCAGGCTGAGGGCTGAGCCCTGGCTCACCCCCGTGCAAAGAAGCAGCCTTGTCGCAAGCTAGGGAGGAACCTCTGATGAGGTCCTACAAACCAGTGCAACAAACTTCAAAGTAACCCCACGGAAGTCATAGTCTGCAGCTGTCAGCAGAATTAACCAATATTAAAAAAACACTAATGTGCTAACCGAAGCAGAATTTTGAATACTCAAAACTAAGCCTCAGGGTCCTCACTTAGTGGCTCTGATTTGAGGCTTATGTTAAAAATGGGGAGGAAAAAACCCAGAACCCTTTACTATGCTTTGTCTTGATTCTTACATACTAAAAGTAGCCATAAGCTTGTGTTTAATATGGCACAGATTTGCCAGGAATAACATCCCTATTTATTCCTTCATTTTTAGGTAGCAAAAAAGGAGGTGCAGGAAACTATCAAACAGTAAACACCTGCTCTGCATGCATTAGTGTGCTGCTATATATAAAAAATCTGGTACCAAAACAGACATGCTAACCTTAGTATTGCTGGTTTTGGTACACACATCCTAAGACTCTTTATGATTGTGTGGTCCTGACTACGCTTCCAGTTGCTGGCAGGAGAGAAGGGCAATGGAAATCCTTAAATTGCCTACACGACAGATTAAACAGTCTGGTCTCACAGTAGCATTGAGAAACTTGTTTGCAGACCTTGAGATCACAAGGCTAAGCAGGAAAGCAGGACTTTGCTTGCATCATATCATCGTTAAATATGTACAGTGGTATTGACAAAAGCCAGACATGCATTGCCTACATTTCCTTAGGCAATTGACTCCAGATGCCGTCAAGTGACTTTTAGTGGTGCCCTGCTTGGAAAGAGGGATTAGCTGGATCATCCCTGCAAGGGCCTCAACTCATTTCAACATAAAAAATGTCACAAAGACAATATATAATAGTTATTTCCATTTCAAATGTATCTTAAACTACATAGTTTCAGAAATTAAGAAATATAGCTGGGAAAAACCCAACAGTGATGATGTGATTTGATCAGAACATTAATATGTTGTAGAGCAGGAAGGAATTACTGAAAATGCTGCCGTGCATATACAGCTTTGCTTCTACTGACTCTTTCTTGTTGGTATATCTCCAGAGAGCTTCCAAAAATAAATTCAATTAGGTTTAAAAAATACACACTTTGGATTGTACTTCTGTAACTGAAAGGTTGTGGAAGTGATATGTCTAGAATAGAAAATTAAAAATCTGACTGTTAAACAGAACAGATTTTTGCAAGGAACTTACAGTTCAGATTGACTTAGATGTAGATTTAGGAGCTAAATACCCTTCATTTCAAAGCATCATTATGATTTTAGTCAACTCCAGCTGCAAAAAGATGGACAATTACATACCTGGACATAGTTAGAGAAAAACCTCCCCAAGGTTTGGGGGTAGTTGAACCTAATGCTCCAGACCTCCTTGCCTTCCTTCTGTTCTGGTTTTCCCACAATTAGCACCTCAGGGGCATAAATGTATCAACAATAGGATAGTGCTGTGCAAAACAAGGAAAAATATGTTTTTTCCCCAAATGGACGTCTATTTTTCTGCTGCTCCTGGCCACGAAGAAGCGGAAGAGCAGGTCATACAGCAGGATGAGGTGCTGGTACCTATAGAAAACCCAAAGAGAGGGAGATAAGTGCTGGCAGGAATAAATCAGTGTATGTCTTTTCTCTGTCCCATAGCCAGTGCCTCATGCATCAGCTGCACTGTTCTCTCCTCCTTCCCCGCACTCAACCCTGGCTACACTAAACACTTCTTTCACAACAGCTAGCTAACAGGAGTGCAGAGATCAAATAAATTAGAAATTTCCTCCTAAAGCTGTGGAGAAATTCAGAGTGGATCCCCACAGAAAAGGGAAGGGAGGGGTGGGGTTTGGTTGTGGGCGGGCAGGGAGAAATAACCCACAGAAAATCTGTGGTGGGGAATAGAATCAAGTCAGGAGGTGTACCAAGAGATGTGAAAGAAAGGTAAAAAGAGTACAGCCTTATTATGAAGCAGGCTTTTTTCTGTAGATCCAGTGGCAGCACACACAGAGCACAGGACCAGAAAAGCCACAGGGAGGATGCAGGCAAGCCTGATGTTTTCTCCCAGGAATGTCAACGTGTGCCAGGCCTAGCTGCATCATCTGCTCAACCAAGGTCACAAATACAAGGCTGCATCCTGAGCGTCCATGTCACAAGGCTACTCTGTCTCTATGGGTTTGATATCTGCCCTAGACAGTGTCAAAGGAGGCAGCACCACCCAGAAATCAGGATAGTGCTCAAGCCATGGTACATCTGGAAGCAAAGCCCACACACTCACTGTGCTGCTCAGCCACAGTCTGCTGCATGCTGAGAAGAGGGGCTTCCTGCCTGGTCACCACATCACAAGGTCTCAGTAATTATTCAGAAAAGAAGAAACACATAATGAGCACATATTAAGCTCTTTTTTATTTTTTGAGTTGATTGTATAATTGATAGAGATGAGGAGCAGCAACACCACCAACAACATTCTGGTCTATGTAGCAAAAAAGTTTCATGATAGCTGTGCTCAAGAATATAGGAAATTTTAATCTGATGATTCTGTACAGAGGGAATCACCCTCCAGTAATAAAGAAGCTCTTCTGAGTGAGAAGGTAAAAGGACCCTGCCAAGGGACTGTAGCATGCATCTCAGGGAAGACCATGTTGGGCTGCAGAATGAGAAATGCCACCTAGCTGACCTCTGCGTAGTTGCTTCAGCCCATCTTGACTCCCAGGAAAAGCTCTAAAGTTGCACATACTGCTTCAGTTAGTCAGTGTCCAATGAAGCTCTTCTAACTCTTTGTATGACACATGCGAAGAAAATCCTGACCCAGGGGAAGGCTTTGACTAGAATTCAAGGTCCAAGGCTGAGAACACAAGATTGGATTTGACTCCAAACCATTGAAAACTATGCTTCTCATGCAAGAAGACTCAAAGTACTACCATTTTTCCTGATGTTAATTTGTACAAACTCCATCTACCTGGATTGTGCAATTGTGCCTACTGGGCTGGAGTATACAGGCACAAGCTGATCATGAGCAACAACCTTTCTGATTTAGGGGAAGACAGCAGTTGCTCTGCTTCCATTCTCCCAGGACTTATGGTGTTGTCCTAAACTGACTCCAAGAAGGGCATGAGCTCCTGTTTCCTGCTCTCTCTGCACACTACAAAGAACTCCTAGAGCTCAGCCCAGTGCAACTGGGCTTGTTTTGAATTAGGGCTTTAAGGCTCATTTGAGATTCATGTGGTTGAGATATGTGGGAAAAAAGCTGTTTCTCACCCCCACATTCATTCTATGCTCACATATATTCCAAATCATCCATAAAAGGTCTGCAACATAATCATTACACTAGTCAAATATGAAAGGCAGTCTTGCAAAATTTTACTCACCCACACTGCCTGTGTGAGTCACCTTTTATTTTAACCAGTAAGTAAAGCATTGTTGGTCTGTTGTTGTCATCACTGATGGAAGAAGGGATGAATAGATTTTCTGTGACTGTAAGGTATATTCTCCTTCAGTGCTACTTTACTCATGGTATTTTTGCAAGTCTAAAGTCAAAGTGTTTCATTCTGATTCTATTTTATTGGGTTTTCTCAAAATCTGCATGCTTGCTAGACATGAAGAGCACTCAGTGTAAATACAAAACCTGACAAATTAAATTATCTGCAATTTTACTTTTCAGGATTTAATCAAATACTGATGATAGCCAGCTATACTTCTGGAGAATTCTCCATGACTTCCCTGAAGAATGAATAATTGTCAAACAGACATTGCCCTCTGTGGTGTGTTCAACTGTTGATACACAATGTCTAGCACTCCTCTCAGCAGAAACGGGCACAGTAGTAACAAACCGAGCTTTAAACTCTTCTGTCATATTTGGAAAGGTGCAGTAAAGCTGGAAATTGTTTCTGTATTCCTGAAGCTGAGATTAGAAATCAGGTCAGATTATAGGACTGCCTTTGAAGAAAGTAATTGTTAATCACTTTCAGGGCACTTACAAGCAAGGAGTAACAGGTTTCCCATCTTCTCACTACTGTTTATTATACACACTAGACCTCTTGGCAATATCTGAAGCATTGCCAGAAGTGATTTTTATTTTCTTAGCTAACATGAGCAAGAGGTTACAGATGCTGAATGCAGTTTACATCCTACTTAACTGTGTCATTGATTATGGTCACCTGAAGTTGGAAATGGATCCTCCTCAGGATTACTCATGGAGAACTAGTTTCAAGTATAGCCAACAGCTGTCCTCCAGACCACCATTTCTCAGGAAAAAATCAACAAATTTTTAATTCCTTGGGGGTTTTTTTTATGCAATGATTTCTGCAGGCCTTTTCCATCTGTGCATGTAAAGGTTCCCTGCAAATATTTACTAATAGTCTAGTTTGCTTCAGTGAATAAAATTCTTCAGGTCCTTTTTTTTAATGGGAAGATGGGAAATTCAAGTTCAAAGCACTCATTATTTCTTAAATATTGCACATAAAATGAACATGAGATGTAACTCTTAACTTGAGATCCATGCTAGTTCTTCAGTGCTGTATGTTGCACTTGAATAGATTATTTCAGTAGCTAATGCAGCGTACATAGAAATTATCCTGTGTATTTTTGCAGCTCCCTCAGTACCTGCATACTTTACAGTCTTCAATGTATTTATTGTAGTATATTTAGTCATTAAGCCTGTTCCCCACAATGGCAGACATTGTACGTCTAATCCCTTCCTAAGGCACTCTATGGCGACCGACTTCACCAGGATCAGAATGCTCCCGTAAGATTCCCCTCCTTACACTTACCAGTCTTCATCTCAAAACTCACTATATTTGTGGTTTTACTTATATCAGAGGTCTGGTTCAGAAAGTCTCTGTATTCCTAATTTCCAGCCCAACTATATTTATGATCATTTTCAGAATGATTCTTCCCCTTTGCTGAGATTTACCAGTTCCTGCCCAATATACTTCTAGCCAGCAAAGTTTTTGTTACTCTTTTAATAGCTGAGGAGTTGGATCACAGGGAAACTCAGCACTCTGGAGGACTGCAGCAGGTTGGATAATGGCATCTTTTTTTTTGTCTGTGTGACTTGGAATTGAAAAAGCTGAAGCTTTGAACTCTGGCCCACTCCCTGCATTTCCTAGTAACTACAACAGACATGGACCATTTATGAACAGCTCAGACCTTTGGACGCCACTTGCATACACAAAACTTAATCCAAAATCCAGTACAGTCAATGGAAAGACTCCTGGTTGACTTCCATTGTCTCTGGACCAGGAATACTTCATGGGTCTAGAACATACATGCTGTCTTTTGCTGCTTTTTCTCCACGTAGTAGCACATACATATTGCCTCTGCAAATCTTTTCCAATTAGTGGTCCAAAATAAAGACCCAAGTGCTTGAGCACAGTTTCCTTCTTCATAACAAACTTCCAAAGAAGCATAGACAGCAACTGTGAGTCACCACACCCAAAATGACAAACCAGTAAGTAGCAAATGTTTAGTAAATATAATACAGTATCTATAATGTGCAGCAAAACAAACAGACAGAAAAGCTTTGAAACAAGATTCCCACTGTGGAGATGTGAGTTTGTAGAAATGCTGATCCATTTATGAAACTTTGCAGTGATCAGAATTGCCAGGGAAATTAACAAGAGACTTTACCCCAGAAGCCACAGACACAATATTTTTGTTTGTATAAAAAAAAATAAATTATTTATGCCAATCTGTAGTGGGAGTCATTGACTGTTTTCACTGACAAAAATTCTTGTTAGATTGCCAAAATTGTAAAATAATCATGGTTTTTAATAGTAATGGAACAGCTTGCCCAGACACAATCTCCAAATAGCACCTCAGGGCACCAGGACCAGAGGAGCTGAGCTCCCTTCCCTGCATGCCTAGCCATGTGGACACTTGGTAGCCCTGGGAGCCGGGCCCTGGACATGCAGCCACTTGTACCACCTCTCACCATTGTTGCTCCCCATAGAGGAAGACCTAGCTCTCGTGGCAGGAGTGGCACGTGGAGGCTCAGGCCATGCCAGGAGTTAATCAGGGCAAGGATGAGTGTCTCTGCTGGTCAACGTTGGTAAGAGACAAAATGAGCAGATCCTACTGTGAAACAAATGTGCGTGTGTGAGTTCTTTAAGTTTGTGATGTGTTGGCCCCTCTAGCTTGGCACTGCTTTGGTTATGCCTGACCTGGCCAAGCGCTGGCTAACCTTATGGTGCTTCGCAAGCAGTTTTACAGGCCAGATTTATTTCCACGTTACTCATCTTTGGACTGGCCCTGAACGGTGTTACTGTGGATGTCCTTCAGCAATACAGGTCACAACACCGACATGACTTACTACACTGCCTTTGTGCAAGGCATTCTTCAAGCAGGCTCAGAGACACAAATCCATCTCACCTAACCAAATTAGGGAAAAGGTACAGTGAGGAATGACAGCTGAGCTGAAAACTGATATCCACACACTTGTCAAAATGCTTCCTCAATAAGAAAGGTCTAAGTCCTTCTCCAGCCCAAGGTGGTGCCTATTTATTGTGTTCTTCCTCTTATGAGGCTGCTGCTGGCTTTGAAGGCAGGGCAAAGTCTTTCAGTTCATGAATTTGCAAAACACGTGATCTGAAGTAACATCCCAAAATCACATTTTTTAAACCATCCAAATTTGTAGCCGAAGTGTTAATCATAAATCTGAACACATGCAAAAATAAGAACAGGATAGGAATATGTAAGAATCAACCTGGTTTTCCAGTTGCAGTTACAACACTGAGCAATCCAGATCATTGACCAATCGAGACCAATACTGGGTTAGTGCCAAGGAGGATTATGATATCACATCAGAAATGTTAAGATGATAAATAAAAGATCGAAAGAGAAGATGTTCACAGATATAAAAGATGTTTGTTTTTCTTTTCAAAAGTATTTCTTGGGAACCCAACACTCTGCAAGAACAGACTGTACTGGCATGGGCAAACAAGAAGCAATGGGAAAACGCAGTAAGTCCACTTTCAACCACATAAACAAACTTGTCTCTAGGCATGACATCACAGCCCATAAAAGCCTTCAGTGCCAGGATTTCATTCTGCTTTAAGAGCATCATGAGCATTAATTTTAGACTTGGCATGTTGAATAACCTCAGGGGAAAAAATGAAAACAAGGAATCAAGACTTTTCTATTCATCAAAGATCTGAAGGCAGTGTTTCCCACCAGCTGACACAACGTATTTCAGCATTTTTCCTGAAGAGCAGCTTAGCTAGAAAGAGCTATGGGGCACGGATATCCTCCTGGCAGTGATGTGAACTGCTGTTCTGTCTTCTAAAGGAAGAACTGTTTGTTGACAGTACATTGAACATAGCAGAACCAAGGGGATCCATTTAGATAAAGACATATAATTCATCCCTTTGTGAAGCTTTGTGGTTGTGTTTGTGATAGATCCTGGCAGGAAACCAAGCTCTGACTGAAAGACCTGAATTTACTTCTCCAGAAGGAACAATTCACAGATAAAGTCAAAATAGTACATTGCATCTGAATAATGATCTGCCACAGAGTGACAAACCACTGAAAGACAGCTGTCAATGATCTTTCCCAGATCATTGCCATTGACAGGATAGTCCTCTAA
Organism: Burhinus oedicnemus; assembly: GCA_008921705.1. Lineage (NCBI taxonomy): Eukaryota > Metazoa > Chordata > Aves > Charadriiformes > Burhinidae > Burhinus > Burhinus oedicnemus. The sequence continues at coordinate 1,186,927 of VFFE01007650.1, forward strand.
CAAACACTTCTTTTAATTGATAAGGTTCCCCCTTGGGTCAGTCACTGGTGTTCCAGTTAGTGCTGAGGTCCATGCCCCAAAGCTTTAACTGGGTGGCAGCTAATGATTAATTTAAAAGCAGAGCATTTCAGCGAGGTGGAAGGTTGGTCCTCCATTGCTTTTAGTCCCTTATAATGAGGGAGTAGAACACAAAATCATAGAATCATAGAATGGTTTAGGTTGGAAGGGACCTTAAAGATCATCTAGTTCCAATCCCCTTGCCATGGGCAAGGACACCTCCCAATAGACCAGATTGCTCAAAGGCTCATTCAACCTGGCCTTGAACACTTCCAGGGATGGGGCAGCCACAACTTCCCTGAGCAACCTGTTCCAGTGCCTTACCACCCTCAGAGTGAAAAATTTCTTCCTGAGATCTAATCTAAATCTACCCTCTTCCAGTTTGAAGCCATTACCCCTTGTCCTATCACTACATGCCCTTGTAAAAAGTCCTTTTCCAGATTTCTTGTAGGCTCCTTTCAGATACTGGAAGGCTGCTATAAGGTCTCCCTGGAGCCTTCTCTTCTCCAGGCTGAGTAACCTCAATTCTCTCAGCCTGTCTTCATAGGAGAGGAGCTCCAGCCCTCTGATCATCTTCGTGGCCCTCCTCTGGACCCACTCCAACAGGTCCATGTCCTTCTTATGTTGGGGGCTCCAGAGCTGGATGCAGTATTCCAGGTGGGGTCTCACGAGAGCGGAGTAGGGGAGGAGAATCACCTCCCTCGACCTGCTGGCCATGTTTCTTTTGATGCAGCTCAGGATACAGTTGGTCTTCTGGACTGCGAGCTCACATTGCTGGCCCATGTTGAGCTTCTCATCCACCAGATGGGACAGAAAGAGCTGAATTCATTATTGCCTCACTTTTTTAGTCTAAAAAAGGGTCTTGTTAAAATCTTGTTTCCCATGCTGGCTACAATTATTTATTTTGCAAGGTGCCAGGAAAAGGTTAACAGCAAGAATTAGATGAGCACAATAAGAAATCAGCTCTTTTATGACCTCCCCATACCATTGCCCTCCACTAGTCCTAGGACGGCTTTTTCCCTAAAAGCTTTTCCATAGGATGAGTTGCCTTAATTTTCAGTTCTACACATGAACAAAATGACTGTTCTGGTCCAAACTCAGGTCTGCCTGAAAGCAGCTCAGAACTGCAGTTTTTCAAACCATGGTAGAAGTTGGCCTCTGAGGCAAAGCACATAGCTCTGCTGTATGTGGGATCAGAGCTATGACGTGCTGGATGACCCGGGGAGGGAAATCATGCTGGCTGTAGTACACCACTAGGTCATGCAAGACCTAGCAGAGATGCTCAGAAGCCACCTCTGCACACATCAGGCTCCCATCCTCTTCCAAAACTGCAGCCGTTATTTAGTGCTTTGTCATTTGTTTACATAAAAATGTTGTACTCTCTAAGGATTCACTTCTGAAAATAAGCCTCTGTTTTAAATGCTTTGACAGTGACTGCATAAATTTACATGACTCATGTCACAATACTTGGAAACTTGCTGTGCTAATGATGGATACTCAACATTTCTTTGAGATAAGTTTGCAGTGGGAGCTGCGGGGGAAGGCTAGACTGGCAAGACTTCAAAATCTGAGGAGATCATAAAACACTGCTAATGACATCTTCATGCTTTATCTCAACAACTATTTTTACAGCATGAGAAACAGTGCCAGAAATTCAAATTACATTAATTTTATTACACTTGCCCAAGTGTTTTGCATGCAGGTATGATCCACTTTGCATTGCAGGAATTAAGAGCCAATTACTGAATCACAGAATCACAGAACTGCTGAGGTTGGAAGGGACCTCTGGAGGTCATCGTGTCCAATCTCCCTGCTCAAGCAGGGCCATCTAAAGCCAGTTGCCCAGGACTATGTCCAGACAGTTTTTGAATGTATCTCCAAGGATGGAGACTCCACAGTCTCTCTGAACAACCTGTACCAGTGTTCAGTCAGCCTCGCAGTGAAAAAGTTTTTCCTGATGCTCAGACAGAGCCTCCTGTGTTTTGGTTTGTGCCCATTGCCTCTGGTCCTGTCACTGGGCACCACTGAAAAGATCCTGGCTCCATCTTCTTTACTCCCCCCATCAGGTATTTATACACATTGATGAGATCCACCCAGAGCCTTCTCCTCTTCTCTTCTCTTCTCTTCTCTTCTCTTCTCTTCTCTTCTCTTCTCTTCTCTTCTCTTCTCTTCTCTTCTCTTCTCTTCTCTTCTCTTCTCTTCTCTTCTCTTCTCTTCTCTCCTCTCCTCTCCTCTCCTCTCCTCTCCTCTCTTCTCTTCTCTTCTCTTCTCTTCTCTTCTCTTCTCTTCTCTTCTCTTCTCTTCTCTTCTCTTCTCTTCTCTTCTCTTCTCTTCTCTTCTCTTCTCTTCTCTTCTCTTCTCTTCTCTTCTCTTCTCTTCTCTTCTCTTCTCTTCTCCAGCCTGTTCCAGCTCTCTCAGCCTGTCTTCATAAGAGAGAGGATCTGGTACATTAATCATCTTAGTGGTCCTCCACTGGATTTTCTCCAGTCTGTACATATCTGTCTTACACTGGGGAGCCCAGAACTCGATATAGTATTCCAGGGGTGGCCTCACCATTACTGAGTAAAGGGGAAGGATCACCTCCCTCGACCTGCTGGCAATGCTCTTTCTAATGCAGCCCAGGATACCATTAGCCTTCTTCGCTGCAGGGGCACGTTGCTGGTTCATGTTCGACTTGATGTCCACCAGGACTCCCAGGTACTTTTCTGCGAACCTTCTTTCCGGTTGGGTGGCCCCCAGCATGTACTGGTGCATAAGGTTGTTCCTCCCTAGCTACAGGTCTTATAATGACATCAGCCAGCTTCCACAGCACCCATGATCCCATCAAGGCTCATGGACTTATGTATGTTCAGTTTGCTTAAGTATTCCCTGACCTGATCATCTTCCACCAAGGGTGTGTCTTCCTTGCTCCAGACTTTCCTTCTGCTCTCTGGGACCTGGGATTCCTGAAGGCTAATCTTGCTAGTAAAGACTGAAGCAAGGAATTTCAGGATCTCATTCTTTTCCATGTCCTGCATCATCAGGGCCCCTGTGCCATTCAGCAGCAGGCCCACATTTTCTCTATTCTTCCACTGCTTATAGAAGTCCTTCTTGCTTTCTTTGACATCCCTGGTCAGATTCAACTCCAGGTGGGCTTTGGCTTTCCTCACCACATCTTTACATGATCAGACAGTATTTCTATATTTCTCCCAGGTTACCTGTCCCTGTTTCTGCCTTCTGTATATTTCCTTTTAATGTCTGAGTTTTACCAAGGGCTCCTTGTTTATCCATGCAAGCCTCCCGGCATCTTTGCTTGACATCCTGCTCATTGGGATGGATTGTTCCTAAGCTTGGAGGAGGCGATCCTTGAAAATCAACCAGCTTTCTTGGGCCACTCTTTCCCCCAGCACTTTATCCCAAGGAATGCTTTCAAGCAGATCCCTGAAGAGGTCAAAGTCTGTTCTCCTGCAGTCCAGGGTTATGAGCTTGCTTTTTGCCATCCTCCCTCCTCTCAGGATCCTAAACTCCACCATCTCATGGTCAGTGCCTTTGACCTTCACATCACCAATGAGCCCTTCCTTGTTTGTAAGCATGAGATCCAGAAGAGCATGTCTCCTTGTTGGGTTCTCTGTCACTTGGCTCAAGAAGTTTTCAATACAATCCAGGAACCTCCTAGATTGCTTATATCCTGCTGTGTTGTCCCTCCAGAAGTTATCTCAGTGGTTAAAGTCTCCATAAGGGCCAGAGCCTGTAAACATGAGGCTACTTCTAGCTGTCTGTAGAAGACCTCATCCACTTGTTCTTACCAGTCAGGGAGCCTATAGCAGATGCCCACTACAATGTCACCCATACTGGTCTACTCCAGCAAAATGTGGAGGTGAGGAGCGAGTGAAAAATGATTAATGTGTAATAAGCTGACTGACAGCACTACTAGGATTTGCCTCGTTTTTCAATACCCATGAAGTCATGATTGGATAGGAAGAAACCTATGAAAATTTAAATGTTTTTAAAGTGCAAGAGAAAGCAGACAGAGATAAACTGTTGTTTTTTTTAATTTGTCCTTGTGCAACTACCTATATTTCATTTAAATATATATGATGACAGAGAGACTTATAGGAATTACAAAACTAATTTCATTTTTATTCATCATTTGTTAAAACAATTAGGCTTTTATATAACCTAGCTCATATGCTTCTGTTCAGTGGCAGATATTTTTAGCAGATGTGCTTTTTGTGTGTCCTACCTATTAGGAGAGATGGATGGATATTTTTAACATGGGAGAGACAATTCTTTTCTCTACTTTCTTTCTCCTTGGAGCATTTTCTAGTTTCTACTCTAAAAATAGCCCACAAGAAAATTATTCTGCATTTTACTTTTATACAATATTAATAGCACACTTAGTTGAGAGATCCAAATTCACCCACCCAAAGATGATATTTTCCCAGTTTCATGCTTAGTGAAGTCCAACAGAGAACAAGGTTCCCTAATGCAAAACATAATCTAGGCATGGCACCCCCACCATGGAGCAGTCGCCATGCAGTCTTCTCTTAAATATACTGGTTGATTAACCAGGGAAGAAAATCTTTTAGCAAAAGACTTCATACTTTTACTCTTGACTGTCTGCTTTCTGTAGGCACCTACTGTTTCCTCATGGAAAGCACTGGGTCACTTAGTAGTATAGGTTCATGATCTAAAGTGAATGAGCTTACTGTATCTATGAACGGCAAACTGCAGACCTTCATTGGCTGATCCTATAGGGAACCCATAGGGATCCCCAGGGTGCATTATAGCTGAACAGTACCTGGGTGCAGTTGTTGTTTTCCTTCTGTTTCCGTCTTCTTCCCCCTACTCCTGGATATGCCATCCCACTGCCTCCCTTGGGCTACCACCCTGAACCAATTCCACCCTCTCATCTGGCCTTTAATCTATGCACTTTGGGTGCCAAGGACACTTTTTTCTCTGATTTTTCTCTGACACTGTATCCTCTATTCACATTCACTGAAGCCAGACAATTAATTCTTACATACTAGACATTCTTGAAAACACAACCATTTCATTTTGATTAAGACTACGTAGTCGCTTCGACAGGCACATGTAAACCCTACCTGCATTTGAAAATGGGTTGTTACAAGCCACCTCCAACTCCGGAGCTATGTAGATATGCTAGTTTGGCATTGAACCTCGGCAAAAAGTGCATCCTCTCAGCAAACCTTGCTAGCTAGGCCTCAGACCATGACAGCGTGGCTAACCAACCTCCTTTAAAGAGCTGGTTCACATCTGAAGCCCAGAGTGTAACTAGACTCAGTGCCTAAACAGAAGTTGAACTTTCTGGAAAAAAAAACCTAGGCTTAACTCAGATTACTGAGACTTATTGAAAATCTGTCCATAACTCATGAAATTCCATACTGATCCATTTCCAACGAGTTTATTAAAGGCAAAACCCAACTGGTTTGGAAGGAATTAGTTCTTCCTCCAGTGGAAATTCCACCACACTGCAATGTGGCTTTTCCCACAGTACAATGCACAATGCTGCTAATGTTACAGGATAACCATAGCCCAATGTGATGTGCCAAAAGACTACATACTAAGAAAGTCAGAAATGTTGGTTGTAAATTTTGAATGCCAAAGCTGGATTGATTCATGCAGTTTTAGAAATATATATAATTTTGCAGCATTTAGTGTAAGTGATGATCCTTGGGAAAGAATAGCAAGAATAAAATCAGATGTAGCCTATAAAGCTGAGTGAAATTTAAACTGGAACAAAATGTCATGTTCTATTGGTGTTACAGTGAGAACTTCCCCAATGTTGTAGCTGGAGCCATTCTTAAAACTGCAAGAGCAAAACAGATTAAATAGATGAAATATGTATCACACCAAGACATGACAGTGAATATGCATCTTATGAACCACAAAACACGTTTTATCATAATGTACCACATTCTATTCACTCTGTTTACACAGACCGCAAAGTGAGAGGAAAAAAAAAAGTCATTCTACATGGGAAATATAAGCTATTTTGATCTTTTGGGGTTCTGAAAACACAGTTGACTGGAGTTTCTTAATTGACCTTGTAGTATAGTGTCTAGCTATCCCAGGAACATTCTTTCATACTGAAAAAATTTTTTATTAAACTTTTGGTGTTGTAAGTTACCGTATAAAACCAATGTGCTATGTTCTACCTTACATACATTTGTGAAGCATTACAATAGATGCAGAAATTCTAATAAAGACTGTTAGCAGGGAATAAAAATAAGGGAGCTCTGTCTTTACTGAGCACTTCTGGGTAAGATTTATACCTTGTTCTGAAATGAAACTGTCCTTGCATATCCCCATCCAGATGATTTTTCTTCCCTGTCATCTCTAACTTAATACTGAACCCTACCACATTTTATAAGGCAATCTTAGAAGTGTTTCTAAGAAGGGATAGATAATAAGTTTTTCTTTGAGACATCATGAGCTCTTCATTTACTCTAAAATACAAGACAGATCTATTAAAAATGCACAATATCACTATGCAGAAAATAGGAAAAGCTGTTCTTGTGATACCTAGCCATATATGGCTGTAATATTACCCATTCAGCTTTGAATGAGAGACATCGTATGATTCAGAAATGTGAAAGGAGAATTTTTTCATTTAAGGCAGGAATTTAAAGTTGTAAGTTGAAAGTCTGAGTAATGCAGTTAGACTGAAGTTGAGACATATCGCAGATGAACTGAGACAGAGTCACATAACTGTTTGTATTCTCTCATGCAGGATTGTTGAAGAAAACATTTCTTTCAGGAGATCTGTAATATTGCTTCTGAAAAAGCCAGTGCTTGGCTGAAAGATTATTGCCTATGTCTGCTTTTAATGTCTTTCCATCTAGAGATAAATTCCAGAGAATTACCTAAAATATCTATTTATAAATAACTGGCTATAGCTCTTATTCATTCTACATTTCTAGTTACTATTTCTATATACTAGTGCATAAAGCAGTATACAGCAATCATTATTCACATTTCTGAACATATTCCCTTTTGAAAAAATATTAAACACTTCCTGTTTCAAATGACTGCATTTTTAGCATATGCAGAAATTGTACCTGTGTATCTTCTGCCAGAAAGGGATGATGAGTACATTTATTTAAAAGTATAGGTCCCTTGCTTTCTGACTTTATATTCCTGTAGATCATCAGCTACAATCTTCATCATTTTTCCCCCAGCAGATCTCAATGAATAGCAGTAAACAGCATTGCCTTAAATACGAACGTGAGGATTTGTGAGCAAAACTGTGGGTTTTCTTAAATTTTACATCTGTTCCAGTGTCTGTAGTCCAACTATTACATGCCTAATGCCTTGGTTCTTAATTTATTCCACTTCTCTCTTTTCAGGAGAGGCTTCATTGTCACCTTTATTTAGTGACAACACTCAATCTCATCCATCCCTCCAGCAAGATGTAGCTTCACTGAGTCATCTTCCAATGTAAGCAGTTGTTGTCCCTCACAGCACATCTCTAGCCGCAGGAGGAACAGCCCGTATAGTCCTCATAAGAGACATATTTTGTACAATTTTACCATCCAGCCTGGTGAAGTAGTATCCCCAATGATGACCGTTTAAGGATTTCCCAAACTAAACATTGTAAAATACTGTATGAGCAGAAAGCAGTATTTTCAGAGACCTGAAGGCAGTGCTAGGCCTGACAGTCTCTGCCAAACTCCCACTGGGGTGTCCTCACCCTGCCTATGTCCCAGGATGCCATTTCAGCCCAGCCTGGGGTCATCAGCCACTGCCCTAGTGACAACGCAGCAGGGCCAGCCTCCAGCTGCTAAGACGGTTACTTATGCAGTGATGTCTTGTTGGACAACACAGCTCTTGCCCTTTTCCTTGTGCTCGGCAACGTGAGACAAGTTTAGTTATTCTAACACGCTGATCTTCCAAGCCAAGAGGCCACGCTTGCATGTGCAGATCCCCGAGTTTAGGTTCTTATATTGCACCAACTGGATGCACTTCTAGAGGTTTCCTAAGGAACGTGCGCCTTTCCAGGACTTTACAGGAAACTCTGATACGTATTTTTGAGTGTGTCACTAAAAAACTAAAATTTTAGTTCACAGGCTAAAAGATGAAGTGCTTAAAAAAATGGGTTAGGTCCTACTGAGGTTTTTTGTCTGTATTAACTAACGGGATGAGCTCTCCATTGGTTTACCAGCACAGGCAGCGTAACTTGTGCTCTACGTGTGGAACAAAAGAAGCAGCATTCAGAAAACATTCTTTTGGTCAAGGACAATGATGGTCCTTATGAAAATGAGCAAACTACTTTGGTTTCTGGGATGACTACAAGTAGATAGAGTCTGAATGAAGACACCTACTATGCAAGAACTCTTACATCTTTCTCTATTAAAGGAAGAATGGCAAGTCGTATTTCTACTTCCTTCCTCAGTAAAGAGTAAGCTTCCACCCTTGAAGAGTAGCCTTTCCTCCTAGCCCGCTCCAGGCTGGTCACTGCAATTGGATTTCCCCCTTTGCTCCTTCACATTTGATCTTTGTTTTAGTTCCTTATTCTGAAACTTTCAGGTTCACAGATATATACCAGTCCAGTAACCCACACTGGGGGAGTGGTTAGAAATTCGTTGGACCAGGGCATTGGGAGTCACAGCTTGCAAATTCTTCCTCCTCTCCCTCATTTCATCTACCTGAGTAAGAAGTTAGGAACTGTCTCCCACTTCAGCTGGAGAAAGAGGTTGTGTTTTAAAGGAATTAAATAAAGGCAAAGTCCCAGTAAGATGGATATGGACTTTAGGAAGTCTCTTTTTCTTGAAATTCTTTATTGGCTTGGCTCACTAACAACGCACTCAGTGCACTGATGATAGCTCAGTGTTTGGGCCCATGTTGACCAATGATTGGGCTCAATAATCTTAAAGAACCCTTCCAACCTAGGTGATTCTATGATTCTGATTAATCTATTGCATTGAGGAAACTGTTTGGAATCTCATTAGTGCTGCTCTCCCCTTCTTGTCTTTTTAATCACCTCTAATAACTCAGATTCAGGAAGAAATGGGAGCAACCTGTGACCCTGTGGTAGTACACAGTTCTTGTGCAAGATGGCCTCTCTAGCTGGTTTCCTTGACCTGTGAGTGGGACCTTACATTGGGCCAGCACTGTTCTGAATCATGGAAACATTTAAGTTCGTGCCACTGTCTAAAGTAAAGCTTTTAATCTTTAAAACTTTTTCTCTTCAAATTTCTGAAAGCTTCACCTATTTCACTAGCAAATTTCTTGGCTCTTTTTTGGGGAATCAAGTGCTGTAGAGGGAAAACACATCTTTCAGACATGTCTTTGAGAGGTGCAACAGATATATGAAATGTTTGGTGCTGTTTTGACTTCTGTTGCTACTGAAAAGAGATCATCTAGGGAGATTGAGAAATATAACCTCAGGTTACTACCTTGGAGGATGTGCTGGCTGGAATTTTACAGTCTACAGGCATTTTCTGTCAGATATACTGTACACAAGGGCATTGCCAAATAACAACACAGAGTATTCATGGTATCCTGAGGAACTGCCAAAGAAAACAAGTCTGCAGATTACTCTTTATTTGATGTTATGTTGACATTTCTCACATCAACAGAGTTTCTAGAACTCAAAACTTAAGGATAAACATCTAAGGATGAATACTGCGCCAGGATTCCTTTTCGGCTTTTTAGGGACAAATCCTAAATACATTGAAATCAGCCAAAATTCAGTAATTATAAAAATATACCTTGGGCTTTGAATAACAAAATCCTTCTCTTATCTGTAAGTGGGTGTGTATACATGACAGATCTATATAATTTTTAAGGATTTTTTGTTATTTCAAAACTTGATTATGGTTTTATATCTTTGGTTATTTACCCATAATGTAAATTAAAGTTAAAATTAAAAGCCACTGTAGTTAAAAGTGTCTTCCAGTGCAGAGAAAAGTACTTGTTTTGTTTCTTGTAATTATGTAGAAGAAATAGATTTTGGATAAAAACATGTCTTGAACCATCTCCCATGGTAATTGACATCTGTAGCTACATATAAGAAGATAATAATAAAATCTACCCAGAGGACTTCCTGCTTGTTAATCTATTCCAACAGTAGTATAAAAGCAGGAAGAGGACTAACAGTTCAAAAACATACAGGAAGACTTTGAAAGGACAATACTTATACTAGTGTCAACAGTAAGAAACCCTAAAAATCTCTTCCTAAAACCCTACTTGACAGTTTTGGATGCAAGACAGGCAATAGCAAGTCACATGGAGTGCATGATCCAGGAATCCTGGGAACTTTGTTAATCTGTCGTTCATATACTGCCATCAAAATAAAAAGAAAAGAGGTTTTTGGAATAGCAGGAAGGGAAAGGGAGTTTTCTTTGCCAGGCTAAACAAGCCCAATTCTTGTACTCACCAGGCGCTCCAGCCCCTGGACCACCTTGGTGATCCTCAACTGGATTTGCTCCAACACGTCCTGGTCCCTGAGGAGCCCAGAGCTGCGCAGGCAGGAGGGCTGAATAGAGGGGAATAGCACGTGAGCTTCAGTAAGGAAAGAGGTCATGGAAGAAGGGAAGGAAGACTTTGCAGGGCATGATGTTGGCATAACCGATAAAGAGAAAACCGTTACTGTACAGTGTACAGTAAATTTAATTAATTTGTTCTGTTCATTGTCATGAACAGAGCCCAAAGCTGCAAACATTAAATAATGTGTTGCAACTTTCCAGTGGTGGTTGCTATGAGACATAAACAGCAGGCCATTATAACTGATAAATGTCTCGCATTTGTTTCGGTTTGGCAGCTGTAAAAACAGTATTACTCAAGGTATTTATCAGTCTTATATACTTCTGCTTACCCAGACAGGAACAGTTTTTTCATGATCAATACTGGAGTTCTGGTAATTTATAAATATCTTTTTATTTTGGTCAGAGGCCAAGTATTCTGGTGCAGTTTATGGCACAAGTCTCTGGATAGGTGCCCTCCCTAATGGAAAAAGATACAACTTTTGTTTTGTCCTTTCTGGTATTTCCTGAACATCTGAAGCTTTTCTACTTTCATTCTAGCTGAAGGAAGAAAATCTGTCTCCTTCAGCATTTTTAACTTAAGAACTTTGCAGGGATAACATGCTATGAAAATGAGAGACAGAAGATGTCTTATTTCTTCCCTGTCTCATTTTTATTGTTTTTTTTTCAATATTTAATATTATACAAATAATCTTGGTAGTGACTTAGAAGATAACTCGAGGCTGGTTAAAGAGATCAAGTTCTTAGAGGCATGGTGCCTTCTGAAACGAAGAGATAAATGAGTGTCTCAAAGTAAGGACCCAGAAATGTCATGTTCCCAAATCTTTAGCAACTCTTGAAAAATCCAGTGAGTCACTTGCATCACTCCAGGGAGGAATAAATATGGGTTGCACAAAGAAAAGGTACAGTGGTCGCAAGCTAAGCCTTCAAGACATCCTGGACTATCTACATAGGAATGAAAGACAGTGGAAGTCAAACAAAGCACTGTGCTGTAAGAACAGTTCAGAAACAAATGGCAGTTTTCAAGGATGAAGAAATTCACAACAAAGCTGACCCAGAAATGAAACTGAGAGCAGAATCTGGGTGACAGCTCCAAATGGTCTTGCTGCATTTCCTCATAAAAAAAAAAAACAAAACCCAATAGTTTATTGCTAAGGGCTTTCTAGATCTCCAAGCTTACAGAACAGATTTTTTGAATGAAGGCAAGACTATAAATTCAACCTCACTAAATTCAGTGGCAAAACATAGCTGATCTTACAGGAGGCAGGATTTCACTTGTCATTTCAGAATCACTCTCTGAGGTGCAGTTTGTCACAATTAGCTCAATGATCTCATCCATGGCACAAAAGAACAAAAACAATGAGATGGGCGTGTATTAAACAGCACAGGAAAATAACTCAAAGAAAATGCAACTGAGCATTTCTTTTCAGAGGCCAATAGTGTATCAGCACTAAAATCCCTATCTGATTCTATTCTTTTTAACACAATGTCATCTAAGAGATGCTCAGATGCAGAAAAGCTTTCAAGAGAGTTTCCTTTCATTCCCGTTTCTTTTTCAGAGCACAAAAGTGATGGCTGTGCATCTTTAAACTAGCTGGTAAAGGCAAAAGTTTGAGGTTTTCTGCAGAATATTGAAGGAAGAAAAACCTTTGTTAGAAGCTGTGCTTTCTTGATGGCTACAAGCTGGTCTGATCTTTTTGCCTTGAAAGACCAGAAATACAACTACCTTCACATCAGTATGTTCAATGAGGCATCTAACATAAAATGACACAAAAGGTATTCGTTCTTATATTAAAAAGCTGACATGAAAATAATTAGTGTTTTCACAGTACAACATCTTGTCAAAATGTTTTCCCATTTGTAACTTTGGTCTGAGTTGCAGTCAAAAAATATCAACACGATACTTCACTTCACAAAGGCAGTAGACAACCTCAAGGTCTATGTGACTCCTTTAATGTGTTTTCTGCAGTGGAATTTTTTTGGAAACTTGCTAATATGAATTATTGTCTTTAAGATCTATATAAATTGATGAAGTTATCATTAATATACCCTTTTTTCTATATATATCAAAGGGGGCTTTCATAGGAACAAAGATCAACTGCTTATGTTGTTGGCTGAAGCTCTTCATGTCTGGCAAAATCAGTCAGTGTCCCTTTATCTTCTTTTATAAGCATCTCTGTGCAGTCAGTGCTAGGGCATTCAAAAGACTATTGCAAAACCACAACAGAAATAAAAATGAAGGGAGGCACTTTTTCAAATAAGGCTTTTTACATGCTGTTCTTCACTCTCTTTTGCCCATTATTGTACAGAGATCTCAGCAGTGATGCATTACCATAATATTTAGTCTTCATAAAACAGTAACACTGTCCCGGTATTTGTGCAGTTTTCCTATCCATACTATCAGGAATGCAAAGAACTTGGTCTCTGAGCAAATGTTTGCAAGACACAGAAAGACTGTCTTCATTAAAGTCCTCTTTGCAGTGCTCAGTCCTTATTTCAAACAAGCAGCAGCCTTTTCCCACCTGGTTGTTCACATCTAGTTTTTGCCAAAACGAGAGAAAATGCGTATACAATTAAAATTGAGATTTTAAACAATTTCCTTCTTTAAAACTGCCAGACTATGTAAACTGCTCGGTTGGGCTTGAGATATTCAGGAACTCAAACTTGTTTGTGTTTGCTTTGCATCTGTATTTCTCCAGGATTTGCTTGGCTCAGCTTTGCAACAGCTTTCCCAGAAGTGTCATCAGTAGCCCCCTGCCCCCCTGAGAGTCATTCCTCTGAGAATTCCTGGAAATGAGTTGTTCTTCCTTGTTGGCTTCCATCAATAAACATTAATTTACACGCTGTCCAAACATTTCAAGTATTTTCTGCAGATTTTGGATGAGCCAGTGAAAGTCCTTTTTACTTCAAAATACACTGTCAGAAGAAGGATGCCTCTGTCAAACGTTGTGGCACACTTGAAAGAAATGTTAACTGGGTTTGGGGATTATGGAGATTTTTTGATGAAAGAAAAATGTTTATGAACACTTATTTCAAATTCAGAGATGGTCATGACTCATACTTTGTAATTCTCTGCCTGGCGGAAGTACACATCCTAGAGCTGGTATCCATCCTGCAGATCCACGAGCAGAATTTTGTCATTAAAATGTACTGACTAACAATAAGTTAAGGTTTTATTGCACTTTTAAATATTTCAGCCCATCAAATAATCAAATAGCAGCTTCTCTATTAAGATTGATATTAATAAAGAACACAAAGAATACAAGGCACGGTTGGCAGGCATTGAGTGTATTGTGCGAAGAAATAGAAAAATAATTTAAAATATATGCTTTAAATAAGGTAAAATTTTCTTCTTGGAGGACAGAAGGGAATCTTTTTTATGAAGATAAGGGCATCTGGTTAAGCTTGTCCTAGGGACATGCTTAATGCCAGAAAAAGACAGATGGGAAATCAATGCAAAATGTCATTATTTTTAAATACGATCCAGAGAAACATTTTAATAATTTCTCCAAATTTCTATAAGCATCTTTTTTTCTGCCAGACGTATGCATTTCTTTAATGCACATCAAGCTGCAGGATATGTTTTTGATACTTAGCTCTCTGCAATTAGAAGAAAATATAAAGAATCAATGGCTTTGAATCTCTTTTAAATGTTCCTCAGTTCAGCCCAGAATTATTCTTTTCCAGTCTAAAAAGCATATGTGTGTAATCAGGATCACTCTTTGAAATGCCATTTGTTTGGATTTCATTTCACTGATAACCAGTGAGGCAGTCTATGGAGTTGTACAATTTCCATTTGTGGACACTAAAATTTGGCATACAGCTTCCAGTGCAGAGTAAAATTCAGTGATCAAGAAGCCAGCCTGCACGTCTCGCTTCACTTCTGTGGCAGATGTCTTCCATGATCTTAAGAAGTGGCATTCCGGCTTTCCCAATGATGTCGAAAGGCTTTGCTCCAGGTCCTATGGCAAAATCCATTTCTACTTCTAAGACAGACCTTGGTTAAGATACCATGGATAGGAAGGATCACCACCAGTCCACTCTTCGTCCTCAGTTAGCAGGTGATTCTTCTGGTCCACTGCAGTTTTGTTGTTCTTTTCCAAATCATCCTTGTTACCCTCTGTAGCTAAAGCTACATCACGGCCATCACTGTGATCAAAGCTTGTGCAAGTACAGATGACCTCCTGAGAAGATGGTAGCCAGCTCATGTATGGTCCCAGCAGGATGTAGCTCAGCAAACACCAGACACCCACTTCCTCAAGTGAGCTATTTGCCAATACTGAACTCAGTGCTGCCATGGCTACAACTCTCACACCACATGAGGAATTAGAAGTTTGTGGGGTTTTAGGTACTCCCTGCAGTCCAAGTAGTTCCTCAGGTGGAAAGAGTCTCTCTCTGCAACAGCTGTCCGTCAGAAACACCCAAAAAGACAGCAACTGAAGCTCAGAGCCTCTCTTTTGTTTTCTTCACCAAAAGCCTTGCAGACTGAATTTTTAAAAAGTCTTACCTCAGACAGAGGAAGCCTCTCCTGCTTTCACCCACCCACCTCTAGATGCCATAGCCCACAGAACTATTTTAAGACTATTACCATTCTAGTTGATTTTGGGTACCCAGAATTGCCAAATGATCGAGTAAATAACACTAATAGAACACACACACATCAGTCTCACCGTGCCTTTCAAAAAATGAATAGACACTTATAAATTTTCAGTAGTTTTATTGAAAAATGCCTCTTTCATTTCAGAAATAAATAATATAAGGCAGTGAAATTCACAATTTGCAGTTAAAATATAAAAGCAGCAATTCTATATCCATAGTCTTGCAAACAATTTCCAACTGCTTCTGATAACTAAGAAACATTGCATTCTGAAAAAAAAATTCCATACTAAATATACAACATAAACATGCAATTCCATCTCTGCAGGATTGACTGCAATTTGGCATAAATGTTACTGTGTCTACAAACAAGGAGATTTCAGGCATTAAACTGTATCCAGCTGATACAATTATTTCAGCTACTTAATGTTTGTGGTGTTTAAAGAAGATGTATAAGAGCAGTATATGCTCTGCAAAGTGTAACTAAGAATAGAAGAAAATGACAATGATATTGGAAGGAGAGGGTATTTTTTGTTCCTTTCTTTTTTAACTAGATAATGCAGACCTGTGATCTGACTGAACTGCAAACATGCATTTGAAAAAGAAGAAAAATGTAGAGCTAAAGCAGACAGTCCTTAGAAAATTTGCAGCAGCTCTGTGGTTATTTTTGTTTTGGTTTTTTGGTTTTGTTTTTTTTATTCATTTGTTTTTACATTATTTTAATGAAAACACAGCACTGGGATAACTGAATGCACATATTAACCTGTATGCAGCCACTATAAGCAAAAGTATTTTACAGGCATTTCCAGAGCAATATGAAGTCTCTAGGTACACACATTGCTATCCCCACATACGCAAGATACAAACCAGGGGTGCGTCTGATATGAAAAGACCGGGACGCTACATTGCAAAAGAAATGATGCACTCTCCCTGTGTGTATCTGCAAATGCAAGTATAGCAAAACCAAAAAACCACCAACCAAAAAACCCAAAACAAGACACAGATCTTTTATGGTTCTGGTTTTGCTTTTCTTGACAGTGATCTTTTCCAGCGCATGTGCTCAGGATATTCTGGTGAATGCATTTCAACTCCATAGTCCTCATACTCGTCCTCTCTCCTTTCTGACTCCATAGGTACTATAAAGGGTTCACCTTCAGGTTGATAGGGTCCACTTTCAGGCACGTATGGTTCTGGTTGAAAATAGTTGTCCGATTGAACATAATAGTTATCGCATGTCTTTGAATCCACAAATACAATGAAAGTTAGTCTACATAATGTTAGTCCGATCTTATTTCCATATAATAAATATATAAATTAATAGTTCACTGGGGGTATTTTTCAGTTTTGTTCATGCACATATTTTACTTTTTGGCAGTGAAATAATAAAAAGTTTAAAATTCATTTTGAAAGGCTTTGTATTTATAATACACAAAACATTGCAGAAAGACTCTTAAATTATGCAAGGGACCAATTATTGTAAAAGAAAAAAAAACTCAAATCAAATAAAAATATTATTTTACAGCTACTTCAGTAAATCCAAGTACTGGACTTTATTTTAAACTGCGTAATTAATAGAAGACATGGAGCAGGTAAAACAAACAGGTGGGTTGGCATATACTAATTTTCTCTGAGAAAGGGAAAGTAAGTGTAGACATAACTATCACCAGCGGCAATATACAGTACATGTCACTTTCTCGTGCTGTTCCTCGTAACAAACCGAGTTACAGCTGGTGCTTCAGGAACACCAAAAACTACAGCAAAACAGAAGAAAAATAATTATAAAACTTAGGTATTTATAACCGTAGTTACAGAATCCAACAAGATTACATATAAAAAAAGGCACATGCCCCGATTTAGACATGTTGGTAACAAGCAACAGACAGGTAGGTTTCATAAGTTGTCAAAGATGTTATTCTGGCATATAGCAAGCAGCAGCAGGCTTTTATGCAAAAGCGTCACGTAGAGTTGTTAACAGATTTTAGTGGATACGGTCCCATACAAATCATTTACAAGCCACAATTAGTTTACTATTTACATAAGTTGTTTCTCATTTACCAGGTTAAATCTGTCTCTTCTAATGGCATTACCTTTGCTGGTTAGTAGTTTTATAAGCCTCCTTCACCACTGAGGCTTTTGATGGTCTGGGTCTTTTTTTAAAAAAGAAAGACTGTCTATTTTATTATTGAAATGCAACAGGCTTAATGAATTGACATCACTGTCCTTTATCTCATTCATGAGTTGGGTTAGTAAAAAGAATCTCCCCATTCTATGAGGCCATCATGGTTCAAAAACCATATCCGTGGTGAAATATCCATACGGACTCATTTTCTAATAAGCACGTGCGCAAACATCTCAGAAACAGGATTTTCATGTATTCAAACTGTAAGCAGCACTGGCGACTTAGAAAATGTGTTAGCCGAAACCTGAAACAGGTCAAAGATGATGTTAGTCTTTTAAAAGTCCATCTGATGTGCAAAAACATACTTTCATTCAACTAAATACATAACAGTTAAGTCATAGGCATATATTTATATATGTATACGTAGCTGCTTACTAAAAAGAAGACCACTGCTGAATCACAGGTACAATTTTCTTTCTTTTTCATTTAAATAAGAATTTTGTCTGAGAACTACACAATCACCTGGCTCTTTAACCAGCAGCACTGAGTCTGCAAGTGTGTACATATATATATATATCTCTTTTATTTTATTTTCATGGGTACATGCACAATACACTAACAGCAAACCACATCCAATAGTAGTATCACATACACTAATTTTGAGATGTTGCAATGCATACATATTAATTTGTTAACAATACTGTGGTCCTGCAGGATCCCTATGTTAAAATACATTAGAATGTTTCCAGTTAGAAATTGGTGGCCGCTGTGACCCTTTATTTTGATTCCAGAAGCAGCCTACTGTTTTGAGCTACATCACAGAGCGGAAGGCTGACAGGACTCAGGGCTAATCAGAGACTCCATGGTGTTTAACTCAGTAGAAATTGTAGGACAGTGGTGTTTTTCAGTTGTCTGCACTGTATCACCAAATGGGTTTCCTTTGTGGAAAATTTTTATTTCAGGTATCAATTTTGTATAAATAATCCTGACATTGCTCAAAAAGAGACACACGGAAATTGCCAACCACAGCATTCTTTTTATTTTTCAAGAGAAACATGGAGAATTCAACCTTGTTCTGAAGACGAGATTGGAAGGGGTGGGGACGGAGGGGAAAAAAAGAAGAAGAAGAAAATGGTCACTTAAATCCTATGAGCAACATTATCAACTACTAACCATCTATGTTTAAAAAGAAGACTAAAATATTTAGTTACTACTTCCTATTTAAAGTAAACCACACATAACATCAAGTAAATCTGCATCAAAGTCCAAATGACTGCTCATATACCTGCACATTACAATGAGGCATGCCTGCTCATTGCAACCATTTCCTCCTGATTCAGTACGTCCAGGCTAGCAGGACTGGCTCATGTAAAGCAGCTCAATATGAACAGCCACATCTGTGAAGGCTATTTAAGGCAAGTTGTTCATAACCTACCTGGGAATCCTTGGCCATTGTAAGGGATGCTAGAGCACTGGGATGAATCGCAATATCCTGGTGGCCCTGGGGGACCTCGAATACCCGCATTTCCAGGACGACCTGGCGGTCCTGGTGGTCCTCGTGATCCTGTGGAGCCTGGTGGACCAGTTCTAGATTCTCCTTGTGGACCTAATTTTAGAATTGAAAGGTTGGGGGGTTGTTTTCTTTAAGAGCTAGCTTGATAAAACAGCTAACATTACTGCTGTCTAGACTACACAGTCTTGGCTATGTCTTTGGTGAGGAAACACTTGCACTTTGTTGCTATATGGGGGTCAACAGAAAGAAAAACAAAAGAAAACTAGAAATGTGACTCATCATTAGTTGCTTCCCTGTGTGTGGCTTACTTAAGGATTTATTCACAGAAACTGATTTAGTAAAATTTGAGCCAAGTAAGAAACATCAATGAATTCTCTGGTTTATTTCCCCTCCGTGTAAGATACGAAGATCTCAAGGGAAACTACTAGATTAGACAAGCACACTGGATTTCAATTAAAATATAGTAGTACATTAATTCTGCTACCCTGTGGCCCCAGGATAGATGAGGTAATGTTTTTTTTGGAACCAGTCTTATTATGGTTAGCAGAAAAGTAAAGCTTCAAGAAACCGAGGCTACAATTTGCTGCAAGCATCTTATGGGTCCTGTAATGAAAAACCATGTTTAGCCTAGTAAACTACAAGCAGAAACAAATGATGCAGCTGATTTCTGCCAAGGCATCAGTGAACAAAATTGCATGATACAAAGACCAAAACCAATAGTCAGATCATCTAACTCTATCGTCTGGTAACTCTGCATGTGGGAATGTTTTGTAGTCCAGGGACTATTTGTAGTTCTGTAATCACAAGTGAAAAATGGAACTAGATACTGCAAAAGTATCATCTGATAACACTTACGAAAATATCCATCAAATATTTGGACAATGTATTTTCATTAAATACATTTCCACACAAGCAAGCATGCCAGAAGAGTAAATTACAAGATAAATACCTATTAGCCACATCCAAAAATCTTCCTAAATTGCCCCTTTTTGTAGGGGTTTCCAGTAAACCCTAATACATGTCAAAAACATGAAGGGGATGGAGTAAAGCATGTTCATTCACCGTATGTAGCCTGGTTCCCTATGAAGAAATGTTGTCTTTTTCTCCTGCTTTTCTGCAATCTGATAAAACAAGAAATATTTACCAGGTGGTCCCGGCAAACCTCGTGGTCCTTGAGATCCAGTCCCTCTTTCGCCTTTCTCTCCAGGCATTCCTACAAAATAAAATAAAAAAGCAATAAAAACCAAGGGAAGGAAACCACATCAACAAATATTTCTTCATGCTCTCTCATTGATATTAATATTTAGTTACCATTATTTAATGTAACAAGGTTGGTCCAACCTTACTTTGTACAGAAGTCCAAATGTGCATTTGGGAAAATAATTTGGATATAAATATACTAACCTAAAAATAAAGTAGAATGCAGAGGTAATTTAGTGTGAATAAACTTTCTCAAACACATAAAAGTCTTTGAGATACTTAAAACACCACAGAACCTTATCATTTTAAACTACAAACAGGAAGGTATTTTCAAGCTTGCATACTTCTGCTATAAATGATGCTTTATATTTTCTTAAAAACAGTTATGAAATAAGTTTAAGAAAAAGCAGAATTCAGACATTCATTTTTGCCTGATTTTTTCTATTCTATTTTAAAGATTATGCTAAAATATAAGCTAGAAAGCACAGCACTGAGTCTATGCTATAGCAGAGTAGCTGGAATAAGCAAAGGCCACAACATAGTACAGTACAGATGCTCCATGTCATTACAGTGATCCAAGGTAGCCACGAAATAAGTTTACCCATATGCTCAAACTCAGTTCGGAGTTGCTTGCCTCCCTCAGAGTACTGCAAAGAGCCAAGGATATAGACTTAATTCTTTCAACTCCTACTTGCTATTCTTGGTAATGACTCATTTTCCCTCTTAATCAGAGTTCTGTTCTGCAAAGAGTTGTGTTACTCCAAACAGCCTTTCAAGATGTAGCTGTTTAGTGCCAGAAGAGTTCTGAGAACATTCACTTTCCTGGGATATCCTGTGGAAGCCTGAGACAGCAGCCAAAATGTTATACCCACTTGTGTTTCATGAAACATGAGCACAGGAGAGACAGAGGAAAGCACTGATGTAACGGACCTTGTCCTCCAGAACATCAGTGTCCCTTAAGCAATCCAACTGACCTAACAGGCTATTGCTAGGTGGGGGCTTCCTAGTCTGACATGGTAAAGGGATCAGACTGCTCCTCTGGCAGGCTCTGCACTATGTCCGCTGTGAAATACACAGCTACCTCAGAATTTACTCGCCTCTTTCACCAGGTGGTCCTTGGACCCCAGGAGGTCCTGGGAATCCCGGTCTTCCTCCAGGTCCAGGCTCTCCTCTTGTCCCAGCAGCTCCTGGGGGACCAGGTGGTCCTGGTGGCCCTGGCTGGTTACGATTTGAATAATAATCATTCGGGATTTGATTCAGCATTTGATTGAACCGGCTCATTTGACCTTCAAAAGGAAAGAAAAATGGTTCAATAAACTACGTGACATGAATGAGTCTTTTATCAGAGTGGGAAGGAATAACAAATTATCTCTCTTCATTAAATCCTGTCCTTGTTCCCATTCAATAAATTAGCAGTGAACTGGTACAGGTCAATTAGGAAGACTTAAGAAGAATGTCTGGTAAGAAGGCTGAACATAAATGGAGGAGGGAAGGAAGACAGGTAAGGGGGATTCTGGAAGCCAATAACATTAACAAAAATTAATTTTAAAGCAATTAAAGTCACAAAATAAGCATTTGTTTACAATATTCTTGCCATCACAGGTCTAATTAGAGTTTCTATTCTGAACAAAAGAAAGGACTTGTTACACTTCAAAAGGTGGAATATCACATTTCTATGTACTTTCAGAGCTCTGAAGCTGCCACAGACACAGTATAAATTTTTCACATGTAGAGCTAGCAGCACACAGTCTATGAAGTTGCTTTCTTAAGCCTGTAGGATGCACAGGCTTGTACCTATATACCTTCTGCATATAGGCAAATTTCATTTCCAAAGAAAGGTGTCTGAACAACAGCAACAGCATTGTGTAGGTATGCAGAAAGGAGCCCTTAATGGGCGCCACATCTAACCCTACCTGATTAACGTAATGTGCCAGTCCTAGCATAACCCTGAAGAGATGAGCTGAATATGAAAAAAAATAAGGCAGGGATGCTCAAAAAAAAGATGCTAAAAGATCTCAGATAACACATCCTTATTCATAAGCCTAGCACTTTCATGAATATACTTTTCTTCTTCTGTGATGGCTAAGAGGCACATTTTAAATAGCAGCCACCACAGACATTTTACAGAACATAGTGTTCCCCTTCCTGTACACAAGCACTCTTAATGATCCAAAAAGGTATATCTGTTTACCTCAATCAGCACTTGCCTTTTTCATAGAAATAATATTAAGAACAATTTATGGGCATATTTGTCTCTGTTCTCCTCGGCAGGTCTACTGATAGCAAAAGCACTGCCTCAGGGACAGTGAGAAAGCCTCTACAGGGAACACTTTTATGGGCTGCAGAGCTGCACCGTGTGGCAGTAGAGGACTAAAATTCAATTTGGACTCCTTATCCAAATAAATATAATTTTTACTTGCATAGCACAGCTGATTCTGTGCACAGCATTTACCCAACATTCATCTCTTCTTCTGCTAGCAAAGTACCTGCAGTGAGCATCCTTTTTCTCACCAGCTCCCTCTTCCTGAAGATAAGACATGTTTAATGCGAAAATGTATACTGATTTTGTGACAAAGATGAAGTAATTTTGGACCAGACCAACAAAAGGAAAGTCACTTTCCTTGCAGAGAGAGTTAGACTTGCATGTGTATTTCCAAAGGTCACAGATTAGTTCATGATCAAGCTAGCCATCTGGATCTGCCAAAAATTCAGTGCTACATTTTTTTCCACCAACTCATTGGCATCGGACAGCTATCAGATCACTCAAGCTCTTGCTATGCTCTGCAGCCAGTATCTCTCACCTTAAATTTAAACCACTGTTTTCTCTTTTAACAAACAAGGTAATAAATTACTAGTATGGGAAACAAAGCAAGCAATACTGTTTACCATTTATCAGTTGTTCACAAACTTGTCTTGCAACTGCTCGCATCATGTTCTGAGAAGCAATGTCACCCTAAACAATCAAAACCAAAATACGTGTTTTATTAGCAAGCATCTGTGCTTTTAAAGACATAGTGTTTAATTAAAAAATCTGAGAAAAATTGACTTTAAAGCAGACTTACTCTGTCACCTTTTTCTCCCTTCATTCCAGGTGCACCCTAAAACAAATATAATAAAAATAAAACAATTGAAGGATTATGTTATTCCACCCCACCAATAGGTTTGAGACATGCAATTTTAGAAAACATTTTGATTCCTTCAAGAAGACAGACCTGGTTCTCCTTGAACTTTACATTTCAGAAACGCTAAAGCAGGTGCCAGAAAAGCCTGGACAAGCAGTGATCTTTTGTATATAATCAAACACACTGACAGATGCAGAAGAAAAAGATCTGAAGGAAAAATACAAACTAGGGCCAAAGAAACTGACGTATTCTGACACTGGGAGCATACCAGCAATTTGAAAGTTGTATTTCTAGCATCACATTTCTGTAAATGGTGAATAGTCTTGTGTGAATTTTATATATATATGTGTGTGTGAGAATATATATATATTATATATATGGTTTAATTTTATATAATTTTATATATTTTTTTTATATATATATATATATATGGTTTAATTTTAAGTCTTAACCCAACTTGTCATTAAAGAAGGTAAGCTAGGAAGAGTAACACGTCTAGGAAGGGTAGCTGTCTCCTTGACCCACAAGAAACAGACCCTGTGTTAAGCAAAGAAGTGCCATGCAGAGATGACACATAAGACGGAGACATTAAGTCATTAAGTGCTTATTATATTTATAATGACAGCTCTCAACCATTTCTAGTCTTAAAATAGCCTCACAGAAGTCTTAGCTTGAGCTGCTTGATAATTATTGACGTTTGCCAAGAGCTAACTTTTGTCTAACAGTAATTTCCATTCATCTTTGAATACTTCAGTGGTTGTTGTGGGTTTTTTGGTTTTCAAGAATGCTATGTAAGAAGCCAACCAGAAGCACTGATTCTAGTTTTTATATATGTATATATCTATGGCTAGAAAAACATCAGATATACTGTAAAGATGTTTTTCAATGCTGAACTGGAGATAGGCCCGCACAATCTACTCTGCAAACAAAATTTTGCATGTGCACCTCTCACACAACATTTTGAGATTTTAGCCTTATGTTTGCATTCCACTGCTAGCAAAGAAAAGCAGCAAGAGGGAGCAAATCATACTTTCCAAATAAAATGTAATTACAATGCTTGGTATGATGGATTTTTAAAGATTTTCAAAACAGACAGCAATGATCTCAGAAGGATGTTTATAACTTGCTTTGGTCTTTTTGACATGATTTTGGCCACAGTAAAAATTGCAGATGCCCATTTAAAATAAGTAGAAAACTAGATTCACAGTCATTTGTTTTAACCACTAGGTCACCCTTGGAAAAATCTGAAAATCTGCAAAGTGTTTAAAAAATGTTCTTTTACTTTTGACATCAAAATACAAAAGAAAAAAACAAAACAAAACTGCATTTACTGCAAGACCTGCTTAGGAAGCCGTCATGAATAGCTCTTCCAATGCTCTTGAATACTCACTGTGACAAATGCCACGTGTGCCAAATTCCAGGGCAGCACAAACAAAACTTTGCCCTAAACTATGGCTCCTGAAGTGGCCAGTGTGAGTTTTCCAGGTGACTGCAGTGGATGCAGAGTTAGGCCACAGCTGAGTCCTTCTAAAAATCCATTATAAATTCACCTGCCAGAATGTGTCCAAATAGCACAGGAGCTTTGCTAGTCAAGCAAAAACGGGCTAGTATGAGCTCAAATAGATTTTCACTTGTAGCCTAAATTACTATTTGAACATATGGCATATTTCAAAGGTGAAAGACTAGTTTGGTCATCTGCTGCTGTGCATGTCTCTCCACATAGTTACACATACATCCTAAGTATTACTGCTTTTTACACTGTAGTATTTCTTTAAGGAGCCTGTTTATCACCATTAACAATGTAAAGGTTAAGTGTGGGCTGCAGCTGTTTTTCATAACATTCCCACAGTACCCGCAATTAATTTCAACGACACAAGACAACAAATCATTCCACTGAGGTCACAGCAGATACAACTCGAATGCGGTAGCACTGTTTCATAGACTTTCATCAAGGTTTTGGGCAAACAAATTCCCATGCGGTATGTCAGGGTGTGAACTTGGCATGCTATCCAAGCTTCTCTGCAGCAGCGTTGCATACACCTACCCCATGACATGCCACAGAAAATATGAGGCAGCTCAGTGAGTTAAGTAGTTGGCATATGGTACATTTCCATCAGGCAAAACAGATCGTTCATGCAAAATTAATTGTACAGACTCAAATGAAAGATTTAGAATGGTGACACCATAAGTGTGTCACTGGAATCAATTATGCCACCAATGAGACAGTTACTAATATGTAAACAATATACCCATCAACCTGATGAATATTCTTTCCCTTCTGTCCTTCACTCTTTCATCTCTATCTCTTCTTACTCTGTGAAGTCCACAGAGAAAATGTCTGTCTTTTAGCTAAAACAGACCATGGACTTGTAAATGCCATAACAACATAAATAAGCTGTAACAATTAAAACCATCAGGAAAATATGACATTTCTATCTGTCATTCTCTAACAATTAACACTGTGGTTAATGCTGATGTACTGAAGCTCTAAAAGAGATGTAATTTGACTCTCAGTTCAGACATTAGCATCTCAATCATAAACTATCACTTTTATCTGAAATATTCATTGAATAGAATTGCAGGTTTTTTACTTGGACTACTCTATAACATGAAAATCTGGTGGAAAAAAAAATTAACAAATTATTCAGTGCTTCTCTTTCTGTTTGAAACTTGGTAACTTTTTTGCTATTTTCTGAAAGCATATTCATTCGAAATTATCTGCTGAGCACATTTATAATACCGGCTCATTCTAATTCTCATTCTTACTAAGGCTTTCATGGTACAAACTTGCATTGTTTTGACTGGAAGCAAATCATGCAGTATGTTTTCTTGATTATTCACCAGGTAAGTGCAAGCATTAGGAATCAGATTGCTGGTCTACTGTCCCAGCAATATTCTAATAATTACTTAAAATGTCCTGTTCCAATGAATTCATTTGCTAGAACATTCACACACCAGAAGAGAAAAAAAGATGAAGCAAACTTAAAGTGTTCAAATCCTATATACTGTTTCTGGCAATATTTTTGCTGACCAGTCAAGAAAAGTTCTTCAGGCTGCCTTCAGCCACAAGCCCTGTTGGTTAGACAGGAAGTTGCTCTGGTAACAAAAATATAACATTGCTCCAAAGTATTGACAACAAATGTCCCCCAGCTAGAAAAATGTTAAGGCCATTCCTTAATTATAAGTGATACATAGTCAACTTTACAATTCACTGAAATCAAATGAGCCTCATTCTTCAATCTGTGACCTTGCAAAGATACACTGATTCAGCCTTATATGTCTATAGGCTATTACGAACTAATTTTAAAGTTTGAAGATTAGAGGCTGACTAGCTATGTAAACAGCAAAGTTCATTTTCCACCTGGATGTTTTAGAAATATGATTCCCAAAAATAATTACAACTGCAATTACTGAGATGCTATTTGCATCTTCCTCCCACTTGGTTATATTCTTCTTAAATTTCAGTTTATTTTGTTTTAATAGACAAAAACGTGCAATTTAGCCAAGTGCCTGCCAGCATTTTGAGAAACAGCAGCTGCTGCTGACATTCTGTTTTGTTGATATCCTGCAATGAGGGAGTCACTTGGGGTCAGTGTGCGGAAAAACTAGTTTATGCTGCATGTGGGATTTTTCTGAGCTGTGGGATGAAGGCTGGGCTGCAGCAAAGTTCTACAGCTGAAGGAGGACAAAACAAAGGAAGTTTTGCTATTTTTACTTTGAAAGATAATGTGCTTTGTTTTCCCCAAAAGAATGTTTGGTCCCCGCAAGAACCACCAGTTCACTGCTTCCAAAGCAGTGTCTTTTTGAGACTTCATCTAGGATGGCTGCATAGATGGATGCAAGATCAGTAAACACATGGCAGCAGAGAATGGAAAATGCTCAAAAGCTGCATTTAACTCACAACAAATATCTCCCTTATGTGCTCGGGATTAACCTCTAAAGGTTTTCACAATCTATTTGGTCCTGGAGGCATCAGTCTAATAGCACCTTATATATAAAACACGAATGCATTGCACTATTTCCTGGGGACCTTCTAGATCAACAAAGTCAGACCCTGTTGTCACAGAGTCTGTTTTATAAACAAGACAGCTCTACCTTAAGACAACTTTGGCTGCCTACCCATCCATTACCATTTTCACTCTCACACCTGTAAAACAACAGTACTGGAACTTTTCTTCTCTGATAGTCTAAGAGCTTCTATTTTCCGTTACATTTATTCACAGGAAACATATCCATTTCTTCTTGAGCTAATATCCTTTTTTAGATTAATGGCTCTTTCTTACCCTTGCTGGTTGTTACCCTATGATATACGTACGGACTACTACCAAATTCTCATTCTCTGTTGGATGAGACAGACGGAGGACAGATATTTTAGTCTCCTCTAGGATAGCCAGTGCTTATTTCTCAATAGATTACTGACTCATTTGTGTTCTTACTGTTCGTTTTTCAGTCCTTTTGTTACTACACTGAAAAAACACCTAAGTTTCTCTTGGAATTACTTATAAGCAGATTATAAAGTCAAATTTCCTATTTCCATGAAAATTCAGTTAACACTTCAAGTATCAACTTGTTCTAGTATAAGTACACATTGAGATAGAGAAATGTTTACAGCCACATTCACGGTGTGGTCTGCCCCAGCTTAGCACATTAGTATTATTTAACACATCAGGAATGAGGTTCAGTTGACTGCATTCACTGGGAATGTCTTTGCAACGCTAAGGGTCTTCATAATTTGTGTGCGGCTGTGTATCTTTTGCCTAGGGTGTAATGTTCCTTGCTCTGTAAGGGTCTTTTACCTGACTTGTGCTGCATAGCACCAGCAATACAGATTGTTCAGGTAGAAGAAAAAATGGCAGGGTCTGGTCAAAAATTATTTACTCCTTTTATTTACCAGAGGCAATGTGAAGCCTCATTATCTTTCTCCAGGACAGGAAGTTACAAATTCAGGCAGGGCTGAATTATGATTCATGACACTGCAAGTTGTATTTGGCCATTAGGCTGCACCTTTGGCAATTCTACTACTAGACACAAAGGAAAGCGTTGAAATTCTGTCCACCAGGAGTCTGATAAAACATCTGTGCAAGGTGCAAGCCAGAATTCCTGCTGGGATCTGTTCTAGAAACATAAGAAATGGTAAATATGATGCACAGTGTCACATTACAAGAAAGTTCAATAACTGGAAAAAAATGTATTTCTAACTGAAAGGAACTCTTAAGATTAGAGTGTAGGAGAACTTACATGTGGTGCTTGGACAGGAGTTGACTTCCTTGCTTTGTAAAAGCACCGAAACTGGGCTTGTAGCGAAATTTCTTTCTGTGCACATTATTTACCTACAGAAGACCTTTGCTGCTGAATGGGGTCAGTTATCCAGTGCCCCAGGTGAAGGAAAACTTGGGTACACCTTGTAGTTTGAAGCCCACTTGTGAACAAACCGCAGCACCTTGTGCCCGGGCTATGTCTATCAAGCATCTGACCTGGCAGGAATATCACATTAGTAATGTATGTCTAAAGGCAGGAAAGCTTCAGTGCTTTCCTAGGGACACTCCATGTCCTCTACTGCAAGGAGAAACGGGATTTACAGGCTGGCAAACGCAGACTGAATTCAACATATGTATGAGAAAATGACCCAGTTTCCAGGTGGCCCTAGGAACTTCCACTTCATAACCATCAAGCTGCCCAGCCTACTATATATTATTCCAAATTACCCAGCTCTCGTATACACAGTGACATTGAAGCGGGATGGAAAATTCTGGCTCATTGCCAGACATTAAGGTACAAGTAATGAATGACTTCCTGTTTCAATTGCTGTCTCCACTCAAATATAATTTCTCAGAGATCCTATGATTGAATCAATTCAAACTTCTGCTGAAACTGTTGGTGGGAGGCAGCACCTCCTGCTCTTTCTCCCTATTCGGGATGCACTTCAAAGGTTTGAATAGAACCTACAGAAACCACCCCCAAATAATTTTGAAATCACATTATAAAAATCACAAAACATTTGCAAAACAGAAGTGATTATATAATACCATCAAAGATTGTCCACCTTCAGCAGTGTACCACTTTTTTACTACACACACACATACACAAATATAAAGACTTTCCAGTCATTTTGCTGACCCAGTTCTTCATGCTTATACAGTGTAGGAATATATGTCTTGGCACGTAATAGCCTACGATCTTTTTAGTGGAAACCAGAGACCACAATTTCCAGCCCCAACTATTAAACTCAGCAAAATGACATACTGTAAAAATAAAGCTATTTGAAAAAAAGACTTGTGGTCTTAGGTCAGCTCCATTGTATTAACCGCTGTCATAAGTGCAAGACAAGTATTTAAAGCAAGAAGAAGTCTCATATTCATCAACAGACTGTAATTTTAAATTTGATACTATAAGTGTATCATTATCTTACTGGTGTCCCACGATCTCCTGGCTTCCCTGGTTTTCCACTTGGGCCAGCAACTCCTGGAACTCCTGGGGCACCCTACAGCAGAAGACATGTAAAGTGAATTGTGGAAATCCACAGTGGCCTAAGTGCTAATAAGAAATGTGTTACTGTATTGAGTGCAAAGCAATACTGAAAATGGCTCCTATCAGGTTTTGGGGTTTTTTTCTGTTAAGTACATACCAGGCTTGAAAACTTTCCTCCAGAAAAAATAGTTTGTTTCTTCATGGACATGTGTCCTTTTACATAACACCACAGTTTAACAGGCGTTTCTGAATCTAAAGATGCAGAAAGTATCTATATGTTTTTGGTATTGCTCTTAATCACAGATTCCTAAAGGAGTACAAGACAGTTTGGCCTTCTAACTTCATCTAGCAGGTCTGTGATCCATGTAAAAGTCTACAACAAGAAGTCCATAAAATTCATTCTAGTGATACTAGATAAATATGAACAAATAAAAGACCAGTGTTAGGTTGTGTGATAAAAGCTCACCTGCACACCCACAAAGGAGCACCAGAAAGACAATCGTGGGCAAGCAGGGGCAGCCCAAATAATACCCTGCCCTAGTAACTCCTGTCTATATAAATATACGTGGTGTAAATCTGTGCTCTGTGTATGTGCACCCACTGGGAATACATCTTCCACCTCGCTACTGGTTGGACATGGTAACATAGAGCTGCAGCAACTTGCCTATCTCGGGCTGTCTGATTCAGCACAATATGTTTTTCTCTAACAACCTGCACCGTTTCTAACATGATCTCACAAAACACAATGAAGTACCTTTTTAAGCAAAAAACAATCCTCAAATACTCCTGTCAAGAAAATCTTGCATCGATATTGGGGTTTTTTCACCAGACTACAAGTAATAAGCTGATTGGTTTCAGTAGATCTAGCTGTCCATTTAAAGATCATGGCTAAAGAACCAGGTAAGCTGGTTCTTCCCTTATTTACACCAGCAGAAATCAGTTTCAAAACATCTCTTATGAATGTTTGTGAAGACATGTTTTGCACAGCTGTCTGCTCACCTTTTACTGAGAGTTTTCCCAGATCCATTTAGAATATTAAACAAAGGATCCATTTTGTATTTGACAGAAACTGAAAATGTCAATGTGGCTTTCTCTGGGCTCAGGTCTCTTATTTCAGAATGTATCAAAGACAAAATTATACTTACTGCTGGTCCTGGTGGGCCTCTGGGACCTGTGGGACCATCTTTTCCTGTGAAACCCTATTCAAAAACAAAAGCATGATTAGAGATTAATTTAAGATTGTAGCCTGATTAAAATGGTCTTTAAGATTATGCAATTGCAATACTCCTGATTACAACTAGCATGTATTTTAACACCTACCCACAATGTAAGTTATAAAAATAGCTGTCACAACTAATGCTGGAGAAGGCTATGGAACAATGAGCTTAAGATGTTCAGCTGCTATTGATTAATTGAAGATGGAATGAGTCTCTCAATGTTTTTAAGAAAAGGAATCGTTGTCCTGTCCCAGAGGAGCAAGTTCTCCCTTTTTGCTGTTCTCTCACTCACAGATTAGCTGGCAAATCTGAGGTTTATACTTAAATGAAACTTCTCAGATACTTCCCCTGCAAGAAGAGATGCTGAGAAATCCCATTTCAATAATCTAACATAGAACTCACAAATGGCCCACTAACGACCCACCAATCCAATGATATGTTCTTTGGCAACTGGCTATCACTTGGTGGTCTGTTTTAATTTCCAGCTATCAACTCCCACTAAAGGACTATTATAAATGCATATATCAGCTATTAATTTTGACTGTAATGTCATTGCTTGAGTCATCTCAAAGGTGATATGCCACTGTGAAGACAAAAGACATTTCCTTAGCTGACCCAAAATTAGAAGAAAGGGATTGCAACAACTCCACAATGAAATACCTGGGTGCATGCCCTTCATTATGAAGACATTTCAAAATCCCCCATCCAAAGAAAAGTTCTTAGCTCCAGATAGTCAAAGGTTCAGGAGAAAACTTGACCTTCACAGTAAGAATGGCACAGACAGATTCTTTACGAATATGACATCTCCCAGACATTGAGACAAGCAGAGTTTCAAAGGGATTCCCTGCAGCAGCAGCAGTGTGTGGAAGACAGCAGACCTGAGTACCTCAACAGAACCCTACTCAGTGGACATACTGCTCTACAGGTGCAGGCATCTGAGAACCTAGTCAGGAGAGTGAGCAGTGCAATTTTTACAGAACCTATCTGGCTACTCTATGGCTACCTGGGGAGGTTTTCACCCCTAGGTTTTTCCAGTCCTTCCACTTTTACCTCTTCAGGTTGGATACTGACAAAAGCACTCCTTTTGAAAAAGCATTTGAAAGTAGAAAGATACGGTAAAGGGGGAGGGACCACATTACTTGGTCTTTTCAGAAGATAAACTGAGGAAACCTTACCCTTTCTCCTGGAGGTCCCATTGGACCAGGTGGACCAGGTAAACCTGGAGTTCCCTAGAGGGAAAAGGAATGACAAACTGTATCCATGACACAACAAATATCACTGCTATGATAATCATTTCAGTATATAAGCACACATTTAAATATTTAACTGTCTTCAATGCTGCTTTTTGGCATTTACAAAAATAAAACAAACTTTTAGGAGAAACCATTTATTTCATATACATGATACAAGAGTCTTCACCCTCACTCTACTTTTTACTTCCACTTCCTTACCAGTCTATAATTCAACTTCAAAAATAATTTCCAGTACTGTTCCCATGAGACAGATATATCTGGTTTATTGCCTTTACAAGCATGACTTACAGATGTCAGCTAATCCTTTAACACCTGGTGCTAAAGCCTAGCTGCAGTCATCAGAGTGTATCTAACGAAACAAAAATTAGACTCTTCTTTTATTACTCTTTTCCCCCATTGCCCTATTTTTTAACATTCTGCTGCTTTATCATGCACATTCTAAATTCTCGGTTTCTGTTCCTTGTAGCTTCTGGATAGAGAGTAAACACTAAAATTAAACAGGCAGGCTACATTAGAGGACACTTAGGAATAATTTCTGTAGGATCTGTACCACTGTAGTAGGAACTGGATATTGAACAGTCTTGTATCATGTTGTCATGTTCTTCCCCCTTTTCTGTCAAATCTCACCATACACTAAAATGTAGCATTACTTTCTACAGGACATTACTACTGCCTAAATGTATATTACTCAATGTTATAAGGACTAATAAAACAGGTAACGAATACAAGGCCCTTGGTCCATGACTGACCTTATCTGATATATGAAACTAAATTGAGAATGCCATTTAAATATCTCCCATATAGTCTTTATATTCCCCGTAAAAATCAAGAACAATACAGTAACCAAGGATTATTAGTTACGTCAATGCATGTGCAGATTAATGACCTTAGATTATCCAAATCTAGCTGATTATCAAAAAAAAAACCTTATTTTTTCTCCTCAAAACCTAATCCTAGTTTACAAAATAGAAACATTCAAGTAAGTGAAATTTAATACTGCTTTCTTCTTCCAGAAAGCATACAATTAATATCTCAAGACCATTGGACTTCCAAAAGCAGAAAGTAATTTGACAACATTGCTGAAGAGGAGTTCAGCAAAGGCTCTGCAGCCTTTATTTTAGGAAGACATTTAAGTGCAGGTGGTCAGAAGTTGAGGGACCTTCCTGGGGAGTTATCAGTGTACTTTACCTAATCCAATGGTCCATCCCTGTGCATTCACAACTGTCCAGATGGACATTTGGCTTGACTCAGTACAGCTGTTCTTTCACTCTCGCTGTTTTGAATGGTTCACTATTTCCTACATTTCAAATTCCTAAGTGTAAGATAATTATGTTTCCACAACTATTTCTTAGGAAGGTATGAGAAGAGCCCATGACCCCTAGTGATGTCAAAGACATCTGTCCAGCAGCTAACCTGCATCAGGAATAGTGTAAAATGATATTATCTTGTCTAAGCATTGACTTACCGATCGCCCTGGTAGTCCAGGCTGGCCGGCATCACCTTTCATTCCTTGACGACCCTATAATTTTAATAAATGATTGTTAGAGATTCTCAATTACAGGATAGATCAGCAAAATAATTAATTTGTGTAAATGGACACAAAATATTTCCTGCGAGATACCTAAATTAAGGAATCCATAAGGCAACTATGTATTATGGAATAAATAAAGATACACATACCTCTTAACTGAAGCAATACTGATCATCTCACAAACATTTGCAAATGCAGGACGACTGGTTGACATTATATTAAAAACATGGGCAAGCAGACATTTGAAGGGGGCACGTATTTTGATAGGGAAGTGGCATGGACTTTTCAGTAAGAAAGACAGACACCAGTGTCTTCACAAGCAGGAAAGCAGGAAAGGGTAACGTGTTTTCTCCCAACCTCCCTTATCTTTCTCAACGGGAGAATGGACCTATCTACACTCACAGAAGATAAAAACTCAATCTTTTTAACGTATCACTATTTTTCTCTAACCTGTGGTCTAAAAGGCATTACATACTTCCAGAACACAAGGTGTAGGAGCATATAAAGAAGCGATGTATTGACTTTCACAACTCACTTGCATTCCATACGCACTACAGCATTGTAGCATAAATGCACGCTCTAAACCCACATGAGCTAAATTTGACAATACAATATCTATTTTCCACAGTGACTTGTGTGATAATCTAGCATTAATAACTGTTGATGACACACAAATAATCAAACACTTGGTAAACATAGCCTGCCAATGTGAATTGCAATTGACAAGAAAAATGAAATTACATGACACAAAAGTGGCGCTCTAACTTATTGTTAACTAATGAGCAGTTCCACCAGTGTTGGTGTTTTCATTCTTCAGAGGTTTCAAACTGAATGTGACAAATAAATGTATTTATTGTATTCCACATGTAAAAGGAATGTGTTTGGCCTTTCTTGCTATTTGGCACCTCTAGGTTGTCTTGATGAAGTTTTTCCTCCCGGTATACAACAAAAAACTGAAAAGCATCTACACTGGGTCTTTCTCCTTTGTCCTTAACAAAACAGAAGGTGTACTTAATGACTATCTTAAAGCACAGTTTGTTTTCCATTTCCCAAATTACATTACAGAGTGAGAAAGCAACCTGATTTCAAATGCAAAATGAGACAGCATGCAATCAGACATCAATTCTTTTTTCATAAACTTTATATTTTAATGAAAGACTTCATACAAAAAAGACCCTGATTATATCAAAATTCAAGGTAATCCTAAACAGGAAACATCAACATTATATTCCTGGTTTTGGGGTGATTACTTATTAAAATATGGCAAAAGCAGTCTTATTGCATTCAGAATGTAGACAAAGGGTTACCTATGCTATCTGCTATAAAAAACAGAATCTGGTGAAACTTCATCAGTGTTGATAGAGTTACTCCGGCTTTGAAGGCATGTACATGAAATCAGAAGTAGCTACTCACTAAAATATGCTTGCTGTTGCCAAGTAAGCCCCCTAGGAACAAAGGGCTGTTTTGTATGCCTAGACCTAGGCACCCATTGCCTCTCTGAACTTTCAGCTACTGGTTTAAGCTCAGAAAACAGAAGTTGGACATGTAAATCTGTGCAAAAGTCTTCAGAGTAATATTGCATGCTTAATTTTCCTGTGCTACAGTTTGATAGTTTTGAGTCTTAGAACATGAAGGCCTAGAAACTCTACAGAAAAGCTGTAAGACTAGAAATGGAGTAGCACAGCGTACACTACAACACTTAGACTCTGTGCCTTCATAAGCATCCCATAAACACGTGTACCATTCAGGAGAGAAAATGCTATTGTATTGAAAGAGACTTGTTTCAGAAAATTACTTGCGTCATAATACTACTGCGTTGCAGGGAAAAACAAATGTTAGGGCAAAGCTGCCACCCTCTTCCCCAGACCACCACCCCCATGGACAGCTCTGACACACATTGCCACCCCCACTCAGAACAGCCACTCACCGGTTCACCTGGGATTGACAGCCCATTGGGGCCCTGCGGACCCGGGGGCCCTTGAGGGCCAGGAGGACCAGTCTCACCACGAGGACCAGGTGGCCCCTTAAAGCAGAAAATTAAAACAAGATTGTAAATGACAACCCCTTCTTAGATCTGTAACTGCAAAATCCTTTGGGTTAGACACTTAAGGTCATAAGCCTGGAGACACATTTAATACTTGAGAATAACCATGGAAAAAGTTATCCAAGTGGCATATCCTTTCATGAACTATTCTCTGATTCATGTTGGGGGTCTCAGGCCAATACATGCCTTCTGGCAGTGTCAATTAGAAGTATAGTTGTCTCCTCTGTAGAGAAGAAAGGACAACAATGCTGCAGAGTGTATTAACACCCTGATGCATGTACGCTATTTTCCTGATGTGCAGTCAATGCCTTTGAGGCTACGTATATCATATAGGCTATGTATTTATGGTCTCAAATAGGTAGACTGCACATAAATGACATATAGGCATATTTCCAAGTAAATTTTTAATCTCCATTCTTAGCTCAGCATAGAACTAAGCATACAAATTTTCATACAGGTAAGCATGTAGCAACATTATAGATGCATTCCAGACAAATACTTACAGATGATCCAGTCAAACCCCTTTCACCTCTGGGACCTTTAGCGCCTGGGCCACCCTAAATTGAATATTTGGAAAGAAAATGTATTTCATACAGGGAAAGCAAGGATACATCATACTAGTGTGTGTTATGAATCCTCTTTATCAAATAATTATTTGAAAGCCCAAAGTTTTGAAGTGTATAGATCACACTACTAAAAAGAGTACTAGAGTAAAAGATGCATCAGCAACTCAGGTAAACCACATCAGTTTTGGCCTTGCCAATTCAGCCCATGAAAAATTATTGTCGTTTTTGCCTCTGCAGATATACACTTCAATTTATATTCATCGAAGTCTCTGGATAACCTCTCTAGTAGACTGCCAGACAATTTAACTGGGCTTCAGATTCCTCATGCAGCATTTTTGGTAGCTTCAAAGTAGAAGGACTACTGAGCTGAGTATAACTCCCTTATATTTAAAGCAATTGGTAGGAGCATATCCATTCCATAGATTACTGTCTCTCCACATAAAAAAAGAGAGTAACTAATTTATTTCCCTGACAGAGTAAAGAATCTTTCCTTGGAGTGAAATCTTGACTCTGTATTTAGGAAAAATATTTGCACAGTCCATTAAAAATATCTTGCACATGAAGTGCAAGACAGCTGAGATTGGGCCAGATTCTTTCAACTTATCAAACAATGAGGAGCTAATCACAGTGATCACATTGGAAATATGGGGAAAGGATTATTATATAAACAAGTAGAGGAGGTAGGAGCTGCCCAACTGTGTTTTAAACTAAGATGAAAGGGGAACAGATTACCATGATGTTACGGCCATGTTGATAGAAACTCTCTCTCTGACAGACCTTTGTTTCACAGAACCACAGATCAACACAAAACTGCTTCCATAAATTTAAAAATCAGAAAATCTGGCTATTGTTCCTTACAGCTGGTCCAGGGGGTCCTGGAGGTCCCACGCTGTCTTGTGTACAGGTGCAAGCATTTGGAAGAGCTGGGCATTTTGCTTCATCTCTCTGAAAATTAAAATACAACTATTACTGTCTTTTTAAAAACCACTACTTGGTGGCAGCATACTTTTCTAAAACAGTAACAGCAAGATTCTGTATTATCTTGTTTTCATATACAAGTAAAACTCACAGCTAAAAAGTGGTTTTCAAATGTTTCTACAGGACCTTTCATATTTTTAGCAAATTTTCTCTGCAAGCTATACAAGACACTAACAACAGAGGCAGAAGCAAAAGCAAATTTGTATGCAATTTCTGTTGTTCTAATATTTATGTCCATTAGACAATCAGCTTGTACTGACAAAGAATAAACTAGTTAGTTTTTGAATGCCAATCTAAGAAGCGATTAAATAAAAAAATAATATGGCTATTCCATTCATAATACTTGGGATCTTAAATATCACTGAAATACAAATTATAACCGCCATTTTTTCCACCATTCCTAAAGGACTCAATTCTAGCACAGTACAATCTTTCTCCCTCTGACACAAAACTTTGAAATGCAGTGTTGTTCGCTGGCTACTCTGACTACCGTGATTTAGATGTGTTGTCAGTGCAAGGTATAATACCAGGCTACTATTCACATTGCTAAATTTGCTGTTAATAATGATTTTCTGAATAGCCTCTGGTTCATTTATACTTACCATAGAAGGAAGATCACAGCATCTGTCTCTGCTAGTCCAAACTGGACTGCATACAATGTCAAAATTCTGGATTTCTAACTGTAAAAGAAAGGGGGACTCTTGAAAGATACTAGAGACGTTATTTATGAAATTTAGTGGCATTATCATTAAAATTGACTCCTCAAGCAATTTATTTCTGATGCAGTTAATATCATTCAGGCTTTCACTTCTTTTTTTGACACTGATAGAAAAATTATTTTAAAATAATAAAAAATTTAAAACCAAGCCTACATAAGGCTACAAGAACTTCAAGCAGTGATGCTTGCTCTTGCTCTAGGGCAAAAGGTAACCATATAAAGAGACTCAAGAAATATTTTGCAATACTTAATGAATACCAATGAAGTTCTACATCAGCTGAGTGCCTGTGTACTTCAACATGAAATCTCGCTGAAAAATTTTTGGACCAGTTCTAAGGACTGCAGTCCTTGGGTCATATATTAATTCAGATTCATGTATGGATCTTTTCACTGACATTAGCAGGGAAAAGTTCTGGAGAAAGGCTGAAGTGGGGACCTTCAGTAGACTGCACGGTAAAAGCAGTTTCCTCTCTTTTTCACCCCAAGAGCTATGACCCTGTAGTTTGATACATACAACCAAACATTTGGTGTTGAGCACCAGAAATCTTCTTCAGGTGTTAGGGTTTGCACACATGGATCGAACTGCAGACTTAAATCTTCTAATATGAAGCCCAGGAAATAGCATTGATTACATACTAAGTGTCGTTAATCCATCAAGAAAATTGATGTGCCCTTCATAGCAGCAGCCACTTTTTCATTATAGATTTATAGATCATAAAGCCAGTGTGGATTACTCTGATCATCCAGGACAAGATGGACCATAGAACTTGCCAGAATTAAAACCTGCTCATTAGGGTATGTCTTTTAGAAAAACAAAACAATCTTCATTTAAAGATTTCCAATGATACAGAATCCACAGTAAATGGTTCCAATGACTAACTGCTCTCCCTCTTAAAAGAAAAACATTTCTGCTCTTGTTTGAATTTACCTGACTGCAACTTTCAGCTCTTAGATTTTTGTTCTTGCAATTCTGCTAGAATAAGAAGCTATCAAGACCAAACTTCTCAGTTAAGTATATTGGGTCTTGCAGTACAGACACTTGAAAGCTTTGGGTGCAATACTGGTTTCTTAGCAATCCTTAGCAATCTCTAATCTCTTTCCTCAGAATGTTTCAAGGGCTTGCGTTAATGAATGGATTAATGTTTATTGCTTACTGTTGCTGATCTCCGGTCGCCCTTCAGAAGTTTTCCAAGTATTTCATAGCCATCAGTTGTGATGTTCCCAGCCTCCTTAATTGGTTTTTCCAGTATTTCACTGCAGTCAATGTAAATCTTAACATTTGATGAAGTTACAACAATATGGACCTGAAAAAAAGTTTAACATAATATTTAGAAAAGACACATAGGCATATGTACTTTAATACTTTACCAGTATTTCACTGTTTACGTAATACTGTTTTAAATTTTCTTCCTAGTAATCCTGCTTTACTTTCAACTGGTGGAAAATTCAAACTCAAGGAAACTTGATGACATTAGTAACCTCTTTAAAATGTGTTGAAGGTCAATAAGATGAATACACAAGCACAGCTAAGAAGTACTATTTAATGTAATAATTGAACTACAATGATCTATTTAAAAAAGCTTTCCTGAAAATTGCTTTAAGATGGCATAAAAGTAAAAAAATGAATAGAATTTTTGAGAGGAAGTGAATATAAGCTTTTCTTATCCTCTTCTGATGGCTGGGACCACACAAGAGGTTTATGAGTCTGTGACTGCCCACTGGCTAATAGACTCTGTCTGTAGTTCAGAGAGTAGATTGTTTCAGATCCAAAGATCCAGGGTTCAGTTTCCACAGATGACTCAACCAGAGGCATTAGTTGCATTGAGATACAGGAAGTGAGCAGAGAAGCCTGCCCAGAAAAAGACAAAGTAATCGAAGATGCAAGAGAGAAATTTTCATGAGAGAAATTTGGCTACAAAAACATATGCCGAAATAAGAAGAAACAGGAAAGAAGAGGAAGAGATTAATTATTGGAAATAAGGGAAACTTAGGAGGGAGAGGAGAATGACTGTAACAAAGGGAGAGTAGGTTTACCAGAAGAGAATGAGGTGTTTGGGGTAAACACAGTAAGCCTTAAGCAGAAGAACAAACAAAATTGAAACAAAGCTTACCATTCAAAAAATTTATAGTACGTATGGTGAATGTTATGCAAGTGAATTTCCTACATATGTATGAAAACAGAAGACATTCAGGAGTCTCCAAGAAAGAAATAAGGGTCTGACATTGTACTAACTCTAATATGCAGTCGACAGAACATCTTAAGGCAAAACAAAGATTTCAGTGGCTATATATAACTTACATACTGCATATATTTTATACACAACACTATAACATCTATGTAATTATTAAAATATCAGCACAGTAAGATCAGCAGTAAAGAATCCTTGAAAGATATATTTTTTTAAAGCTTCTGTTATCACAGTACATAACCCTTCAGAAACATATTGCTATTTGATGACTGCTTAAAAAAATTGGCATAAAGTTGAAACAGAAATTCCCTTAAATGTCCTGAGTCACCAAATGCCTGAACAATCTCCTGAGAATTGGTTCTTTTTTTCCATATTAAATATTTTCCCATGTGGAGTAGTCTCCAAGGCATCAGCATAGCTTATCTAAAACTTTTTAAACATTATGTTCTTATGCTTTATATAATTGGAATTAAGACTTTTGAAACTGCCCTCATTCTTTTGTCATCCCAAATTCAGTTGGCATCACAGTTTAATTCTCAGTGCTGTGTATACAAGCATTTTTATAATTAACATTCCCAAATAAAAAAATAGTGGAAAGATGACTGAGTGCATCCAAAGTATAGTTTGGTATTATGTCCCAAAATTTCCACAAAATAAAATAAGCACCATGCCAAAACTTTAAATTCATTATCATTTATGTATCATATACTCAGTTATTTGATTATAAGACTAAATTTTAGAGGTTAACTGATGTACCAAACACTTTAAACTCATCACAGATGTAATTTACTAATTCTTAAAGGTACCTAACATGCAAGTCCTTCTAGTGGAATGTTAAGTATTTGTCACAAATTGAAAAAAGCAAATAACATCTGCATAGCAAACACATATTATGCATTTTCATTCGCACACAAAACTTAGGAGAGATGAATCTACATCAGAATGCTGAACAGGATCATCAGTTTGAAAATGTTCAAACTGCAATGACTGCTGAGCATCATCTATCTATCCAAAAAAGAAGTGACCTCAGCAGTCAAAAATAAGCAGGGGTCCCCCAGGTCATTGACTCAGCTCACTGCTGATTTAATGCCAGCTCTGAATTCCAGCCTGAATCTCATGGCCCAAGCATAAATCTAATAAAAGTATGCATCTAGTGTTTACAGCAAATGAAACATCTCTGTATTCAATCCTGCTATGTTATGTTTTCAAAAAAATGTTAACAGAAACATTCTCTTCAATTTCTAACACACCAACATAAAGCATCACTTCTCACCATTTCCAGTGGCAGAAGGCACTGAGGTTTTACGAAAGAAAACATACTTTAATCTTTCTCTCTGGATCCCTTCTAAGACAAAGTTTGATGGTGCTCTGATCTACTGCTAAATGAACCACATCAATAAGCTAAGCAAATTATTATGCCATATGTACATCAGCAGAAAGACATACACTCATTATCAAATTTCCTGCGGCTAACTACTGCAAAACTGCAATCTAAAAGGAAGTCTAGCAAGGTAAGAATAAGAAAGTAGAAGTCATCTGTCTCTCCAAAACATTCAGTTATAAATTTAATGACTGTCTTAGGCAGTCAGGATTTTTCCTCTGGGACTTGCCAGATTCAACAGCTTTCACCATAGCTAGGCTACGCAAAGTGTTCAAGTATGCCAAAGTAAATTTCCCTGCACAGTTAGGTGTAGTTAACTGTGCTTCACTGAATGAGCCAGTAAGTCATCGAATGAAAACCACAAAAATGTTTGATATTTTGGAAAACATCTTCTCGCATTCTAAAGATTTGTCATTTCTTTGAAACCGGATGGCAGGAGAAATTGCAAAAGTACCTTTTGAAATGTGTTAATCTCACTTTCCTTCCTTCATCGAGCTGAAACTACTGCTATCCTTTATTAGGAGCTAATCAACATGACTGATACTTAAGGCTTTCCCAGCACATGAGCTGGGGAATCCCGTGGTGCTATCATTAACAACCTGACTCACATAGCAATCTCAGTAATCATTCTGGAGATAATCCAGAGGAGTCAGCTCAGTTACATGGTGAAAAATCCCAAATATAGCTCTTTAAATCAAGGTTACTCCAGTTACTTTAAATACTATCAGAATCTGAACTTTTGTTTCCTTTTGTTTCCTGCACTAAATAACTGATACATGGTTCATTTTTGCTTAAGAAATAGTCCCATAAGCAAGAATTCATAGTTCCAGAGCTTATAGCTTTGCAAATGGCTGTTACTTCTGTACATTGTTTGGCATCTTAGGATTGCTTTCTGTTCATATGTATGAGTGTATTTAACTATTAAAATAATACAAAATGCTGGATTTTTATTTCCCCTATAATTGTTTTTCACCAGTAAGTGTAATAAACAGTTATACATAACTTAGTGTTGCTGGGGTTGTAGGTTGTTCCCCAATTGCTCTGATAAATGAGCAGAGATTCCCTGTAAGAGCTGTCAGATAATTCTGTTCAGCTCTATCACATTTAGAGGAACTGCAAGTAAAAATATGACTCTGAATGTGTATTAAATTAGCAGCAGATACTTAAAACGGACTTTTGGCAGTACAGCATGTAGAGAGCTTCACACCACTGACCTGGAGAAGGGAAGTCTCAACTGTCACACTGATATGCTGTTCTGTTTTAACAATACTTCTTGGTGATAAGGTGACTCAACTTTTACATTTCCTTAAAATTCAGTTGTCCTGCTAAGCTACCAAAAACCAGAAAGGCAAAAAGCCAAATGCCAAGGACAAAATAGAGGCTGCCTAATGCAGGTGTGATCCAAGCCTACTTACAAGTATCAGTCACAAAGCCAGTGACATAAACATCTCTTCATATATGCAAAAATAATTAGCCATAACCATAAATAAATTATAAACATAAGAATAATTGGACATGACATAGAAGCACTTTGGGAAATTATCCTCTGTCAAATTCTGAGGAAACCAATAGCTTTCATAGTACTGTGTGGTTATTGTAGGCATCCATATTTTAAATAGATGTAGTCACAAAACATAATGCTGGCCGCAGCTAGCTTTCCCTGCTTTCAGCCTAGCAGAGCTAGGTTGACAATGTGGCCTCCAGTATCAGCAAGTAGACAGAGGCAACCTCTTATCTGTATCCTCAAAGGAATTCTGGGAGTGACTAGTCATGCAGGAGAGAGTATCTTAAAGAAAACAAATGTTATACTCCAGCCATATTTAGTCATCAGAAGAAAACTAAACTAAACAGAAGGGAGATAAACGAAATCATGAGAATGGGCGTTTCAGCTGACCAAAAATGTTGCAATTGCAACTCACTTTCTTGCCCTAAACATATGTGCTTAACACAGCAGGAAAACATTTTTTAAATTGTATTTTATACATATATGCAGCCTGAGTCAAACACCTCCTGATGACTAGAGGTAAGGAAGCCTGGCAGAATCAAGTTTTCATAATTTGGTGCGTAAAATTAGAAAAGCAAGCACAAAACTATCACAATTGAAGGCAGATGCAGTAACATGTAAGGATTTCACTAGCCATTTTGCCAGCTCAAAAACCATGAGTTTCATTCTAAATTGCAAATAGGTAATATGATCTTTTATGGGCTTTCTGTCATTGTTGTTTTCGCAGTTATATTATTTTCAAACACTTTGGAATATTTTAGGCTCAGTGAATTTAAGCCAAAAATATACCAATACACATGCATACATACAAAATATATACATATACATGTATTACATTTGCTAAACATACGAATCTTATTCAATATGCTATTCACCTCCCAAAATTGGTTCCCTGTCTTTTTCTGTAAGTCAATAGCTACTTACTTTCTGTGGTTATATCTTACTCTTCTTTGGATGATTCCAAATCACTACACTCCCCCCCAATCTCTTCTCATCACAACTTCCTTTCATTTTTTTTTCCAGTTTATCTTTTATTCTTCTTCTTTCATGTGCCAGGAATCAGGCTATGATGTCTTGTTGAGCTATATCCCTCCACTTACACAATCTTGACAAATTCTTGATGAGATCTTGACAAATCTCTTACATTGATTCAAAGTAGGCCTTTAA
The DNA here is from genome assembly GCA_008921705.1 of Burhinus oedicnemus. Classification (NCBI taxonomy): domain Eukaryota; kingdom Metazoa; phylum Chordata; class Aves; order Charadriiformes; family Burhinidae; genus Burhinus; species Burhinus oedicnemus. The sequence continues at coordinate 1,231,037 of VFFE01007650.1, forward strand.
CTCAATAAAAAAAGAAGAGCTATAACTTCAGAGATCTTGTTTTAGATGATCTGTAAGTCCCTATGTCAACTTACAGTACTATAGGACGATTGGATATAACTGACAGTGACTTCTGCTTCCTTGTCTTTTGTTTCAAAGAACAGCACTTCAGAAAGAAACATTCACGATTTCAATCCTTTACCTTGTGGAAGCTTCCATAAAAGATTTTCTTTACTTCATCATTATCAAAAGTTACAGTTTGAACCTCTCCCCTTGTATCCTTGTTAAAGAATGACAGCACTTTGCTGGCAGCTGCAATAAATGAAAATAATAATTTCATTTTATAGGTACTACTAAAACCACCATCCTAAGATACACTTATGAATAAAATGTACTATACCACTGAAATGGGTAAACACTTATATATAGATGGTCTTACTGATCCATTAGGTACGTAGATCTACATTCCTTGGTTTTAGAGGTAATACCAAAGTTGAAACATAGCTTAGTTGAATTATTCTTAGTTGAAAAAATAATTGATGTACAAAGTAAAAAATTAAAAAAAAACTTTCAAAACTAAAAATATATAATCCTTTTACCCTGTAAGAATGCTTTGGTTTTGGAAATATTTGGGAAGAATGCATGCAAAGCAATGTAATATATAAATTCTCTGCACAATAAGCAAAATCATCCTTACGATCAAGCACAACTCCAACTTGTGGTTTGTAATCTCTGTCTGTAATCTGCCAAATTGCAAAAGGCTCGTTGGGGGATTCAGGCAGAAGACGGAATAACAGAATGATAGTGTATGCCTGTGGCAGTCCCTCTGGATGAATCTCCCTGTTAAGACAATATGAGGACAGTTTTTCACATGGAAACAGATGAGGTAAATAAGATCTTCATTATTTGCTCTTTTTCAAAGAAAAGATATGAGAGTAACAGGGAAACCACAGTGTTTAATGGAACTGAGCATTTTAACTATTGTCTCAAATAGAAAAGAACTTTGTGATAAAAATCATTGTGTGATTTGTTAAGATGAACTCACAGCCTGTCTTCAATCGGTCTAGGCACCATGGTTATGGAGGAAGCCAGAATATGACCATGAACTCTTGGAGATGTATTCCTGTGGCAAGATTCTACATAAACTACACATATTTTAAATTCCTTGATGATAAGTACAGAAAATAGGACCACAGCTTTATTCTTTTTTCATCTGGCCTGTTTTAAACAGGCAACAGAAAACAGCACTTAACTATTGCTGCCCTTCAGGCACAGATACAATGAGGGATGTATGTAATGTATTCCCTGCACTTGGTGGTGTATTTGGGCTCCACTTCATTCATCAGTGGTTTAGATTTGTAATGTTCAGACTGTTAGACATTAAAAAAACAGAAAGCCAAAAATAAATAAAAACATGTATTAAATGGCCTCCAGCATTCTCTGAAGGATAAGGGAGAGAATGCAGGAAGGGATCTGTAAGAAAGGAGGTAGCTTCTGTTCCTTAACCATTATAATGGAGCCGAGAAGGGGATTTGGCCTCATGAACATAAACATAGAAACCTTGAAATGAAGAGAGAAGCTGCTCTGTGTTCTAGGTAAAGCTTATGTACCCATACAATTATGGACACTCTGCAATAATAGCACAATCACTAGGTAAACAACACCACACAGCACAGTGCAAGAAATAAAATATTAAAGTAGATATAGCAACACTATTTATAACTCGGATACCAAGTTATCTCAGATATGGAAACAACTATGCCACCAGGATCAGGACGCTTTTATTGCTTTGTTGATTCAGTCTAAAGTGAGTTTTATTTTCTGGCTTCTCATGAAAAATAAATGCCCAGAATACTCTGGCAAGTCTACTCTGCCTCTTACAGCAGAAAACAGACTATGTATCACAACATTCTAAAAAAAATGAAATAAATAGAAAGTCTGTTTATCATCTTATCCTGTTAAATGCAAGTTTAATCTTAATGTAAGAGAGTTGCAAAACAAGATCCCAGTGACTGGGATTATCTGTACTTCCCTAGATCATAAAAATACAGGCTGATAGATCTATCACCCCTATAGCTATAATGGCACGTCAACGAACTCAAAAAGTCCTGAAGTCCTCAACTTTTAAAGTTGTGAGCTGAGAAGTCTGGCAAAAAGAAATTACTTCTTTATACACCTCAGCTCCTGTGCCTGTGATCTGATCTTTACCCAGTCTGGCAGGACTGCAGAAGATTTCAAAGGCTTGTATGAAAAGAAGATTAAATTTCCTTAAATTTAATAGGAACAATGGGCTGTCTTTAGGCACCTCCTCTGACTCACAATGACTTTTTTGAAACTTACTTAAACAGATAGCAGAGGAACAAATGTGAAAAGAAAAAGAGAGGTACTGTTCTCCTCTTAGTAAAACTAACTGCTAACCTTTTTTTTTTTTTTTTTGTGAAGAAATGTTGGAAAAAATGACCATCTATTACCTCTCCATAATCAAGCTCTAAGACCACAGGCCCTTGAAAACTCCACTCCATTTGCCAAATACAGCGACTCAAGTAGAGGAGAAACTACCCTAAGTCAATGGCATCAATGTGCTGCCTACTGCAGTATGAATGATACCCCCCGCAAAAAGTGGTGCTTATCCCTCCATATTGAAACCATTTCCCTCTGGCAATGTGGAGCTCGCTGTATTGAGGAGGCTGTTGTTCAACTGCCTAAGGACAAACTGTGGATTACATGCAACTTAAATGGTTAAGAAGCATAATGTCCAAAAAAGAACAATAAGCAACTGGATTAATAGTGAACAGGTCACAACAAAAGAAATAGATTAGCATTTAACGAGAACAACGATAGATGTTCTTTTCTTGGATAGATGTACATTTCTTGGAGTTCACTAAAAAGAACATCAAATAAATGTATCTTCCATAAGATACAAATGCTACCATCTATAAACTCTATTAACCCTTCCTCACCTGCTTACCCTAAATTTGAGTCTTTCAGGTTTACTTACCGTATTGGTTGGCTGACAAAGGCATTTTTGTGGAGTCTATATGCTACATAGCTTGGAAAAGAGCCTGATTCCAGTGATACGCCTTGTACAGAAGCAAAATGCTTCTCTGTTAGATTATATGATTCCAGCATCTTGAAACCTTTAAATCCACAGAGAAAATAAAAAATAAAAACACTATAGAGCTGTAAAAGACACAAATGCATCTATGCCAAAATATTAGACAGTTACTTACCAGGTGAAGTGTATCCCTCCAAGTAAATAAGAGGACAAGCTAAAAGACGTGAAAAAACATATAGTTCAAAATTTTATAGTTTTATAGTTAGGTTTTATAGTTAGGTTTTATAGTTTTTATAGTTTGGTTTTACAACCTAACAGGATATGAACATATATATATATACTTCTGAAAGTTTTATTACCAAAGTCTGTGCTATTATTAATTATCAGCCAACTTTTGTTACATTTGTCATACTGTGTTCTGCTCTGTGGTAGACGTACTGTTAAAATCTTTACTCGTTACTTTTAGTAGGATATTTCTACTGTGAGAAATTGTATGGAATAACCAATGAACCCCCCAAATATTTTAAGAGTCTAATTCATAAGAAGAAAGGAGCACAATGACACAGTCTTTCCATGAATATTTAAGGCATGAGTCAGGCTGCATAATAGCTGTCAGATTCACGAGGAAAAGCTGCAGATTTATATGGCTCCTCAGGAGCTAGTGGAAGAGGCAGTTAGGGAGCACACAGCTGCATATGACAGGCCTGAGAATTTCTCATTTTTGCCATAGAAGGATTTCAATTGAGTAAACAACTGAACTTTATTGAGATAATTTTAAAACAGCATCACACTCTATAGCTGCACCTCTTTAGCACCCCTAGACCAGTGGTAAATAAGAGACCTGTTGTGCCCCCCATTCACATTAGGCATCATTCTACTTCTTCTTAAAGAGCAGCGGTTCTCACTGACGGTTACTCTTTTTTTGTTATACCAGTACTTTTGAAATGTGAAACAAGATTATATAAAATATAATACTCACTTCAAAATTTTAAAAAAGTAACTTGCTCTCTTTAACTATGTCCAGTTATTACAAAACCTAACTTTTACATATGAACATTTCTTTTGATGTACCTTAAATTGGATGGCAACTGTAGCATTATATAAGCAAATGTATTAATTTGGGAAAACAGTGTCTTCTACTCACTTGAGGTAGCTGTCTCACACACAAAGGTGACGAGGTTATCTTGAATCTTTTCAAAGGCATCAAAGTCATCAACAATAAATACATGACGCTCACTGGGCTTGCTGGCGATCTTGGCCAGCTCATTGTAATCTACATCAGCCACACCAACCACAAAGACACTGAAGCCTGTAAAAATAACACTCGTTATTCGAAATATAGTAAACATACATTACCATTTTTCAGGTCAGTATTTCACAAACAATCTCTATCATTGATTTCTCAGGCTCCACCTAGTCTTTCATCTGGTATTCATTATAAGCATACATTCTGGACATCCTTTCACCCTATTAAAGCTCAGGAGGGATTAAACTGTATTTTGCATCTTTCTTCCAAAATTTTCTCCTCCTTCCTTCATTGATTTTTTGTTGGGCATTATCCAATCTCACATAACCTTGGCTACACAGTCCCCTCACTCTTTCATGAAAAATGTACAGTCCTCTCAACTCTACAGCATCTTATATCTGTTCTGTGTCCAAAATCTGTACAGACTATCAGTTATTCAGTTTGCTATCTGTTGCCATCTTCCGCATTTCATGCTTCTCAGTTTCACTTTCTTTGGATGGTATTCATCTCATCAATTTTTACTTTCCAAGTTAGGAACAAGTCTAAGATAGTTGTCTAGTCTCTATAATCAACAGACAGAGGTGGGCAGATTCACAATGCAATTCATTACCTCCCTAAGATGCTAACTTCAAGACAGAAGCAGCTATGGGTCTGTAAATGCCTATCTGTTGCTCTCTTCATTGGCCATAAAAGGACCCTATATGATGACCTTAGACTAGACATTTAGTTGTTAGATGTCTTAACTCAAATGAGAAGAACCCAGACCCTAGAATTGTGTAACAGCATAATCTCCTTCTTTGTCAGGGTGATTTTCCTCTTCAAATCCTTAAATTTGTGCCTCCTTGCCTTCAATGTCAAGTTTTTGTTTCCTGCTCTCTTCTAGCCTTTACAGAATTCTGTCTCTGACTCATTTCTTCCTTTCCCTTCTCCCACCTAAACCTCCATGTGATAATTTGACCTCTCTTTGCCATACCAGAAAACAAGGAAGAAAAAAAAAAGTCACTACACAATTCAGCACTATATAGAAAAAAATCTCCCACAAAATTTCACTGACAAGAAACTGCAGAGACATTAGAAATGCTGGTTGGAGGCTGAAAGGAGAATTCATTTTTATTGCAAATGATAAGTCTATCTTTATTTACATTTTTAATTTTTCAAAAAGAAGATAATTGTTCCTCTGTAGCCAATTCTGGTGAAGCTTTGGCTGAAATACTCTGTCCAGCTTTGAGTACGACATTCAAGATGCAAAGAAACCAAAGCAAGTAAAGAAGAGACCAAAAATGATAAGAGGTTTGGAAAACATGATCAACTGGAGGTTGAAGGAAATGGGTTTGTTTAGTCTAGAAAAGAGAAGACAGAAAGAGGAAATGACAACAGGCTTCAAATATGAAGGCTGTTTACAGTGGACAGTGATCTACTGCTTCCCTAGTAAACTAGGTAAATGAAAAGAAGGCAATAGTTTCATTAGCCTAAGTAGCACTCAGGTGAAATGTGAGGCAAAGCTTTCCAACTATTAGGATAGTTAAGCATTGAAGCAGGTTATCCTGGGAGACTGGAGAGATTTTTATGAATAGGGTAGCCAAACACCTTTAGAAACAATCTAGATAGAGCTGATTCCTTCAGATCACAGAGGTAGAGCAGATGACCACTTGGGGTTTACATGCCAGTAAGTTCTATGAGGAAGTACAACATCTCCTTACTCAGGGAACAGGAGTCCAGGTGGTTCAGGCACTGAAATGCAAAACTGCTGGGTGAAGGGCCAGGAATAGATTATTAGACTCACGTAAGCTACGTTCAGCAAATTTGAAGAGGAAGTGCAACACTTCTCAGCTCAAAGGGCAATGAAGGAGTCAGTTCAGACCCAGCTCCACCAAAAGTAGTTACTTTAACTGGAGATCCACTGGTTTATACCAGGTAAAACATAAAGCTCAAAGAGCCAGGCCCATTACATCAAAAACACTAGAAAGGAGTACACTTCACAATGATCCCTGTGGTCCCCACAGCAAGGAGAGAAAGAAGTAAGCAGAAGTTGTGTCTACAAAACAATATGCATGAGAAATTACTTGAAAGTCTTGGGACGACACACCCTTCCCCACAGAGAAGGCTAGAGGAAAAAAAAGTAAGTCTGGCCCAGAAAGTCTAAATTCTTTAAATGGTTTTGAGTTTTTCTCAAACACTCAGAATATATTTCTAAGTCCATAAATGATGAGTAAAGGATTCCCAGTTAATCGAAGCACCACTTATAATTGCATTGCTTAACACATAAGGAAATGAAACAGCCAGGTACTGTGAATTGCTTACCAGAGTGCTGTATGACCGTTGCTGCTTTCCTCACCTCATCCTGAGACCGACCGTCTGTGACAACAACAAGTACCTTGGGGACACCCCGCCTCATGCCACTCTCCCAAGTCAAAACCTTTTCTTTGATAAATGTTAGGGCTTTGCCTGCAAAGTGCGCAATGAACAAGGAGTCAGCCATATTATCCACAAGAGAAGAAATCTCTTACTATACTTTGAAAGGGCAACAGCCACACAGATAAAACAGAAGAACGTAAAAACCTAATTATTTAGCCATGCAACGTTAGGATAATGAGGGAATTTCTGAAAACATTTTATCTTAAAGAAATATGATTACTGCTCAGAATTACCTGTCCTTGTGTTTCCTCCTCTGTATTGAATATTTTGAAGAGCTCCCAAGGCCTGGGCCTTGTCATCAAATGTATTCAGTTTAAATTCAGATTTTGCCTCATCACTGTACTGCACAAATGAAACCTGCAATGGAATATATCACAGTGTTCAGTCTCACACCTCCACGTTCAGACCAACTCTCTCCATTGAAATATGTATTGTGGTATATTAGTAAGCATTAAATAATTGAAAAATCTCTTCTTCGTATATGCATGATTATGCGCACACATACATATTTACATACACAGATATCATCACAGCAATGTGTACACAACAATTTTTTCTTTCTTTCTCTTTTGTGTATGAAATGTGATATAACCTTAAATACGTATGATTAAATTATTGCTATTACTATGATGCAGTATATATAGTGCCTATTCTCTGCTTCTGAGCAGATGTACAGTATCTACAAAATGTCTTCAAGGTTTTTTTAGGAAATACAAAAAGAATTTGGCAACAGAATGTCAATAAAGTTGGATATATACAAAATTGTGTAGTGTCTTGCCTTAAATACTGAAATACAATCACTGAATGTTTATTCTGAAATCATCTTTAAATATTAAATATATATTTCTTTTTGCTCTTTTTCATAGTCTGTAAAATTGCAATATTATAGTATATTAATTCAATGCTGAATAGGTATCTCTCTGTATGCATATATACATATTTATTGAAGTAAATTCCCCTTTTTAAATGATTAATAACTAATTCAAAACCTGAGATTGTTACAACTATCTCAAAAGTTAGGTGACAAATATTTTACTAAACACTAGCATTTACATATTGCTGTCACCTACATTAATTAGGCCTTCTCTGTCTCTAGGCTGGGGACCTATATATATTTCCAGGAAAAAAACCATTATAAACCAAACAAACAAATGGAAAGAAAAACTACCTGGTATAGATTAGAGCTAAGAAGGATAAAGAATGTCTGGGACAAAACAAAGCATGAGGGGTATCTTTTCCTTAAAAATGTCTAGAGAGTTAAAGATAGGGAATCAAAGACCTAAAGATATACCTAGAAGATGAAAGGCAGTTCATGGGTAATGTAAATAGTTTTTATAGTTACTGGGGAAAATCACTCCCACAATCTCCCATGAAAAAAATCCCACCTCTAACCAAGAAAGATGTGTTACACCTGCAGATCATTGCAATGTTCCAGAAATGCCTTGTATGAAACTCTCTCATATCTTATGTCATTTGCTTCATCTAGTGAAAGAGGAATGCTTACGGGAACCTAGGCAGTGGTCTAATCCAGCTTCCCATTACCAGCAGAAAACCAGTAATGGTGCAAGGCTTACAGTAAGAAGCCTGCCAGGAAATGTCTTTGACATAACTATGATCAGCCCCAACATCCTGAAAGTCCATTCCTCATTAGCTATTTCTGTCTACTCTTTAAAGATGCATGAGTTCATTAAGAGGACTAACTTTTTTCCTTTTCATACTTTAACTATGCCCACTGTGGAGTGGATCCGTTATCTGTCTTTAGGATGAGATGAAGAGACTTCTGCAAGTGCCTCTCTCTAAGGCATTCTGCCTACTTGCTGCAGTGGGATCCTAGGCAGCTTGACAAGACAAAGCTAATGGCACGCCAGCTGGACTCTACATGCACAAGACTCCTTTCTTGCACTGAGAAATTAAAATGTAACCCTCACTCAACAGTCAGACTGTCCCCAAAACAGATTTGTGATGTGACACAGACAAAGCCTGGTGTGTAACGACCAGGCAGTGTGCCAGTTGTTGATGCCCTATACAAATAAACAAAAATACAAAACTAACCATATATTGACCATACATCACCCCAGTTTCTCTGCCTGGAGGATTTCCACGCACTACAACTTTTGTCTTTCAGAACAGTAACCTCTCAGGATAGACTGGATTCCCTTTGTATTTACAAAATGACCAGTATATTTTATAAATAATTATACATGCACATGCATACACATGCGTTGTACAACAATCTAATACAAAAAAATGACAGCATTCTGAAAGAAAGAAAAAATCAGAGGTAACTTTAGTAACTCAGCTTCATTTTCAGTTTCCCTCCAAAATGTATCCAATGGAAATAACAAACCTACCTGGATTCCAGCAGGATTAATCAAGTCAAAGGCTCCTACTGTATTAAAAACAAATTTCACTACTTTGTTGAAGTTATCATCACCAATACTCCAGGAAGCATCAGTCAAGAATACTATATCTGCTTTGGCACCTCTGCATACTGAAAGACCGAGAAAAGGAACACTTAAAACACATCAATCATATTAGTGTGAAATAATCAGGATTGCTTCAAGAATGACAAAAATTCAGCAAACTTCTATTACCACACAGTCAACTTGTCAGATGGTTAATGCTCAATATAAAAACATTTATTAAAAATTTTCAAATAAAAGTTCAAGAAATGAGGAAGAGCTCAAGAATTAAATGTAAATGTTTTAAATTACTTTTTTTTATTTCTAAACAGCTACCATAAAACATAAATTATCTGCTGAGGGCCGGCAGACTCACAGACATGCTGCAGAGCTATAGAATATCATGAATTTTTTCCCCAAATGTATGCACCTTGGTGTTCTAAACCAGGAAAAGTTGAAGTCTAGTAAAGTTCAACAGCAAATGGATGGCATTAGGAAATTGGTCTCAAACTTCATTTCCCTAAAATGCTGTGCTAGTTTTAAATCTACTTAAATTTATGAAAAATAGAATTAAACTCTGAAGCAGTGCAGCAACTACATAAAAATACTGAATAATTCTACAAATAAACATACCATCCCGAGCTGGAGGGATCGTTGGAGGTGGAGGAGGTGTAGGTGGCGGAGTTGGTGCCTCTGTAGGTTTGAGGACTGAAATGAAATAATAATTTTTTTACTCCATATAAATTATTTCATTCAGACTCTAGATTATGTATTATATTACCACGCAGAAAGATTCTAATCTTTCCTCACTAACTTAACGAATGTATAATTGGCAAAGAAAAATTTCTTGTGTTACAAGAGTAATGAGATTATAGTTATTGTTAAAACAAAGGTACATGATTTCATTATAACAGGAACATTTTTACATGAGCTGAGTAACACTGCACTCTGATAATGCATCCTTTTTTCCATCCAAATGCTAGGAAATACTCGGTTTGAAGAAAAGCATAAGAATTCTCTTTCCCTCATAAACTCCAGGTGACATTACATTGAGAGAAAGAGGAAAGAAGATCACTTAAAAGAGGTATTGAAAGCAATTTAGGAGCAAGGCAAGTTCTACAGTTGAAACGAGACAAGTTCTATAGCCAAAACTTAAGGTTGACAGTATCTATTACCTACCTGTATGCTCCCTCATAGACACTGGAGGTCCCTCAAGGTTAGGGGTCTGAACAAAGACGGTAGCATTGTATTCTGTGTCTGGTGAGAGGCCAGTAAAACAATGGCTCGTTTCTGATCCACGTACTGTGATTTCCTGTCCTCTGGAACCTGTCAAAAAAAGCCCAATGGAAAGAAAGTTACAACCCACTATTTGCCTTTTAATATGTGTACAAGTGTAGAAATTAGAGACCTCTTGAGAGGAAGTTGGAGTGAAGGGGACAGCAGTCTTATTCTTGCCCCGTAAAAGCTTTTCTAGACCAAGGTTATGTGGTGATTATGCACCCTGGAGCATACTGGAGAGTAACATTGCAGTGTACATGTAAAACCCAGGTTACTAGCAGATGTCCACTGATGAAAGTTAACTTGACAATAAGCAGCACTCCCTCTTTGCAGGTTTTTCACCACTCTTGAAAAACAGGTTATGTTCAGAGCTTTAAAGCTCAACCAGATGTATCACAGCTTCTGGTGGGTTCTTGTCACCATCCCAAATAAGTGCTGCTGTCATTGAAATAAGACAATTATGTTTCCAGAAAATGCAAAAAAATAAAACACACTTACCATCAGCTGGGTTTAACTTCAGTCTGTAGGAAGTTGCTGACCGATGAGGTGACCACCGGATACAGAAAGTATCCCAACCCACTTTATAACTTGTTAGGTCAGTCACATTCAAATATACTGTGAACAGAGAAAGAGATAAACTGGTCTCTGGAAAATACTATATAATGGATGAAGCACATCCAAATGAAAATTCTATTAGCAGTGCTGGTCCAGAACTTGACTTTTAAAAATACTCACAGAAGGAAAGAGCAGTTCTAGTCAAATCTCTTCACGTTCTGTCACACCCCAGAGATCCCAGCCTAGCTATTTACAAAAGCCTGAAGTCTGATAACCTTCCCATAGTGGGTAACAGCCCAACAGTATGTGGAGTTCTTTATAAGATAAGAAACTTCCAAAAATCAGAATCTGACTCTATATATGGCAGCATGAAAAGAATGTACTGAGTCAACAAAACTTAGGATGCTTGATTCATCTTAACTGAAGACATTTTTAGAAGTTTCTTAGCTAAAGCCATCAACAAAATCATCTCCTTCTAAAAAGCTGAAGTTTCAATCATGGGACACTCCTATGAGATAAAAGCAAAGTAGCAAAAAAGCCTAGGCCTGCTTAGCAGGTTAGATTCTATAGTACCCTGGAGACAGTTAAAGACTGACCCCCAACTATAGCTGAATAAAATTTTAGGAAGCAGACTAGAAAATTTTATATCATCAAATCATTACTGAAAACTATATTTCCATTACTGTTCCCAAGCTTAGTGTTTTTAAAATCTACATCACGGACAGATGATAAGCGTTCTCCATGAGAGGATATTCAGACTTTCTAACAACCAGCCTTAAAAATCCTCTCTTAATCAACATTATGTCAGATGAGCATATGTATCTAGCATGACTACAACAAAATTATTTTGACTTACATGTAGTGCCTTGATCTGTCAAAGGTATGCTCATTCCAGAATCATACTGGGCGTAGACATTCACATCGTAAGTAGTACTGGGAGACAGATTATGCAAGGTGTAGGAAGTCACTTCTCCCACAAAAACCTCCATGGGCTCATTTGAACCTTGAATTGAAAGGAAGTATTAAGGAAGTACAGAGAGAGAGAAAGATTCATGATGAGGTGAGCTACAAAACTATCCGCTGTCTTTTATATGTCATTAAGTGTCAGCCTCATTTTTTCTGAAACAAAACATACTAATTTCTTAAATTTTAGCATATTAGACTGTTGCTAACAGAACATATAAATAGCTTTACAAGCTATTGTGCAATTTTTGTGTTTAATTTAACTTACAGAAAGGTACGTATGTTGTTTCACTATCACATAAAACAAAGGTTCTGAAGGATATTAGTACCTAAATACCTGTCCAATACTTATCTCACATACACCAGTTCATATCCTCAGGACAAGAGGTATTAAAGACAGGAAAACAAAGTCTGGTTCAGAACTTTATCTAGTCACTGTATCAAATTTTAACTATACAATTCAATTTCTGTAATTGAATGTATGAAACACTATTTGATAGTTTGTGCTTATAAAATACTGGTAAGACTTAAACTTCCATCAAAATCAGCAAACAAAGGAAATAAATAAATCCTTTAACACAAACATTTCATGATGCGTATGATTTCTATTCTGATCTCCCATTAGCTACTCACTATTCTGAAAGTGGTACACTCAGAATGAACATGTTTTCTTACCCACAGGTTTGTATACAATTTTATAGCCAAGAACAGGGGATGGTGAAGGATCCCAGGACACTCTGAATCGTGTATACCATTCATCAGTTATATACATATTTTGAGGAGGAAGCAGGCCAACTAAAAAAAAAAAGAAAAATACTAATTAGATTAGGGACTGTTTTTCAACCTCTAGAATCTCACACTGCAACTCTGTCAAGTAATAATGACATCGAAGACATAATTAACATAATGAAACCTTAACAGTGTTGGAGTGCTCAAGGAATAGGTGTCTTAAATTTAAAAAAGAATATACAATATTAAAACTAATTACCAGTTCTGCCATTTCCAGTCAGTTGTCCACCATCTCCATCTTCATACACAGCCACAACAGTAATTTTATATGGAGTATCTGATTGCAGTGGTTGTAGTATCACATTATTTCTTATCCCAGGAACTGTTGTCTAGAACACAAAGAAAGAAAGGTAAATAATCTCACAGTCCTGTAACTGATCAATAAGGACAGTAATGAGAACTAAAAATTTGGTTTGACACTTGGCACACTTTTTTTATGTCCACTGTAGATAAAGCCATTAGGGATATCTTAAAGGTTATAGCCTATAAACAATTATTAGTATTTGTTATTCTATTCAGCCCAAAAAGACAAATGAAATTGATTCTTCAGTCCCTGCCCTCACATCAGACTGAGATGCTGCAGTTCCTTACGGAGATTTCAGTACTGTTCCCTCACAGAAAGGAAAAAGTTGGAGACAGAAAAAGAGAGGAAAAAGCTCCTAAAATGGGGATGGAAGTCAGTCTGATGCTACTCATCAGTTTCATTTCTACCTTTTCATTATCCTCGTCTTAGAATATAATTTTCTTGGCAGAAACAAGTTAGTCTGAGAAGGAAGCTCTAAATATTTTGATATGTAAAAATGTGCCCATTTATGCATCTCTCAATCTCCTCAGCTTCCTGGTGCAGCCACACACTATTGCTCCCTTCCAATGAAAAGGTAGGTATAATCCAAAAAGTGACACTTCTCAATAAAGTGGCCATAAAGCACAGAAACAACAGAAAGTCACTTGAGATATCCATCTCAAAAATGTCCCAGTCAACATTTTCCATTTTTACTTGATAAAAATTTTCAGTTGTTTGAGACTTGCTATTTTTATTAAATGTCCAATATTTTCGGTGAAGTGGATACGTGTGTTGAAAAATATGTGTGTCCTGATTAACAGGTCCAGGAGGGAATTTTCAAACAATGAATTTTCAGCATGCCCTACGCAATAATATATAAGCAGTAACAGCATTTAAATAGCGCTCTTATACATGTTAAATTTTGGCTGGTTGCAGTCAGCAGGTATTCTGCCATTGACCTCTATAGGATCTGAGTTTAGCTTTGCTATAAACACTCAAAGAATTTTATAAGTATCAGATTAACTTGTGCTATCATTAAGCTGCAGGAAATTAAACACAAACACTTACAATTCATACTGAACCTTACAAAAGCAAGTTAGTTGCTGAATCAAAGTTACCATTGCTTTCTTATTAAACTCTGCCAACTCTCTTCAATTTATAAAATGCAGACATGTTTATTCTGTATCTTAGCACGCTGACTTCATAATGAATAGAGTATGAAGTAATAGATGGCTATTCATTGTAGCACAATGTTTGAACTAAATGTCAGGAAGTAGGTTCTGCTCAGAATCTTCTGATTAGTATGTGACTCACATTTAACATTATTTTACACACAAGTTTGTTCATTAAACTGTATGTGTTCTGCGACTTCGTGGGAAAAAAAAAAAAACAACCAACCTGTTTCATACAAACCATGGCTTCTCAGCATTGACAACCATGACTAAAGAACCCATGGAGCACACAAAGTGTACTACATGTAAAACAGGTGTCTTTTTGTTTTTCTGTAGTCTACAGAATCAACTGAGAACACAGTGTTACTAAGGAATTACAGAACTTACATATTCATCGATCGGGTCTCCCACAGTGGGTGAATAAATGATTCTGTACTGCTGGACTGGCCCATCAGCATGGTCCCATTGTACAGAAAGGCTGTTTGTGGTCTCATCAAACACTCTCACATTCCTTGGACCACTGCGAGGCACTAAAGAAAGAAAATACAGAAGGTTGTACAGAGCATGATTCATCCAGTCTAGTGTTGCTCTCACTGATTCAAAAGCTGCCCTGAAGTCCAAGCTAAGGGCCTTCCCTGAAACCCTGAATAAACCTATACAGGTAGATTTAGTCAATGATAATGCAGCAGTGCCTGAAGGTCTTAAATAGAAATAGGGACTTAACTGGAGGCACTGGACCAGTATGGAAGGGAGTGGACATCAGAGGGACATGCAAAGTCAGCATCTACATACATTCTGCTTCTCCGACTTGCAGACAAGTATAACTATAGCCTGACACATCTGCAAGTTTTAGATGAATATGGGGATTTAATAGAGAAAGCATAGAAGCAGCAAAAGAGAGGTGACCTATTATTGCCATAGACAGTTTCTTTACACATTATTTCTAGAATGAATTTTAAAGAAGCCAAGAACAAGCTAACCAAGATCCCACAAGCTAAGTTGTAACAAGGAGGTTTTGGTGTTTAGGCATCTCCAGCAAAAAACAAACATCTCAGGAGGCTGACATACACAATTATCATGTAAGACACAGAACCTGAAGCACATTTTTTTCTGTTGACAGCAAATTCTATCCATCTTAATGTGCTACTTTTTTCCAAAAGACAAATTACTATTTATCTGCAATCAAATTTTAAGAACAGCTTTTAAACTCTTAAACGTTCAAATTAGGCTTATTTCACAAGCGAAAATTACTTTGGTGATTATGCATGTACCACTGCCAGACAACATAACAAAAGCTCCCCTCCATGGAGGCCTGTAATTGCTTCAGCTGTAATTCAGATGCGTTGATCTCAGAGCTGCACAGAATGGCTTACGCTATTTGTGATTGCAACCAATTTTATAAATTCTTCACACATCAATTTTGACATATATCTCACAAAGCAAGTACTGACTGCCTCTTACATGTTCTTCCCTGTGCTTGGCTTGGATTTCCTTCTCCATCTGCATACAGAGCTATAACATTTATTGAGTAAGCAGTGTCAGGAGTCAAGCGCTCCAGCATCACATCACGAGTGTTGCCTGGTACCACAATCTAAAACAGAAACAAAAGGCGTGTATATAAAAAAAAGCTTCAAATTATACCATGTCTTTTTAGAATGAACAATTTGAATAAAATAGAGAAAAATTGGGAACATGACCAGACTGCACATTTTCCAAGAAAAACAATGCAAGTTTAATAATGTTGATAAAAATTCAAGAGCAGGCGCAAAAAAAATAAATACATAAGGAGCTCTCATTCTGCAAATGGAATTTATATGTTTTACATTTTACATAAAAATAGTTTAGAAAAAAAGAAGAAATATTCAGGAACAGAAACCAAAAAGGTATATTCTGTCATGGTTTACTGACATATAAAGGATATTTTCTAACCGGTACTACTAATACACAGGTTCCCACTTGTGTGAAGTAATATTCAGTTTCACTTTACAGATGCAAATGATTCATTAAAAATCTTATGCTTTCTTACATAAAAACATATTCATCTGTACATATACAATATAGGTGTACCTTTTGTGTGAGTACATTCACGGGCTTAGCTCTAAAACTGCACCTATTTCTACACAAATCCAAGAACTCTTACTTCACATCTGGAGGGCAAATTTTCACCCATATCTAGACTTCACTGCTCACCAAGAACTACTTAAACACTAATGATTTGGGGTGAACAGATGGTTTAGTGGTAAAATCACATAAACTTGGCATCTGGTTTCATAATTAAACATTTCCTAACAAATATTTGTTGTTTCCTTCTGTCTTTTTCAAAAAAAAAAAAAAATTAATTCCTCTTTACCCGCAGTACGATAAAGGATACTCAATCCTCAAGACTCAGTTTTAAATGGGAGAGTCTTATTTCTCATATTTCACCAAATTAAGCATATATTTACAAAGGACTAAATTCCTGTAGACATTGTTTTCAGCAAGGACACTCCCGGGCGGACAGTTGGCCTGAGTTTATTATTATTGTTCTACACTCATTGAAGGAAGCAATATCCTCCACACACTTTTAAGGAATAGTATAAAAACTAAATTACTTACAGATTCTGATGGCCTAGGGCCAGACAGTGGAGAGTAATTAATTCTATATTGCTGTACTGGACCTGGAGCAGGTTCCCATCGGACATTCATGCTGTTTGGCGTGGGATTGTAAACTTGAATGTTTCTTGGTGTTCCTCTCTCCACTAGATCAAGGATAATTCAAATTAAGTTTTACAAAGTTGCTCACATAAGTTCTAGTTCTACTTGAATTTATAACAGTGCTCAAAGGAAGCTGAAAAGTGCATCAGCCCAAGATAAACACATTACTTTTGTTGCCCCAAAATCTACAAATTTAAGAATCTCAGTTACTAGTCTTTACAAACATCCCTGACAGGCAGCAAAGTCCATATGTTTATGCTGCAAATCGAAGGTATGATCACATCACTTTGTTACCCTACTGTTGATCAGACAGGTATGAAAAGTAGCCACAAACTACACATTTTAGTTCATGCTGACATTAGGAGCTCAAACTCCCTGGAAAATTTTAAGTACATAGTATGGACATGAGCATGGATTCACACCAATATTTGCCATTTGTTAACCAGTATTGCTACTGGTACTACAATTAAAATTTTACTGTTGTGTGGAAGTAGACAGTAAGTTTGCTGCACAACATAAGAGCTGAGTTTGCTTGAGATAAGTGGACTGAAATCCTCCACCTGAGTAAGCAAACAAAACGGAATAAGTAACAGAGCTGTGACCATCACCAAGCAGGTAAGCAGAATTTCTTACACTTATGTTTCAGTTTTGGGGAAAATAAACTTCCACATTTGATGTAAAATCAATTTCTAAAGATCTGAGCCACTCGCACAAAAAATCCCAATGATTTCTTGAAAAGGGCTATTTCACTTACAAGTTCTTCCAGTGTCAGAGACACGTCCACCATCCCCCTCTGGGAAAACTGGAACCACAGTTATAGTGTAAGGTGTGTTGGGTTCAAGAGTCCTCAGGATGACATAGTTTGTGTTTCCTGGTACTGTAGTCTACAAATTTAAAAGGAAAGGTAGGAGCATGACATTTACCTAAGTATGCAAAAACTTTAAGCTTTTTTGTATCTCCCTTAATCCCCCACTACATCTCATTTCTAGACTGGATGTGATAAAAACTTTACAAAAGGTGAAGCCTGAAGTAACAGCATTCATGGTATCTTCTGGAATTGCCTTTCAAGAAGGTTCTGTCTTGGACGTAACAAAAAGGGTTGTTAAGTCCTATGCTTTCCTATACAATCCGTTATAGCTATGTTCACTTTTAGGTCCAAATCCTGTTCTGCTAGTAACAATAGCAGAATCTGCAGTGATGTCTTTAACGACTACTGTTTAGCAACTCAGAGGCATTAAAAGGTCACTTTCTAAATAAAACAAACAAACAAACAAACAAAAAACATTACATAACACTACAACGTGCTGATGACAAGAAGTAATGAGCAGGTCATGGTAGAAAGCAAAACTCCACAGCATTTAAGAATATTTATCATCAGTAGCTCTCTAGATGCTATTGAAACAGTGGTGATTCATATACTCCTCAACTGACAGGTACATCAAATGCACAGATGTGGAAAAAGAAACACAAGTGGGAAAGAATAATATTTTCCCAGTCTGCAACAAGGGTTCCCATTTTCAAGATTGTTTTAGCTCTTTAGGAATTAAGTAATTTTAGGAGATTAGAATAAGACAGCAATGTGGACTTTTCTGCTTTCACAAATATTATCCCAGCGGACTCCCTAGAGTCACACAACTTCTTAGCAGTAAAAATGGGTAGAAATGAGGTCTGCTGACTTTATGGCCTTTTGTACACCCTGAAGTCAACCCTACGTTCACACGCACGGCTCTAAGAATAAACAAACAAAAAATTGTGTGTAGTGTTAAATCCCTGTGCTGAGAACTAACCACTGAAGGTCTACTGTACAGAATCAATAATCTGTAATATATATGGGAGTAACTGACTTTCATGAACGTGCTCTGCATTTTCTCCAGGGTAGCTATGAACAGAAAAAAAAGCCAGTGCATGGGCAAACAAGTGATATTTTTCTCACTAGCACCGTGAGCTGCAATTTATCTGAGACAGTGAGATCCACACAAAGTATTTACCATTTCTTCTGCACCTCCAGATGTAGGTCCATAAAACACTTTATACTGGCGAGGACTTCCTTCTGCATGATCCCATCGAACGTTCAGAGTACTGGTGGTTGGGTCATAAACTAGCAAGTTCTTCACAGTAGTGAGAGGTTCTGAAACAGACCAATGAGCTGTCAGAAATGTAGAACAACATTCTCTCACCTGTGCTGTCAGATCATGCCTATGTAATGTATCATTAGGAACTTTGAATAACAACAGGTTTAATAGTTCATGTTAAATGTTATTTGTCTTCATTAATCAGAACACATCAGCCCTATCCAACAGCATAAGGAATGCTAAATATAGTAAGAAGAATTTCTTTCCGGACACTATTTTAGAATTATACGATGAGTTCATTAGGATTGTTTTCCTCATTCCTCATCAAACACATTGCTATGTCTGGCTTTCTATTGCAGGCTCAAAAGTAAACTAAATACAAATGAATTAATAAATTTATATTTAAATAATTAATTAATTAAAAATAGTGAATTGGGGTTTATATCTTATGTGTCTCTGGTAGCAAATGACTCAGTGCTTTCTATAGCAGGATCAAAACAATGCTATCAACATAAAATGGTAGAGTCTCAAAGAGCACACTGTAAAGGTAAGCCTCTGATCTGAAGGTACTGACAGGAAAACAGTAAACTTAACAGCACATATATAAGAGTCACATGCCTTCAGATGCTTTAAGGTGTTTACTAAATTGTGGCATAAGACTATTAAACAGATGAAAATGAGGAAGAAGTTCCATAGTAGCATTAGGGTTTCTCTCACCCTTAAAAGCTGGGCATTCAGTCTAAGGCAGTGGTCCAGAGTTTCTCTACAGCCAGTAGACTGACAGGTCTTTTTACTTTAGATGCTTGAAACCCATCAAAGGACAAATGACAAATACAGATGGGATGAATTTCAGCACAAGAAGTTTATCTCAGCTAATTTGAAAAGCAATACATCAATATTGTTTCGCACCTAATAAGAAGATCTCAAGAAGTTACTTACTGGTTCTGCCTCGTCCTGTCATTCGTCCCCCTTCACCATCTGCATACATTGATGACACAGTAATAGCATATGGTGTGTCAGGCTGCAGCTTCTGTATCACCACACTGTTCTGCCGCCCTCCAACCATAGTCTGCAGTAAAACAAAAGAAAAAGATTAAAATCCCTTTTATGCTGCCTCTTTTATGCTTACTGTTACAGTGAAGAATGTAAGTATTTGACGCAGAGTGGAAACCACTATGGTATGCTGCAATGTTCTTGGTAGACGTTGAACAACAATAATATTTAGTACACATTCATTTTAGCCAGTTTAGACAGAGTCCAGTGATACAAAGCCAGTGTTTTTTAAGACCTCCAAACTTGCATATAACCAAAATTATTTATCAACTGCCAGTTCTGTGCCAGCACAGAGCCTATTTCTCTGCATTGCCTCTGACTATATCATATTGAAATCAATGGGAGTCTTTTATTCATTTTGACAGACTTTGAATTGGGCTCTTTATGCTCCACTCTCAGGTAGAATGCAAGCATGGAATAAATTACAACACTCTGTAGATCCCTAATTTACATTTGATACAATATCAACATTGCCTTCCCTTGATTTCTAAAATTTTACAGCACGGTACTTCAGCTTCTAAAACATCTTTGTTAAGAGTCTAAAATCATTATACATCTTTCATGTCAATTTTTTTTTTACATATCATCCTGTGATCATAATCACCAAGTAAAAGATTTACAGTGCACTGAGAACAGTACTTAGATCTTCAGCTTTTGTGAATCACGAACTTTTTGGGTTTTAATTGTGTGAAATTACACTTGCTCAAGAGCATCCTTTGTACTTTTAAGACTATCTGCACATTTTTAAAGCCTATTCAGCTAACATGTTTGCCATAACACTTAAAATCTTCTGATGATGAAGAACAGATAATAAGCAAGCATCTATACATATTCACATTTCATAGAAATAGATTATTTTAATTTACAAGGAAATTTTTTATTTGTATTCAAGTGTAAAAAGCTCAGTTCAAAGCAGAAATGCTTTTAGCATCCCATCATGGCTGCATCCATATTTTAGTATCTATGTGCCTTTCAAAACCCGACCCTAATTGATCGTGACGGTCTCTGGAGTTTGATGTGCAGTTTTTGCAGAGTTGTCTTCAAATCACCTGTGTTCTTTCTTGGTGCTGAGGCCATAAAATGTCAGACAGAGCAATAAAAAACTTCTAGAAATTCTATTTTAAATATTTCAGAGGGGACACTGCTACCGCCTACCCAGCAACTGCAGTTTAACTAACTATTATAGTAACAAAAAAAGCAGACAAGGAATTACTATCATATGACTGAGAACTATTTGCAGACAGACATTAAAATGCCATGAACAGAGCATGAGCATTCTGTGTGCTTTCCACAAAAGGAGGTGTTTTCTCCAACTGCCACTGCTGGACTCTATCCAGTTCTGAATAACTAAGTCTACTAAGTCTATTCTTTGCACAAATTTCAACAGAATGCCCATAATTCTTTTTTTATTCCAGTACCAGCAATTAACTACAGATATTAATTAACATTACTGTTGTTCCTTATTCTTCTCATGATTTCTCACTATACTTGCATTCATTCACTAAACTCAATTCATTTAACAGTTCAATTACATCAATGCGAATGCGTGCTGTTCAGAAGAGAGTAAAAATGGGTGTGTAAGTATCCAACTGATTTTAAATTAAACATTCCTAGATATGCTTCTGAACATGTGTGATCTCTGACTACAGGAACAAGCTAAATGAGTGCGGTTTTCATCTAAGACTGTTCCTCTGAGTCATTTGGCAGTAACCACAACAGCCTCCCACTGCAGAGTAGGGCATTTTTAAGTAGCACACATTTCTGATAAACAGGCTGACCAAATTACCATTCCCAGAGTGTGTTGCGTAGGCTGCCAGTAGTCAACACAGCTCTTGCTGACGACATAGGGAAAGCTGGCTGATCATACCGTACTGGCTCTCCCTATCACTACAGCTGCTCAATCATATTAAAAGACACTAAAATACCTTAAACACTTCCCTCACATATGTTTTGCATGGATTCGTTTTTGCAGCTGCTGCTTCTGGGTGGTTATTCTGTCCCTAGTGTGGTAAGAGACAGTCTCAACTGTCCACTGCATGTTCCACAGCAAAGTCCCTCTGACAGCACATGAACCACGCTATGAAAACAGTGGAAAACTCTGGATTATGGAAGTAGTCATGGTAGTTCATATCATTGCTTGTTGAGATAACTATATAGCTGTGACTTGTAGTCTCATGGGCAGATTGATTTGTTGCTCAACACATTTGAACTTTATTCTAGCTATATCTATAGATTACCTGATTTTCAAGAAAACAGTCTGTATCCAAAGTTATTTTTGCTCCATAAAGAGCATTCTATCTTGGATTTGAAAGGGGAGAAAGAAAAAGGTGGGAATATATACTTATTCGCTATAAATATTAATCTTCACCTAAAAGGTGACTACAATATATACTGTTGTGCTTTGAAAATAAAATATTCTAATGGATTAATTTGCAGAACTATCATTTAAGGTTGAATAACTACCGCACTTCAAAATTAGTTACCGACTGTTCAGGGCCATCCCCACTGATAGGCTGGTAAATGATTCTGTATCTCTGCACTCGACCGCTGGCAGGATCCCACTTCACAGTCAAACTGTGTGAAGTTGCATTGTACACCTGAAGGTTTCGTGGGCCACTCTTTGGGGCTGAGAAACGTAATAAAGAAAAGAATAAATATGTAATTCAAGCAAAAAAGCAGGTACAAACACTTCATTCATACTTTTAGGGCCGCATGAATGCCTGACCAAAAGCAGAATGTATTAAGTACAAGATAACATAAACTGTGATGTTTGTAAAATAATAAACATGTTGTAATCTAGTGTTTAATATTCTTCCAAATACACAATAATATTTATTAAATGATCTCAGCTTTTTAATGTCAACATCCCTCACAGTTTAGAAAAAGGTAGCTATGAGTTTTCTTTAATGATACCATACCTGGAAATTCAGATTCTTACCTTGTGTGGTGATAGGTACCAAAGGTACTAGAAAAAAGTAGAAAGAGTTTTCAGAATTCTTGTATGTGTATGCTTTCTGATTTAATAACTATGAATAACAACATGCAGAAACCTTTTATTTACTTACATGTTCGTTCACTGCCAATGAGGTCATCACTTTCTGATTCATCAGGATAGATGGCAGTAACTGAGATGTCATATAATGTATCTGGATTCAAATTTTCAAAGACCAAACTATTCTCATCCCCATTTAAGATAGTCTTGTGGAGAAAATTTAAAAAAAAAAAATATAAATCAACAAAAACAAAAGAAACAAACAAATAAACAGAGAGTGGGATATAACTAACTAACTTTTTACACGGTTACATCACTACAGGTGGCTGTAAGTATGTGTTCTACACCTTCTCACTGAATTTCCATTGAGCACAACAGGAGGGCTGGCAAGTTATAGGTCATTTATTAATTACATTTCTGATTATAAAAATATACTCTCTGAGAGACTGCCCACAAAATCTTATGGTGACTATCTATTCTTACCTCCTGTTTTTCTGATCTTCCATAGGGTCCCCAGGTTATTCTATATAGAGAGACATCTGGAGCTCCATGATCCCAAGTTCCTCTGAAACTATTTGTGGTTACATCTGTGATTCTGAGATTGACTGGTGCTGGCACAGGCTCTATTACAAGAAAAGGAAAAGTATTCCACAAAATGTAACTACAAAATAAATACAGTTAAACCACAGAATTACTCAGACAAAGAATTTAGAAGATTATGTCGAAGACTCATCTCTCAGTTACCATGCTTCTAATAACTACAATAAAATGCTGTAGTATAACAGAGCCCACCTACACTAAGCAAATTGTCCTTCATAAGGTCACACCACCAGGTCATCACCTGATAGCTCTACTGACCTCAGTAGAGGTCACAACTCACGCCTACTCATAACTGAAGTCCTAGCTCTTACATTTTGGAGTTAGAAGGAGTGATTATGAACTCACACAAACAGAGGTCAAGCTTCTGCACGAGTTTCTCCCAGATCTTAAAATTCTTTGTATAAGCCAAATAAGTCATGACTGAATTACACCACTTATTTAGAAAGAATTCACAGAGGTTAACAGTAGGTTAAGGAGGCAAAATATTATAGTCACTGGGAAGAAATGAGTAAATGGGTAAAACCAGAGAATTAAACTAAAAATAATTTCTTTGGCAGAGCTTTCCTCTTTTTCCTTACACACACATTCAAACAAAACCACAGCTACAGAAGCACAAAAGCAAGCAAAAATATCTCACAAATATTTTTAGATACACCAGGCTGCAAAATTTAAAATTCAAAAGAAAAAAAAAAAAAAAAAGAGCACATGCATTTTTTTCTCTTTTTTTTTTTTTTCACATTAGAGTGAGCGGCAGTGATAAGGTAACATTGCTCAGTTCTATTCTAGTTCTTCTGTATAGCTGTCTTCCTAAATCATAAGCCTAGATCAGGATGAGGACTTCCCTAATATCAGCTTTCTCCTTTCAGTCTGTCACCTCTCTTGTATGGAGATTAGCTCTTACCATTTGTGCAACACCATTTCCTTGCCTCGGTTTGTTGAGATTAGTCAAATGCTGCCTTTATGATTCTCTAAAAGTACAGACTGGTTTAGCATTCCATGGTTCAAAAACTCTCTTCGATCAGAAGCAAGATCATGTCTCTCTAATCCTCTAACATATGCCCCTGCTTCCTGATCACTTTCCTAGATGTCTGCATAGACTTGCTAAACCTTTCCTCTGCCCTCATATTTTCTTACTAATTCTACCCCTACACTTCTCCTTCAGCCTCTAAACACAAAAAAATTTGCTTCATTTGCTGGCCTGTCACCTCTCTGCAGACTGCAGGCTTAGGGTTTACTGCAATAAGACACTGAACTCATTTGAGATTCTCAGGGAGGATTATGCTTCAAATAATGCTACAAATGCAAGTAAAATATTTCTCAGATAGATTAAATTACAGTTCCACCTCAACTCAATAATATATTGCACAACACACAACTTAAATAGAATATAAGGTAAAAATAGCCACAAGAAGGGTTATTAGGAAAACTTACGAGTGACAGCTTCTGCATTTGTTGGTAGGGATTCCCCCTCATCGTATACAGCAACAACTTTTACATTATACAGTGTTTGGGAGGAAAGGTCAGAAAGAGTAGTGCTGGTTTTGAGTCTGTCAATTTCCACCTAAGAATAAAAATAGTGACTTAAGAACTGTAAATTGCTTCATTTCTGACTCTTCATTTGATTAAATGGCAGAAATTCCTGTACTGAAAAACAGAGAAGTATTCTGCACTAAATTTTGCCATTTACCCTTAAATTTGCACCTGAATATTGAGTGCTATCTACTAACTCCCTTGGAAAGCATATTGTCTCAGATACTAGTACCACTTGTGGATCTTTCAATGCTTCATTCTTTTGGAAACAAGGATGCAGAGTGCATCTCCAGAAAATTCTCATTCCCTTACAAAAATCCCTTACAAAAACACATTTAAGCCTCCAAGAGCTGATTCATGCCTAGCAGCGCAATTATGGAAAGCTTGCACATAACTCAAAGACATCTCTTAACAGTGCTTACACATGCTCTAACAGTGGGCAAAGGAGCTAACATACCTTTATGCCACAATCCTGTCCTCCTAATTGTAAGCTGTTCTCAGAGCTTAGCAAGATAACGCTTAGGCAGAGAGTAGAAATGGCTATTTATCAAGGCACAGGAAAATTCTCCAGTCAGTTTGAGGATTTTTCCTCTCTGGAGGAGCAGGAAGAGGAAAGTACACAAAGAAATCTATCTTGTGCTTATTCAGTTTCCAAGCAATCAGTACCCTTTCCTGACTGCAAGCACCATGACTGATGCTCTTTATTCTTAATGGTGATTTATAAGGCTGCTTTTACTATTATTTTAGTAACCAAGCTCCTCAAAACAAAACTGTCTTCTAGTACTTTCAAAAATGTTCCAGACATCTACCTCCTTTACATCAGCTTCATCAGCTATTTTGTATCTTAGGATGTATTTTCGAACTTTCCCTGGGGCAGGATCCCAAAGGACATTCATGCTGCTGTGGGTAACATCCTGAATTGTTAAGCCTCTGGGTCCAGGCAAAGGTACTGTAAAAATGATGACAGTAGTAAGTGAAAATCCTGTTCATGGCAGAGGTATATAGATCTTTCACAGTACAAATTAAATTCTTTTTGTGTATTTCATTGAAGTGGAAGCAATAACTTTCTGGGAAGTTCATTGCTCTGGCCATTAGATGAGACAGCTTAAGAGCTTATTTATTGTCCCAGCAATGAGCAAAATAGCTATAAATTACAGTGGCTTCCCCTTTGTAAATTATGAGCATGATGCTTTTAGAAGTATCAGTGCTTAAGATCATAACTTTTAGTAACAACAGTCACTTTTCATGTACAGTTAAGGGTTTAACATTTTTTAAGAACATAAGAATAACCATACTGCATGTATCTAGCCCAGAAACACGCCTCTGCCAGTAAGAAATGTTTAAGGAAAGATGTTTAATGAAAGGTTTAAAAAAAGGAAGCCATGTTTAGTCAATTTTTTTCTTGGTATGGCATGTTTCCTTGAATTTTCTACACTTAGACTGTCTGAACTCAGGAACAAGGCTTCTAAGTTAATGCAAGAAAAAATGAAACCTTGTTCCCAAGTATAACCTCGATATTATCAAGCCAACTCCCTTCATTATTCAAGGAAAAAAACTTTTGTTCCTCTTTTCATAGTTGTTCCCTTTTCATTGAAATTGCCTTTAAGATCTTTTGGAAATGTGTGAGTGTTAGAAAATGCATAAAACATGGAAAAGATAGTCTTCTAAACAAAAGAGAATATATGAAAACTGTTGCATGAAATAAAATGAAAGGTAAATGTTGCTGAAGCAATAACAACAAAGCAAAAATCAAGATGTCCATACATGTCACTTCCTGGGTGGTGAGTGGATCACTCGTGATATCACCAAACAATACGTAAGCTGTTAAAGTGTACTCAGTATTCGGGATGAGATCTACCAGCTGAACCTCATTCACTGATGGTCCAACACGCATCTGCACATGAAAAATAACACACCATGTTTAAAAACTGAAGAAAGCAATGGCAGAATAGCAAGCAATGATTTAACTTCAAGGGAATTTTGTTTGTGAGATTCACGATATATTTACAGCTTCCTGACTGATGTCATTGTATACAATATCCCAGTAAGTTCATTGCACTTCAAGAAGTACATGCCAGCCTTTTTTCACTATTATGATATATCAAGAAAATCTATCTGTTTTTCTTAGTTTATTTTTGGTAGGGGAAGTGAAGACAAATTCTCTTACCTCTTTCTCTGTGGTTGGGACTGTGGCATTCACAGGTTCGTATGTTAACAAATAACCAGTAGCTCCACTGAGAGGTTCCCATCTCACTCTCATGGAAGTTGATCCAATGTCATAAACATTCAGGTTTCTAACTGAAGAGATTGGTACTGCCAAAGAAAATATATATTTTAATATATTTCCTTAACCTTCTTCACCTTTCGTATTTCACATATGGTAGTGATAGCACCACTGAGAATATTGCACATGGGTATTAGGGTGCATTATGGTTAGTAGAAAGGTGATCTGACAGTAGTGGTATTTTAAGTGGTGCTCAGTTTAAGAATGAGGTAACGGTCATCACATTTTGAATGTGCTACAGATTTGCTACACGCAGTTAAAACTATCTTAGAAGTCTGCAATGGAACACTTGAATATTCTAGAAAGCAACATTAACTCACATGAATATTCTAATATGAAACAGAACTTGACTGGTTTGGAATCTGTACTTATAAAAGGACTTTTTGTACTTTCTTCTTTTTTTCTATATTTCTCAAATTATTAAACAAACATAAAAAATTACCACAGACTTCATAAAAAATAATGTACATACTTTGAGGGTTTATGACAAGCCTAATACAAAACAATCAAAGAAGTGAAATGAATGCCTAACTTTCAATATACTTAAAGAGGCAGGAAAGTCACCCTATGTTGCATTCCGCATAAATATACCTAAAATCAATCATGTACCCAGCTAATAGTAGAAACTTAATGGCTGAGTTATGTCTCATAGAACTGATGTAATTGTGTTGAACTGGCTTTTTGATAATTTTACAAAATTAGAATGAATTTCTATAGAATTCTGGCTGCTAGTAGCAGGAATTAATTAACTAGCATAAAAAGGAAGGAGTACAAATTTGTATATGATCAGATTTCAGGAATTTATAAACTCTGCCTTGTAATTCATGTCTGTTGCTCTACTCTTGTACAGCCATAGTTCATGAGCCTAGAAAGAAGCTGGGACAAGCATTTTTTTACCACAATGCAGTTTCACTTTGCTAAAGTTTTTCAGCCAAGATCTGAACAACCAGTATAACACAACACAGTTTGGTCATTCAAATAAAAAAAAAAAAAAAAGTTTCCTCTAAGAAGAAAGTCCATAGTGCTAAAAGTTCTACTGGACAGTTCCCCATATGCCAAACTGGCTGTTAAGATGTTATTCAAGTTGCATTTCTAACTTACAAGTTGTTTCCCTGCCGATTAGAGGTTCACTGCTTTCATCTTCTACCACAGAAAACACGTTAACGATATATTCTGTTTCAGGTTTCAGATCTTTCAGAACTGTCGTTGTTTCCATTCTACTTACATAAAACTACACAAAAGAGAAGCAATGTTAACCACTGGACAACAAAGGCATTTGTAATCTTATATCTATGAAAAAAATCATTCCTCGTGAAGCTGTTCAGAAATCAATGGTATGGAACTAAAAATAAGTATAGTTTTAATCTTCTATGTATTTTGTCTGACAGTATACCATTATTTTTGCAAAGCAAGTTGTAGGGAAACCTCAGTCAGCCACTTGTTTTCAATAGAGCTGGATATATCTAGCTGCACTTACTGTGCACCCTTCTTTCACACATGGTTTACACTTTTATATTACTCAGCAACATAAAGTTCCAGAGATATATGTTACCACTTCAGAAAAAAGTTTTAAACACCCAGGATAATCTATATGGTTACAGCACATGGCATTAGCAACACCTGTGGAACAGAAATGCCAGCAAGCAGTCAAGTTGTAAAGTCAGTGTGCACTGGAATGGCTGCTCCAACCCTAATCAAAGGCCAAATCCTGAGGTCATAATTTATTAAGATTAAATCCTCCATGAGTCAAATCTGAGTTAAGATTTAAAATCCACATTCAGAGATGGGAAGTTTGGAGTTAGGCACACAGAGGTGCTTAAATTCATTCTCCAAAATACTGTTGTGTCTGGCTGAAGAGAGTGATGAGCAATTCAGGTTGCCTAGAATCAAGGGTTGCTGGTTACTGGCTCTCTGTGTAGAGAATAACCACAAGATGAGTTTGACCCTGCGCATTAAACAGTTTGGAGGATACGTTTAGGCACAGTTTCAAAGTACCATCATACAATGTTACTCTAAGCACTACCTCACAACCTGTATCACCCACTGTCTTTGTTTCTATTAACAAGAAAATGTACTAAAAGGACAGTGAGCGTACCCATGAATATGTTCAGAAAATTTCTACTACAGACTTATTTAAACCAATATATGACGATGGAGTATGAACAGAAAGGAATTACAAGAAATATCAGTGAACTGTTTTTAAGAAATACTTTTTACTCCGATTCATGATTTTAAAATAACCAAAGTCATCTTTATGGTCCTACTTTTTGCATTTTCATATATCATTCACCAAGGCATGATATTCTTGACCTTGGGAGCCTTTTTTCATTTACTGTCGTACCACACACAGCACAAACTTCAGAATGACATTATTGCGACGTCAAAGTCCAAGGTTATTACAGACAATGTCAGATACGAACATACAGTACTAACCTGTTGAGGGCTACCTCCAGAGGTAGGGTAATACTCAACTCTGTACCTATCAACACTCTCAGGGGGAGGACTCCATCTCAGTCTGAAAGAACGAGGTGTCACTTCTGAAATAACTAGGTTAGAGGGAGGTGGCAAATCACCTACAAGTGGAAGCAAATAAAAAAATTATTAATTTATCTTGTATCATCAGGAATAAAAACATGAGACAAAAAAAATTACTTAAGAAAAAAAAATAAAACACTTTAGGTACTTGCTTATGTTTCTGTTTCCTCAGGAATTCTTAAATAACTCTGTGAAGAGATAGCTCACCATCACACTCTCAAGACCAAACAAGTTCCCTATCAGTCCTGCTCCACCTTCAACACCAGTGTTTCACTGGAGAACCATCATCTAACATTACTGTTTTTCCATCCTCAGCTTTGCTTTTGGGCTGTCAGACATTAATATTTGAAAAGAGCAAGGCTGCTGAAATTTTCCTTATAGGATAAATATCATCAAAGAACCTGCCACAATGAGCAAAAAGGTGACACACTGAACCACATACTTCCTGACTCTGGGAGAAAAGAAGGCACACCCAGCCATGTCAAGCTGTGTTACGTATAATACAGTCATTGTTGAAAGGAAAGGAAGAACCCCTGCAGGGTAGTCCAGGTGGTCTGCACAACCTTCTCACACCAGCAGCTGAAAAAACAGCCCAGGGCTACACAGTGTTCCCAATGAGTAATATAAAGGAATTAGCAGTGCAAGCACGTAAGTGGAAAAAGGATGAATTAGACTGAAAATATGATGTACCTGGACCTTTCACACTGTTACACAGATTCGTAGTTACATCATCAACAATGTTAGCCAGGAAGGAGAAATCTGCAACATTGTAAGCATGGATGTCATCTGGATCCGTTGCAATCTGCTTCAATTCATTTTCATCTGCATTTTTAATACCTTACAGAGAAGACATGAAAACAAAACTTCTTAGAAATGATGGCCATGAAACACAATGCCATGAACTTAAGTCCCTAAACACATTCTTTGAATACCCTTTTCGGTAGTTATGTATGTAGTCACTTCCCTGTGCATTTAGCGGGTGCGCAGGAGGGGGCTGGTGCAGGCCACCTCTTCATATAATACTTACCAATTGCATAAAGTTCCACTCCCTCATCTCTGAGTCTTCTTGAAGGGGTGACTACATCATCTTGTGATTTGCCATCAGTGATGAGAACACCAATTTTGCGAGCTCTGGGCCTTAAGCCTGCATCTTGTTTGAAGTTGTTTTTTAAGATGAAATCCAAGGCCATGCCTAGACGACACAAAGAAGGTAACCATCACTATAAACTATTTCCATATAGTAGTCATGGTAAAGGACAGTATTTCACCCTAACGATTTCACTCTGACAAGATCATTCCACAATTTGCTTCCTTCTAGAAGCTCTCAGAATCTAGTTGCAGCCCATCACCTAGACTTATCAGCAACATATTATTTCAGCCTCTGAAAGTCTCTAATCTCTTACCTTTTATGCATCACCCTCCTACCTGATCTCCTTTAGCCTCCCTTCTGGGTCCTCGCTTTGCCTTCATCCCAATCCTGACATGAAACTCCCTTTCTTTTTTCTTATATGCTCAACAGCAACCCAAGCTCTTCATCACCTAAGCTCTCCTCCATCACTTTTCTCCATATTTCCACTGAGTTTATATGTATACATGCTGTGCCTGTTCTCTCCAAAACATACTGAATTGAATCATAAGGCACTGTCATCATGGCCCTTTCATCATGGCCCTTTCATCATGGACAAATTTGAGCTCACTGAACAATACTGGGGTCAGCTACTAGAATTATTTTTATTGGATTTTAAGAAAAATCCTGGCAGCATGACATACCTGTTAGAGTATTGCCTCCTTTGTACGGTAAATTGGCTACAGCCTCTAGCAAAGCCGGTTTGGTTCGATAAGCATTGAGATTCCATTCTGTCCTGGGATCTCCACTATACTGTGCAAGACCTGGAAAAAAAAAAAAAAACATTATTACTCAGTTATTATGTGTCTGTGTAGTAGTTAGGCTTCATTTTCCCTCCAACATATGAGGACTTACCAATCTGTACTTTGTCAGGACCAATATCAAAAACTTCAACAATACGGGCAATGAAGCTCCTGATAGTTTTAAAATTTGGCCGCCCAATACTCCATGAGCCGTCCACCAGCAGCACGATATCAGCTTCTGCTCTGGTTCTACATTCTAAACCTGCCGTGTCAACCAGAAAAATACAACCTTACCATGACAGCTTTCAACCAGAAAAATACAGCCTTAGCATGATACTTTCTTTCTCCATCCTTTTATATGACATATGTCATGAGTTAGCTTCCAAAATAGCTCTAGTTTTATTCACTGGCACTCTGTCAAGTATGACCTCTTTGTGAACGTTATTCACACTAGTCACTGGTTCCATGGCAAAAGCTGTATAAATTTCTTCATGTATGTTTCCTTTTACAAATAAGCCTTCACAAATGTCAAGGCCAGTGCTCTTCTCTACTGTCACGACATTATCTGTTTTGGTCTTTAAGGATGGTTGATAACTTGATTTCAGACGTTTTGTAAAAGGCTACTATGCTAACTACTGACATGGCAGTGAGCATTATCGGATTATCCAAATTTACAGTATTTTAGTCTGTCATGGTTAGCTAAACTACTGCTTAATTTTCAACTATGCAACAGTGGAATTAATAGCATACATTACAACCACTCTCAAATAAATATTTCTGAATTTTCAGGGGAAAAAGACATAGTAATACAGGTGGTATAGAAGTTTGCACATCCAGGAAAGAAAGAACACAACTTAAAGAAGATACACAAACATAAACACGGGTCAAGAGATAGAGAGGGGACAAGAACAAACATTTATATAAAGCTGCAATGTTCTGAAAAGGTAGGAAGTTATTTCAGATATCTTCATTTTACAAATTACAGAATAAAATATGCATCATATTGTTTTCATCACAAGGAAAATCACAAATATTTGTACAAAACAGACAGACAATGATTTTATCCGCAGCCATTTGCAAAAAATAAAATAAAATCCTTGCTCTCTCTCTTTTCCTGTAGATTGTGTTACCAGCTGCAAATTTTCTGGCTTCCTGCCATCAGAGCTTCTGGTCTTTATACAGAAGAAATCCCATTGAGAAAAATCAGCCACACTCATCACAGTTGAAAGATATTGTGATTTCATATATGTTCCACATAATTGATCCAACACTGTAGACTCATGAATAAAACTATTCCATGTACCTGGGGGTTAAAAGCATGATCCTCTTCTGCATAGAAAATATAGATCTAGTCTTTAGTCAGGACAATGAAATCAGTTGGGAGTAGGGTTTAAGTAAAACCATGTTAGTTCAAAAAATTGCATGCATAACTTTAATATGGAGTTAAAGTTAGCTTCATGTACAATATAAAAGTTAAATTACTTTGACTTTTATTTTTCTTCCAACTACCATAGCTCCCCACATGGAAAATTCTAGCAAAGGCACCAGACCTAGGGTGACTTTTTTTCCCCCATTAATAAATAATGTATTATTACATTTACAGTCCCAGATATAAAATTCATTTTTCACATTAACCATGACTCAAATCCATGCATTAGTAAAACTAATTAGCTTAAAGAATATAACATTGAAGACAGAAATGACAGCTGCTGTAGTAAAAAATAACAAACCACTCTTGGTGCAATTATTCTTCTGCCAGACTTATTACAGCTTTACTCTAATGTCACTGATGGGCTATTCTGTAGTTTTTCTCAGTTTTACCCTCTTATATTAGACAGAGTGGGAGAGCAATTAATTAAGAAGTTTCTAAAAATGTTGTCAACAAAGTTACACAAGGTGAATATTTTTTACACAGCCCAGTGTGGAAAAAAGGCATCAAAGAGGTTAAGTGAAAAGAATATTGAGTCATCTGTCAGGCACTTTTTTTCTATATTTAACTCTGACAGGCCTTTGCAGTTAGGTCCTTTCTCCTCATCAAATTCTCTCTGATGGTTATGCAAGCCTTGAAACACCAGAGGAGAAAAGTCTTTACTTCTACATGTATACTTGGCTATTAAGAAGCAAAAACCTGCTTCTTTATCCTTTCCATGAAGTCAGACTGAGCCCTAAAACTCTCTTCATCCAATATTAATTGAGAGTATGGTAGGGACAAGCCACAACTCTTAGCATGCAGAGGCCCATTAACCACACCAAGGGAGCTGCTATCATAACATTCATAGAAATTTCAACTGGAAGGTACAGCTACACAGGGAGAAACTCCCAAAAAGATACTGGAGAGCACTCAGCAATTGCATTTCTTAACTAAGTCTCCTCCTTCTGTAGTAAAAAAAAAAAAAAATGCCTAAATAATCATTATGTTGCATGCAAACTTAAATAATACACAGTAACACTGGGACATTCCCAACTATCAGATCTTCGTTCATTATGCCATCTTAGTCTTAAAAGGAAAAGTCACCATATAAGGATAAGTAAAGGGCTAAAGATCTGCTTAAAATTCCTTGTTCTACTCCTATGAACACCCCTGTAGATGAGCCATGATCTCTATTCAAGAATTTGACCTTAGGTGATTTAACACAGATGTGGATGGCTTGAAAATGCAATGCAGATGGCTTTGAGTAATCAGCAAAACATGGGTTGTCTGAGTTATCATCTTTGTATCATCTAAAGGGTGCAGAGGACTAGAATCGGGAATCGGGGCACACTTAGTGGTCTTTTCAGACCAGAGGCTATGTCATCAGGGTAGGGAGTACACTGAATCCTGTAAATAAATATTTATGTGCATTAGAAAAATAATAAGGAAACGCTGGTAAACTTTTAGTGTTTTTTTATCCATAAGCCAAGGCTGCCTTTTCTTCAATTCAGTCATGTTTACCTCTAGACAAAAACGGCTCCGAAGTAGTATCTGAAAGGGTGGTCATCTCTTGTCCAACCAGGGGGTTGCTTTCTCCTCCTTCAAACATTCCAAAAACATTTACCTTATAGGTAGTTCCTGCCCTGCAATAGTTAAACAAATGTACTGTAACTAAATTCACTGGGATAGCTAAATGCTGACACTTCACTTAAGAAATCATCACAGAAAAATTCCCCCACAGAAAAGGTGCTAAAACGTGAAGCCCAGACTAACTCTTCCAGAAGACAGTGAAGTTTTGACAATTTAAAAGCTGATTCTAGATTCTATACTTAAATTTATAGCCCACTTCATTGAAGTAGTTTAAGACTAATAAAGATTAATATCATAATTAATTAATGATCCTATTTTTAATATATGTAATATATTGGCATAACAGATTTTGACATGGTCTGAAGCCTACCTTATAAATCCAAGCCTCTGAGAAAATAAATCAAGAACTAAACTAGGCTTTTTTTAACATGAGGTAAGGAACTTTTGGGCGGAAACTTTAGAAATCCCAGCTTTCTCCAGCATCCCTTTAGCTTTCGCATATGCGAAATGCAGAACACAGCCTCTGCCCACATCTTTGCCTCCTTCAGTTCCTGTGAGAATATCACAAGTGATGTGAATAATCTCAGAAAGAGCCCTGCCAGGTGCCTTTCAGAGACTGCATAACAAGACCCTTGTAGTTTATTGACAAAATTACTTTCTTACTTACAGTAGATTTTGCCAGGCATTTCAATCCCAGATCATGATTAAACAAAACTCTAAGCTAAAGTCATTTAAAAAAAAAAAAGAATTATTATCCCTACCTAAGCTCCTCCAATACCACTGTGCTGTCGTACGGCCCCACTATTAATTCTCCAAGACTCCCGTCATCTTCGGTAGGGTGGAAAGTTACTTTGTACCCCTTCACTCGCCCTGGGGCTGGCTCCCAGGTTACTCGGAAACTTGACATAGTTGAATCAGAAGTTCTCAAATTTCGAGGTGGCTTAAAGGGAGAGGCTGCAAGGATGGAGAAAAGGGATTTAAATCAGGTCTGGTAATGGAAAAAAATCAACAAGTATGCTTTTATGTAAAAATCTATATGCAAATCCAGTATTATTAGCAGCCCTAAACTCTTTGTGTCTTTCCTTTGACATAAAGACAAATATCAAGATGTGGTAAGTGAGATTCACTTCACCCAATTTTAGCTATCTAACTGATAGGCATGTCGGCTAAGTTTGTTATCAAGGTTCCCTCTACAGTCAATGGACAATAGCAATTCATCTCACCTATCTTAAAACATCTATCTGATCTTACAATAAATGTTGACAATAGGTGGACTAACCACCATCAGTCTTTCTCTTTATTAATTATGGAGAAAGACTAGATGACCAGCTTAGACTAGCCCTTTCTATTTTAAATGGCAACAAGTAGGTGAACCAAAAGAGAGAAATGGAAGCAGCTTCCTCTCAAACCAACACTGGAAAAAACAGACTTTACTGCAGGCAAAAGTCACACCTAGCCAGTACTCAGTCACCAATATCACTTCTCAAGCTGCTTCCTCAGACCTCTGGGTCCCACAGGTCACAGCATGGAGACGGTGGAAGCAAGGACCCTTTGTAGAAAAGGTCTTGCCAACAGTCCTCTCCCTTTACATGCTGAGGTCCTGGCAGCTCAACCACCTTCACCAACCACAGGTGTGGCAGTATGTCAAAAAATAATTTTTCAGAGGAGTGCCAGCCAAACAGCTTGAGGGTTTTAGGTCAACAGCAACTTCCTCTGAAGACTAATGGCTCCCCAGTGCAGGTCTGTACTCACAGAGTGGTTAACAAGTATGCTGGTAGCTTCTGCATCACTCTTGCTTTTGTGTATATCTAAAGTGCAGTCGCAGAAAATACTGCAGCAGCATAATCTCAAAGTTGCAAAAACAGGAATTAGACTAAACAGAAAGTCACCACTACGGCTTTGGAGTGAAAAGATGGAGGGGAAAAAGTAGTTGGTCTTATCCCTGTGCCTATGCAATTGTCTAACCATAGCTGAAAGGTCATAAATGTCCTCAGATTGTGAATTTTGCTGAGAAACAGTAGATACACTCTCACTCACAAGGAGAAATACAGCCTCTCTCTCTCATCTCCCATGATACTCCTCCCTGAGTTATCATGACAGCTTCAATTAACAAGATCACTCAGGCTCCACT
Source organism: Burhinus oedicnemus (assembly GCA_008921705.1). Lineage (NCBI taxonomy): Eukaryota > Metazoa > Chordata > Aves > Charadriiformes > Burhinidae > Burhinus > Burhinus oedicnemus. The sequence goes on from VFFE01007650.1 coordinate 1,267,935, forward strand.
TGCTTCCAAAGAGCGATTACCACCACAGTTATTTACACTGAAAGCGCAGAGGCATGTTCGTATCAAGATGAACAGGTCAAAAATCAAAAGCAGCTGGATGATCAGAGATTTATCTCAGTATAACTTAAAAACTAGGTGTTGGTCAAGAGCTGATCAAGTTTTCAAGACTCAAACGGCATTTTAATTTGAAAAGAAATCTTCCTTCAGTAACTGAGGTGCTAATATCTCCCCTGTTAGGAGACTTGTTTCTTACTTCATGTCATCATCTGACATATGTTCAGAGAATAGAGAATGGCATGAAGTATTTACAGTGTATCGCAGCAAATGGCATTAGTCCCACATGGGCAGAAACATCTTGAAAAAAATTCTCTTTTGGTAATAGCTCTCTATCTATGGAAGGAAAAAAACTGATTCTAAATCTGGTTGACTTGATCTGAGTAGATCTTCTCATTTCCTTACAAAATGGAAGACCAGCATCAGATATATACTAAAGGCAGAGTAGAAAATGAGTTTTGCTTTAACCACAAAAATCCCCTCGCCAGAACTTAATGAATGTTTTAGAGTTTCAGCTTCTGAGAGAGAAGACAGCTTGTCCAAAAGACCATAGTCTCTGAGGTCAGGCTTCCACTGATGACTCTTCAAAATCGTCTGCTCCCCCTTTTTATTACCTCAGGCTTTCCACAGAAAATACGGTGACCAAAGAAGACAAATCTAAGTAACAGGATGCTGGCTAGCTATTTAATCAATATCCAGGACCAAAAAGCAAATTATGAAACAGCTGACAACATGTGATTAAGTAGTCTGTTGATATACTGTCTTCCTCACAGAGCACCTTGTTTTAACTTCTGATGACCGTGTTTCAAAACATGTCCAGTATTTTCAACCAGATTTAACACCATATTTATAACCTCAATATCAACAGCAAAAAGCTGTGCTCACGCTATGCCACAGTGAAGTTTCTCAACCTTTAATATTTTCTTTAATTTGCTTGTTAATTCATGATCTTGGCAGACTCCACCATGCTTTTCTATGTATTGTGGTTATTAATTTTAAGCACAAAACTTTAATTATCAAATCCTGTACAAGCTTATGATACATACCTGTTGTTCCTTCTGCTTTTCTTGATTTTCCTTGTCCAAAATCATAAATTGGAACAACACTGAGGTCATATGTAGTTCGTGGCTTAAGTCGCTTTAACACTATGCTTGTAGCAGGAGCATTTACTCTTCCGAACATCTGCCTTCCTCCACTGCGTGGTCGGTAGTAGACACGATAAGACAAGACTTTCCCAGGTGAAGGTTGCCACGTAACTCTCATTGTATTTTCTGTCTCGTTGTCTACTGTCACAGTCCTGGCATTTGGTGACACTTTTCAGTGTAAAAATATGGATAAATGTTTACTTTGTCACACAAAGATATGTTTAAATGCATGTCTATAAAATTCATTCTGCTGTATTAAAAAAACCTTGCCTTCTTTAAAATTACAGTATTTGATTGTGGGGAAGATACAGGGGAATCTCACAGACCTTTGTTAAACTATTTTTTAAGTGTAAAGAACTGAACAAACGTAAGTGTGCTTTCCACTACAGAGAAAAAAAGAGGGAAGTATAAATTACACAATGACACAGCATAATTGGGTTTTATTTAGTCACACTTTTTTGTTAAGTGATGGATTCAACACTCTCATGCGATACTGATAGATTATAAAGCCTTTTTTTTTATGAACACAATGTCCTAGAGAGTTAAGATTGTCTAAGTTTTGAGTTTACAGATCTGAGAAGGTACTGCTGAATACCTAAACTGCTGGGTGTTGGGCTCCATACAAACCATCCTGCAAACAGTGGTGAGTGACTTTCCAAATGCTTGGAAAATCACTCACCGCTATTTGCAGGATATTGTATGTGCTGAAATAAGCACATGGACTAATAAAGCATTTTCTCTACAAATTGCAGCACTCGGCTTCTAAGAGATATTTTCCAGACTGTACAAATGTTACAAATGATCTGAAGTGAACTGAAAGGTATGTAATGCTGGATGTCAGCTGAAATAAGCCATCTAGGTTTTGGCAAAAAAGAACCTTCTTGGCATGCACGAATTGGTCAGTATTTCATCACACAGTAAGGTAGGCTTTGCAGACTACAGTATCCTCATCCAGTCCTAGGAACTGAAAATTTCTAATTGTGCTTGCAACAGAAAGATGCAATGTTAGGTAGTGGCAGGTCTGGGTCTATTGGTAAACCTGACAGCAAGTTCCCTCAGGCAGCACATTGAAAGAAGCAACAAACAATAGGCTAAGCTGCCAACCTAACCTAGAAAAGGCTGGACAGCTATTGCTGCTCTTCTTGAAGAAAGAAGGAAGATGTGGGACAGCAGTCTGCTTTGACTCTGGGGAGCCAGCTCTTTCCAATGGCAGCAATCACTACTCTTGGGAGACCTTAAGTGTAACTATACTGGGTCAAGGACAGAGGTTAACGTAGTTCAGCAGCCTGTCTCCAACAGCAGTCAAAACAGACGCTTAGGAAAGAGTACAAGAACATGTAAACACACATGATGCACTCCCAGAGCACTCCCTCAGGCTTTGTCTTCACACGGCCCCTTTAGGCAAACAACAGAAATATCAAGGCTGATTCAGGGCACCCCTTCATTCATTCTGTATCCTCTACTTGCCAGTTCTTGATATACAGCAACAAGCTATCCTTGGCCTCTTAGTGTTTTTCACTTTGCCTACACTGCAGGAGAGGCCTGAGCCTGCTTTGACCAATAGTACATACTGCTTATCAAATAAGAAATAAGAAGAGCCTCAGGAAAGGCAAATAACAAACATCAAAATCACCCAGCAAGCCTCGGTTTGAAGACTGTGAAGACTGGAAAGGGCAATAGCTCGGAAAGGCAATTCATCGATTCTGTGGGAATTTACTCCACCTTTCCTCCTTACTCTATCCATAACACTTCTACCTGATTTCCAGTAGTCATACCAAACCTATGAAAGGCTGACTTTAGAGTAACTTGCAGACAAAATCACATCTTAATTTGGAAGTAATTCTTGCTGAAACCAAACCTACATGACAGAGAAGAGATTTTCCTGTTTTTTTAATGATCAAAAAAAAAAAGCCAGAATTGACTGATCTGAGGTGGCAGTTTGGTTTGGGGAGACTTTTTAGAAAAAAAGAGTGAAGAAAAATAAGGTCCGTTTTCTTTAAAATATGATAATTTCATCACAAACAGAATGTTACAAATGGCGGCAATGTTGCACTACACTCACCATCAGTAAAAGCCTCTCCTTCCACTGGGTCTCCTTCTCCACTGCTGTAGGTTGCATATACCGAAATCCTGTATTTAGTCTCTGGCTCCAAGCCTTCTAGCACAGCATCCACTGTATTTCCAGGGACTCTCTTCTCTCCCATCGTATCATCATAAAGTGATTTCCATACTATCCTATAATCATTAACTGTTCCTGGAGCTGGTGTCCATGATAACCCAACTGTAGTGTCAGTTATGTCTGTGGTAACTAAATTACGTGGTGAACCACGTTCTGCAAGAGAGAAAACAGCAAATTGTCTCTAAAATACAAATAGCAAAAGTTAACACGTACAAATGGAAAAGTAAAATGATCATTAGAGCAAAATCAAACTTTTCTCATCAATATTAGTTTCAATAACATACATTTGTTGTTCCAAGAGAAAATTCATAGATTTTTCAACAAAATGCTTAAAGCTAACTTTAGACTATGAATGATCCTATCCCTTACCATGCAAGATACTTAGCACTTATGCTTTAGAACATGCAGAATAAAAATGCCATTAATCAAAGACTTGGCACGAAGCCAGTGCTTAAATGTGCTGCAGCTCATTTAGGTAGGATTTAACTCTCAAGTAAATAATTTTACTTCATTCATTCATCTTCATATGTATAACTTTTTTCCTGGGGGGTAAATAAAGGAGACTTTTACCTGAGTGAAACAGTCCTTTCCCTTACAACCTTATCTTCTTATTTAATAGTACTATTCTTATCTCCCAGAGGACCGCTTACCAGATCTATCAGCTATTTTATTTTATGTTTACAACTAATTTGCAGTGTGTCTACTTCATGCTGCAGTTACAGTAAAAAACAGTCTCCATCTTTCCACTCATAAGACTTGTACCTCTTTCCTCCCTGTAGTTTGCTCCAGCCAACTTGGAAGGAAGGAAGCAGCTTGTTAGTCTGTGAAATCCAGTTGTCAGCTGGATGTGTGAGTTTCACCTAACACACCAGAGTAATTCCACTGCTTAAATATGGAGCTCATCGGTCTAAAGTGGTGCAGTGAAAGGAGTGCCTCTGTTTAATGTTTAACATACATTTACAACATATGTTCAATTTTCCTGTTGCAGGGGCTGGCTTTTGATGGCAGGAAAGGAGCACTGACTGGTGGGTTTAATGCAATGGCCTCACTGTAGCAAAATCTGCAAAAGGGATCTACAAAACCAGATCCATATACACACAGAAGCGCTCGGTTCTTTGGTGTGTATTCTCTGTGGCCTACAGGACATTCCTGAGAGACTGCTTAGCAAGATGACTTAAACACTTGAGGCAGCCTCATGGCATCACAGTTAAGTTTTACTTGCACTGATAAAAATTTATCCCTATATTATACCACAGCGACCACAGGACCAGAGTCTAAATTCTTTGAACGCAGAGAAATTCAGTACCTATCCAATTTCCACTGCTTAGGCTCATTGCAAGAACAGACCTCACTGTTTTCAGATGCCTAAAGCAGTTTCAGTTTATGACTGAGCAACAAGTTGCTCAAAGTCATATTCTGTGTTTTCACTTTTCATATTCATTTGTCTTTCACTTCCACCACAAATCTACAACATTTCCAAACATAATCCCACAGAAGCAAACGGAACTACCTGTAGAAAGGCTTTGTTTTGGAAATATCTCATTGCCAGCACAACTTCATTAAAACTGAGCCAATGAGTCTCACTTGGCTTAATGATGAATGGAAATTAATAACAACTACGTGAAAACAAGGCTTACAGCAAAATAAAGATCCATCAGCTACACAGATTACAACATCAGAGGGTACCACTCCAATCACAAAGCTGACTCTCAAATATAGCTAATAGAGCATGTAATAGAATTTCTTTACATTGTGGGGTTTTTCTGATTCTAATTCACAGTCTTGGAACATCCCATCATGTTCTTCTGGAAGCAATTCTTTTCCATCCTAGCTCAGCATCAGTCCTTACAATTTTACTCTTCAAACCAGTTTTTAGCCTCACAGTTTATGACATCTCCTCTTCAAAAAAATGTTAAGATACAGAGGTTTTGGTAAAGGCCACTTGTTTATCATTTCACAACAATAGCAGTTACATAAAGTGAAAAAGTTACAGTGAAAAGGCCTGATTCAGCTTATGCTTCATGCAGTCTCACTGAATTCAGTGACTGCATTAAATAAAAGCCAGGGCAGAATCTAAACTCCAAAGACCAATTTTCCTGAAAGCCTGAAAAAAAGATTTGCCTTCAAAAGTAAATTACACCAATTTTTCTGTCTGCTCTTAAGCTTCTACTTCTAAATCTTGGCTTTTTCATACAATAAAAAAAAAATATTAAGGCAATCCAAATGGAAAAAATATGGAAAACCTAACTTGATAGAATGCACAGATGTCTCACAAAAAAACCCTTTCTTTCCATATTTTAATGTAATATAAATATACAAGTCACTTTATTTTGGCTACTTTAAAACATGGCTCTGCCATAACATGATTTCAGTATTAAAGTATCTGCTACCACAGCACAATTTTTTGCAAGTCTACTCTTGGATGCTACAGCTAATGATATATGTTGGAAACACTGCAAAAATAACTGCATATTTAAAACCATTATTGATTAAGTCATTATTGAGATCATTAAATAACAGAGGAAAATAATTTGTTTGGAACGGACTGTAATGAACACCAGTTACTGTAATACGTTGGTTCTGAAATAAATATCCTTTGGAACTAAATGTCTTTTTATAAGGCAAGGTAAGAGAGCGAAAAGAGACTGGGATTCCTACCAAACCACTAGAACTAAATGGAAAATTTTTACTTCAAATAGTTGGAAACTGCTGACAAGACAACTTACCAACTCAAGGAAATTAGACTTTTTATATGTTACACTGCAACCGAGAACATTTCTTTAACATAACACACTAACTTGATTTGCACCTCATGTGTGAGGTGGAAGTTCACCGACAGCTTTTTTCTGCTTCGCTGGATCTCCCACAAGTGTTTTTGTATTAGGGGAGCAGCTGTGTTTAAGATGCAGTCCAACTGTAAGTCTTAAATTATTAGGATTCCACCAAGTATTATCTAAGCTGCTACACTCAGAGTCAAGAAACATATTTATACTCCACAATAACAGTTACAATGTAGTGACTAGCAAACATACAATTAGACCTATGAGATGCTTTTCCCTTGGATTAAAACAAAAAACCTAGTTACCTTGCTTATGTTTCACAAAAAAATAAAATAAAATTAAATAAAAATCTGCAACTGTAACACATAAGCAGTCATTCTTGTTGAACACTTGCTTCTTGCCTGCTAGTTTAAACAGGATGGATAAGGGTCATGAAAAGACAATGCATACTGTAAGAAAGAAAATTGCTGGCTGGCTGGCTTGCAAGTGGTTAAGTCAAGACTCCTGCTTTTTCCTGACTTGAAATGGAAGTTAAAGTATGCCCATCACTTCATGCAGCCCTCAAGTTATCAGCAAGTGAGGAAGCAGTTAGTTTTTGAAAATTATCCTCTAACAGGCATTAGGTCCTGTGATGCTCTGGAGGACCAAACCACTTGGTGTAAGCACAGCTGTAAGCCATGGTGAGTATGTACACAGTAAAACAAAGTGCTTGCATGGACAAGTCAAACCCCCACCTGGGCGAGCAAGCCAGTCACCAGTTTCAGGCTATCAGGTTCTCTTCAGCAGTCTTTAGCTCGGAGCTGCAGTCTGTCTACAGTCCCTTGTACACCTCTACCATCATTCAGTGCAAACACATTCTCAAAAATTAACTCAGTAACTTTCAGCCGGGTGCTTTTACACCCAGTTCTGGACTTCTGCAATGTCCAGTTTTCATATTAAGTTTTTCCACTATAGAATGCCAGAGACACAATGTAATGTTAAAGTAGTTTCCCTGTGTCCATTGGCTCACTTCCCACAGCTCTCCAGCAATCACTGTTGTTATTGAACACAAGACTGTGAATCAGCTAAAATTAAAATGCTGACATTCATAAAAATCAAATGGCCTTATTCAAATGGCCTTTCCCCTCAGAAACATTTACACAACTCCAGCTGATTTCAGTGGGAATTTTGCATGCAGTTTGGGCTCAAAGTGTAAACAATTTTCTGTATGTGCTCTTAAAACCAGCTTTCAAATCAACCTGCAGCGGTAAATTTCAGGCAGAGTCATGTTGATCTAAGCCAGCGTCCTAAAAGGTCAGAATCAACTAAATAAATGACGCTTCTCTTGCACAGGCATATACCAAAATTTTATGGCCCAAATCCTGCCTTGTTTATATCAAGAGTATCCCATTAAGTCAGCAGGCTAGGTCACCACAGCCAAGGATCCAAGGGCGTGCATCAGATGAGATGGTAGCAGAATCACTTTAAGATTTCACTCTAATGGTCAAACTCTCCTGGGCATTGTAGGAGGCAGTCACTTTGGTCAGCTGATATCCTTCCCTCCAAGCCACAAAGTAGCTGGTTATTCCTGGAGTACCAGCCCTCAGGCACGTAGAAAGGGGACGTGGACACGGTGCAGGGGAGAGTCAAGGACTTGCTACACAAAGGGAACACTCACTTGACCCTGTTAGAGCAGTTTTCTTGCTCTTCTGCTGCTGGGAATGCAGAAAGGTGAGAAGATGAAAACCAAGGAAGTTCCAACCCTAAGCAGAGGGACTTTGGCCAGAGCTCTCCCAAGTCCCTGCTCTGGGATAAAGCCAATAAGAATTCATATTCAGTCCCTTTAATATTTTATCTGTCTTTTCCAAGAGTTAATCCGTTAACATTACTCTCAACTGTCTAGAAAGATCTTTTTATTATTCATTCAGCCTTCCCCATGTTAATTTCTTTTCTGATATATATTTCATTTCCTGTGTAAAACTAAGATAATTTTCCACAGATTATCAGAAGTCAATTTCAAATGTCAGATTCAAAAATCTTGGAATGTATAATTTTAAAAATGCATGAAACAGCATTAAATCTCCTGAGGACACTGAGTCCTTGTTCCTGTCAAGATGGAAACAGCACTACACAGCCTGAACATTACGTAAAGTCCCTGTGATATGCTAAAAACCTCATTGTAAGAAAATGTCACTTGAATTTGTACTATTCTGCCTGTAGGAGGTCATTCATTTCTAAAGCATTCTTATGTTACCACAGAAACAGCAAAAAGAAATCATTTATTTACCAAAGAACTAGTATCCGTTTTCTGACCAAAAAAAAGAGCTCCCCCAGCAAAATCCCTAAACCTAAGCTCTAAGAAATGTATACAACAGAAAATAACTTAAAACTGAAAAATGACTCAGTCATGACAACTTTTTTTATTATACTGCTTTAGTACATCCTAATTCTCACAGCACAAATAGCACCCGTCAAACGGGATGGCAGGATTGGGCCTTATATCACTGAAACATAAAGATTCTCTTTCTAAAGTGGAAGAGACTATGACACAGTTATCTCTTAAAATTTATCTCCTGAATACAATACCCTACACCTCTTGTTGTTTCTTCTAAAATGTGCAAAGGTAAGAAATAAAACGGATTGACATCTCTGCTAATGTAGACTAGCAGTCTCATTTATTTCAAAGAACTACATCCATTTACACCAACAGTGTTCCCAGCCTAGGAACTTCACTGATATAAGTGGAAATACTTCGTAATTTATCAGTGCAAGCAAGATGGGAATCTGACCACTGAATCTTTTTCTCATTTTTAAAAAAAAAAAAAAAAAAAAAAGCTTCTTTTCTGCATTTCTCTGAAATTTGTATTTAAAAGTGTAATGACTGCTTTGAGTGAGTAACTGAAATATTCTTAAAGCTGTTCTGAAAAATATATAACTGCCAGCAAAAGGACACTCATAAAATAGATCTGCAGCCTTCAAACTTTTCAGACATTCATTAGGCTTAAAGATTTCTGTGTAGATTGCTTAATCTAGCAATGAATTTGTTTCTCTTTAAAACAACTGCAAATCATGAAAGTTAATCTATTTAGAGGCTAATGCACAGTATGTTCTTTTCATCTGACAGCATGCCTTTGGGCAGAAACCCAAACTCTTGCCAGACTTGCAACCACCTCTCTCATTAAAAAACAGATTAAAAACCCAGTAACCCTCGCAAAATGCTCAGTCTGTTGCATTTACACTCACCGCCCTCAGCATGTTTATCATTGTATTTTATTTCTGGTGTATGATGACTTGGGTAAGACCATATGATCCCCCCAAAAATTGAAAGCCAAACGGTTTGTTTGGGGTGCTTGGGGATAACAGGGAGACTTTTTCCTAAGGCATTCCTGTGGGTATTTCGTCCTTGTTCTTCAATCTGTATCATGTATCATCAAATATAACCATCAGTGCTAATTTGTTTAGTTCCGCCAGTTGCCACAAGCCTTGTTCCACCACATGGCAAACAGCAGCCTGCACTGATTTAATTTACTTTAGCAGTTTCAACGGCTTTGTGTGAGCTGAGGGGAATCACAGCCAACAAAATGTGTCTGAGGAAAATTTTTCCATGGCACCTTTATAGAAGGGCTCCAACCAAAGCTGCCTAGTGATGGATCACCATACACTTTTGAAAATGAGAGGATAAAAGTGAGAATTTTCTACAGCACATATTTTGCATGTGCAGTTACGTTTAATGCAGTATGAAATATAAAGCTCCAGAACTTTCACCTCTGGATGGTACTTCATAACTGCAGACAAAATCAGCCAGTGACTGAAAGAGGCTGTATAAAAGATCAGAGCACTATAAATTTCCTAAAATCTGGATTACTGAAGAAGGAAAGCACACTTCTTCAACAAAGGGGCAAAAACATTGCTTCCCTTTTCCCACTTCACAAACACAAAAAAGAAATAAACCCATTCTCTCTGAATAACAGTTACCCATATGGTATGGAACAGCACCCTCAGAAAGGAGTAATTTTCTGATCACTCATTTGCTAAACTCTCTGTACCGTGTTGTCTGTGAACAGTTCATAAAATTCTGATCCTCTGGCATGTGTTTATCTTTGGGCTGGACCAGATAGCTATGCAAACAGTTTATAGAAAAGATTATCTACAGTTACTTGGGGGAATATTTGCCCACTCTGTTTTATGCAGAGAAACAATAAGGGCAAGCATATACTTAGCAAAAAGAAAGACAAGAGGAGAAGCAGAGATTACCCGGATGGTAAATGATGTCAAGTACACAGAATGATTGCTGGCTTTGTGTGGACTGATTTTCCCAAGTACCCCAAAACAAACAAGCCATTTCAAAACACTGAAAAACTGTCGTGCAGAGCAAAGCAGAGGAAGAGGAGGAACTTCCAAGAGCAATTTGTAATTGCTCCAAAATACTTTGGATATAACATACATAACTGAAGGACTTTCAGTGAATGCCTGGCCAGACAAGTTCCTGCAAATCATGTTAAAGCTGTCTAAAAAATTATCAGTTTTTCTCTCTCTGCTGAAGGCTACCCTTGCAAGAGAGATATAGTAACTGCCCATATGAGTTCTCCTACTACATGCAGAGCAAAATAAATCATTACCGAAGGCAGTAAGAATGTTTGCCTACACACTTAGTCACAGGGGACCATTTAGTGATTCAGTAAAATTCCATAAACATCCGAGAACTTGGATTTTCCATTTCCTGCCACTTGACTATACAATAGCTGGAGAAGCTACTGTATCCAGCTCCTCTTTTCTCACTTTCCTGTTAGTGCTGAAATGTTCACTACACCCAAACTGATTTCTCTTAGACTACATATCAATACCATAAACTAACAACTGTCCCAGTTTGAAAAGCAATCTCAAGCCTAGCTCTTGATATGTTGATGAACTAAAGTGGCCAGCAACTATGGCTTCACTGACTGAATAGGTTTGGTGAGAATTCATATGGTGAAGACATCAAGTAAGCCCCACTGGGATTCCTGATACAGGAAAATACTTAGGTGCTCAGTGCTTCAGTACTGTTGGCAATGAAAAACACATACCGCACTATTTTGTTTCTCAGAAACTACGGCTCATGGAAAAACTAACTGAAATACTAACCACTTTTTTATGTTTCCTTTCACAGCTTTTTTGTCATTACTGTTGATAAGTTTATTTCTCTAGGAGTTAAGATCTGTCCCATTCCCAGCCTCAGTCAGACAAGTTATTTCAGCTAATAGGTAGTCAAGTATTCATTTCACTGACCTGTGTAACTCTTCAGCCAACTTCAACCATATTTATTTTAGCTTCACAGGCAGCATAACTTCTTTTTTCAAGTATATTTCTATACTAAGCTTTGAAGTTTGAATGTTACCTTTCAGTTCAAAAATTGCAACCCTTTTATTCTTAATTGTCTGTTTTTCCTCAAAGGTTTTGTCTTTTTATCCTTCAATGAGGTAAGACAGTACCATATGGTGAAACATTGTCTTATATGTACTTCAACAGATACTCTGAGAACCTTTCATACCATTAGTCGGAGTCTTTTAAAAATCTATGGACCACGTCCAAAGAGTTTTGGCCTAATTCAAGTATTTTTATTACCTCATGAAACTGCAGATATGCTGATTACTCAAATACACGGTGGATGTTCCATGAGGAAATACCATGATTTAGGCCTCTGCTGTCATGCAAGCAGAAATTTGTAGTCTGTTCTTTACCTTTGATCACCTAGTAATGACTGACATCTGTATATGCTCTTACTAATATTTTATCTAACCAAGAAAAATTCAATAGACAGCTTTAATGTGAAAAGTAATGTTTTCTGGAGTGCTCCCCGATAGGATTTTCTAATCCAGCTGAATCTTCAAAGGATATGCATTTGAGTCACAAAACTATATCCGTCAAAATGATAAAAGTAATTTTTAATTTGCTTTTCTCCCAGCTGAGGAAATGAATAAAAGGTAATTCAGTTAAGTGACAGGATGCTCATATTCATATTTATCACAAGACAAAATCTGTCACAGAATTACAGGATTTTTGACATAAGGTTTTAATTCAGTTGCTTAGAGTAAGACCCCTTACAGGAATGCTTCTGTGTCCTTTTAAGTGCAACATCCATTTTGAACTTCATCTAGTTACATACAAACCCATTCCTGAGATATAGTCAACTATCCTTTTAAATTATTTGACTCTTCCTGTTGACAATTTATCACTGCAGAAACTCCAAATTTGGGGGGGAGCACTGGAAGCACAAGACAGTCTCTACCTCAGACTGAATTCTGGTTTTCTGATGACTCTGTCTTTTCGATTCTGCTGTATTTCATTCACTGATCTCTCTATTTAGAATGTGTTTTAACTGAAGCTCTAGTCAATGCCTTAAAAGACTTTTCTATTGCTCAAGTTTTACAATAGGGTAAAAACCTAAGCTTATTTTATGAATTTGAAACACACTTGATCTCTCCAGAGCTCCATGTTAATAAAGGGTCTCTCATGGGTTTACTACAAAGATACTCAATGAAAGCTTTTCCACCAAATGTAAACAGTTAACTGGATCAACCCTTTACTGAAACTTGAGGCATGTCCATAAGGAATTCAGTCTGTTTAACAGAGAGACAGAGGCCTCTCAAGATTTGCAAAGGAAGACCAAGGTGTTCCTCTTTCCACTGACAGCACAGAGAAAAAAGCAGGGATGTCAGGCTCCTCTGTCCACTTGGGATCCAGCCTGCTTTTGCTCTGAGAGTGAAATTTGCATTCCTGGGCGTACAGTGGCTCAGGTTCAACAGAAAGAGTAAATGACACTCTTGCCCAGCATACACTACAGCATTGTGAACCTGCTGGGATGCGGAGATATCAGTTCAAACTCTCCCATTGTAAAAGGATAAGCTTTTGAGTGATTTAAGTAACTTAGGCCTCATTAGACTTTTAATATATTTTGAGAATAATTATAGAATGGTTAAAGAATAGATGAAATTGTGTAAGGTTGATTAATAGAATGCAGGTGCTTAAAACAATATTTTGAGACTTATGTAAGTGCTGCTCATTTATCCTTTGTATACTCCTGACCAAGGCTGGCCTAAAACCCAGTCAAGCTGAATCAATAGAATAGTGGATGTAGAATGTGATTAATCCACAGTAAGCAATTTATAAAAGGGTAGATATTAAGAAGAGACATAGAGTAAGCATAAGTTAGTGTAACGTCTTGAGTTTTCTGAGAAGTCTATAGGAGAACTTTGATGGTGATTGTTTATACATGAGCTACAACTTCAGAAGAGGAACTGAAACGGAATGATGAGAACCAGCTGAGACTCGGGAAAATTAATGAACTTTTGGAACTACTGAAGAATGAAGAACTGGGAGACTTTAAAGAAACATTAAGAACTTTTCAAGTAGCAATATCTATTATGTAATGTTGTATGTAATCATATATATAGGAGATGTATTTTGTTAGTCACTTGCCACTCACTGAGGTGATGGCCCAACTCTGAGTTGTAAATAAAGCAAACCTAGAGGTACCCACAACCTAGTGAAAATCTTTAACACCCATACTGAGTAAGCCCTACACCTCCATGCTCCCTCTTCCCTCTAAAAAAGTGTTAAACCTAGTAGAATACCATACAAAAAAAAAGGAACCAGCACCACCACCACCAACAGGGAATTTCACTAAGTCCTGATCATCTCTGGCTTTTCTGGAGGATATGGCCAGAATCCAGACCTTTTCTCCTTTACCCGGATCTCAGCAGTGTTCTGGGCAGGAGACAGGTCCTTTTCTCTCACAAAAGAAGCATTTTGGATCTTGCATGGGTAGTGAAAGCAAGGAGTGAGGGAACTTGCAGCATGAATTGCAAGGTGCCTGATACAGTGAGACAGGGTGCAGCCATCAGAGAAAGTAGCTGGATCGGATCATTCCCTGAGACTTAGGCAGTGGGGCAGGCAGGGGGCTGGTGCCTAGCTCTCAGTTGCTCCTTCTATAGTCAATGGACAGAGAAATGTTCCTTTGAAGGAAAAATGAGATCTCAGATGGACTACCTGCCTTCTGGAATTATCTGCCTTTCTCCATTAATCACAGAAGAATCCTAGAGAGTCCATGCTGCAAACTGCAGTGTTCAAATAAGCGTCTAAATTTTAGTGGGATGAATTCAGTGCATTAGTGAATCACTGGAACTGTTTTTGGGGTTTTTTTTAATAGTTTCCTATTTAAAATAGGTTTTCTGGTCTGTTTCCTAACCTATGTCATAAACAAAAGTTAAACTGATAGAGAAACGGAGAGCCAAGTATATTCCTACTATAACTCCATTAGCGTCAATGGACCAGTTTTAATTCCACATAATTCATCTGTAAGATGTTTTCAAGTGCCATGCCTACACAGCTGCAGTGCCAGACTTTAGCAATACATACCTGGCCAGCACAGAACACAGTCACACTTCCTTTCATGGCCTAGGAGGCAGCTTTCCCTATCCTCTGACAATTAACAGATGACACTGAGAATGCTCACAGAGAGCAAGTCTGAGAAATTCTCTGCTTGAAGGCAGAGTGAGAGCAGCGTCCCCTCCTTATAAGAAAGTCTTTGGCTCCGACTTAAGCTTTTGCCAGCATTCTGTTAATGCTCAGCTCCAGGTTCTTACTCCTATTAGTTAAAAGCAGGGTATGATTCATTATTCCTATGCCTAGACTAGATGTTTCTTCTCTAACGCAAAAACAGTCCCTGAACATCTTTCAGTCTCAGTACAGTAAAAACCCTGCAAATTCTCAAACAGATGAGATACTTTAACCCCATTAATTAAACATGTTACATTAAGAACAATCTGACAATAAAACTGCCTGGAAGTTGAAAGTTATAAGACAAAACATTTCACCGAGGCTGGTGAGGAAGTACAGTCAGTTTTGTTTGGTGCTTCTGGCAATATCTTGTTCAAGAGACCCAGATCCCCCTCCACAACCAGTGATTTGACCCCACTGTTTTCTCTGAGGGATAGTAGGTTTGGAAAATCCCTGCAAAGCAGAAGGATGCCTTTATGCCCATTTTTCATTCACAAATTTACTTCTAGAGAAAACTCAGGAAGACAGTACAGTTTAAGACACCTTAAACATCAGTCTAATAAATGAATGACTGCACAGAAACAATAAATAGTTACCTTCAAGTGTTTCTCCCTCTCCAGAAAGGGCCTCTCCTGCTCCAGAGGCATACAAGGCAGACACAGTCAATGCATACCTAGTGGCTTGGTCTAAGCCTTTCAGCACTTTAGAGGTAGTGTCACCTTTCACAGTCACTTCCTTAGTTTCACCTCCTGCGACTGGAGTGTATGTTATAAAGTACTGCTGCACTTTGCCAGGAGCAGCACCCCAAGACAGCTTCATTGTTGATGTTGTAGCATCAGAAACTCTCAAATTTCTTGGATTTCCTCGGACTGCACATGTCAAAAGATGTTGAAAACAAGTTGAAGCAAGCTTCATTGCTTGGTTTATTTTTTAGGTTACCACAACATAGGACTTAACGCTGAAAAAATAATTCCTGAATAGTCTGCACTAACACTGCTACAGTATAACTTCACAGTAATCAGGGTTGTACAATTCCATCCCCACCCTCCTTAGGCAAAAATACCCAATAAAGTCTTTGTGTTCCTATATTTTCATGTTAAAACAGGCTCAGTCCTGGAACACTTACACATACTAGCACCTGAATATATATATATATGTTCAACTTCAACACACCAAGATACATGTTGAAGTCACTGTCTGCAGAATCAAGTCAAAGATCACCAATGAAATGTGAAATTAACATATTATGTTTTCCTACAGAGTTCTTTTTGATGATAGTTTTTCTGGTTTCTAATATTTAAGATCTCAGTGAAGTTTCATCAGTGATCAAGACATTCATACTGGCTCTGTAATCTTCACATTTTGTTTAATAAGGCATGGTACCTGTTAAAGGTTCATACATTTTCACCCAAGGTAAGGCTACAGTGATAACTTTAGTAAATTAAATGTTTCATTCATCCCTTACTAGCCATTCAGAACAAAGTTCAAACAGGGCCTGAATTTGGTGAAAAGAAATATAGTTTATATCATTGACAATATGAAGAAGCATGAGGACAATTAATTAAACATACAGGTAGATTCTTCACCCAAGTTACCTTGCCATAATAGGTGTTGCAGGTTCAATAGACTATATTTTAAGGTTAAATATTACAATTTTGATAAATTATCTTTTCTTAAATGTCCTCTCAACTAGGCTTGAATAATTTTATAATTCCCTGTTCATCTGGGATAATACATATGTCCAATATGGGTCATTCTCTTTTCAGTATGAATATGTCAGTATGCAGGTAGTCCTTCTCAAGTTTACTACATTCACAGCATTCACAGCATCGTACCTTCATCAGTTTTTGCATATCCATTCAGGGAATTCCCAGGCCCAGACTGATACTCAGGAATAACAGACACTTCATATCTTGTATCTTGGATCAAGTTCTGCAGAGTAGTTGATCTTTCATTTGCTGAGACAGTCACTTGTCTCCTTTCTCCTCCAGTAAGTGGTCTATATACAAGCCTGTACCGTAGGACATTTCCTGGAGCTGGAGTCCAGCCAACTACAAAGCTATCAGTAGTTTCATCTGTTATCCTTAAGTTTCGAGGAGCACCTTTAACTACAAAAAATATAAACATATAATTTGTAAATATTGTTTTTTAATCAAGTAATATCTGAAGTTAAACCATTCCAACCATTCTGTTAGCTCATCCAGTTTACCAAAACAACAGCTTATATTGCCCTCCCATTTTTTAAGGTACACAAACCATTAGTCATTTCTGAAAATTTAGGGCAAGAGTTACAATCAGCAGTGTAACAAACTTGTCCCCAACAGTACATTAATCCCAGTTTATACAATCACTTCTGAAACTTAAGACAGTCTGACTGTGTTTAGCAGTTAACAGTAAATTGAACTATGTAAGGGACATTTGGGCATAGTGGGGAAATTTCTTAACAAATCGTATAGGTTTCTTTGCTGTGTCCGTTTGTTCCTGCACCACCTCCATGTACAGACAGTTGTCAGATACACCTGACTACAGACAGGCAGCTCTTTTTAAACATATTAAAAACATTTAAACATTAAAAACATTTTAAACATATTAAAAATGACCAAGGTAAATGCAACAGGAGAAAAAAAACACCAAAACAATTCTATTTCCTTAAGTTAAATTTTCACAACAAATATATACATTGTAATATGAATTTCACCTAATATTTAAAAAAGGCTTCTGAATTAAGTCTCAAAACTCAAAGAAGACAAGAAAGAGCTTCTTATCACAGAAATTAAGGAAAAACTGTGGTGAATCATTTAACCTAGCTGGCTCCTTGACAAAAGATATAGCAGCTCAAGTCATTTCATATGAACTCAGTGGGCACTCCAAAGAAGGACTTGACTCTTCTAACATACATTAAGACCTACTGTACTGCAAGTTGCCTAGCAGTATATAGCATTGTCACTTAGGAAAAAAAAGTTTTGTTTTTTGTTGTTCACTCTCTAAAGTATAATTCAGCTGGAACACTATATGCCAAAAGCATTGTTGTTCAGTGTTAAATTACAGACCTGTTAAGAGTGGAGCAATTAATAATCCCAGTTTTAAAGAAATTACTTGTTTTCTACTGTTCAGAAACACAATACCTAATTTCAAATTCTTTAAAAGCCTGAAACCAAAGTTAGTTGCCAAGAAAGCTGTCTGGCCCAAATTGCTACCTAGGTCTGCATGGAGAACCGCTGATGTTTGCATGATTGCAGAAGAGGTATGACTTCTCCGACACTGGGATTTCATCAGATCAAGATGCTGACAATTATTTAAGGCAGTATCAGTTGCAACATGGGAACACTGATTATTTTTATTAAAGCTGTTCCTCCTCCTGTCCCTTACGCTCACAAGCTACATATTCTATCAGCCAAGAGTTTGTCTGTTTTCCTAAGGGAAAGTTATGTGTGGCCAAAACTTTCTGACTGGTACAGTCATGGAAACATGCACACCAACAGTGAAACCTCTATCTTCCAAACTTAACATCCAAACTAAGCTATTTTATAAGTTTGTATTTCTATCAGTCCTAAGAGGAAAGAGCAATTAACAAATTTCCATGCTGTTTCTTTTGCTCCCTTGGAACCATTTACGTCACCAAAGGTCACAAATGACAGCATGGAATAATGAAAAAAAGAGTGGATCAATATTTTTAAAAGCATGATTTAGACTAGACTGAGTATTCAGCTACTGGAATAGAAAATCAAATTTACTGTCATCCTTCTCCTTTAAATCAGTGGAAATGCATTGTGGCAACTCTATCAAGAAAAAGTACAGCTACTATGCTTAAATTTACAGCCATTGATCACATAAACTCATACTGACGTTAATGGAAGTTTTGCATCAGTGAGAGTTATTGGATCAGACCCATGAAGTTCTGATGGGAAACAGCTGACCAAAAACTAAACCCCCTTTAAGCCTATAGTACATAATACAGAATTTCTTTTAATGTAAGTTAGATGTAGACACAGCAAATTACATAGGTACATGCTTGACTTTAAATGTATTAAAGTCAACATGCATCCATGCATCAGAGTCATAATTATTAGATAGAATAGTTCAGTTGGAAGGGACCTCCAATGATCATCTAGTCCAACTTAAGTGTATATTAAGATTAATACATGCCAATGAATTTATTATTGACAACACACCACTTCATTTGAAAATAGGCCACTGCAGAGAAACACTGCACCCATCCAACTTTCAGAGAAAATAAAATCCAACCTTAAGAATTTAATGTTGGCCTATTATTAGAATTTTGTATCTTTACCAAATGCATTGAGAGACAGTAATGTTTATTCTCATCCTGCACACCAGTACAGCTTCTCAGCTTTAACTGGCTCTTCCACATACACCCATTCTCTCAAAGCAAATTCTTATTTGAACATATGACTCTCTTGTGTTTGAGAATAATGGGAAGCGTACCTTCTAAGGTGGTTTCCTCTCCATCCAAGGGAGGGCCATCACCATCTTCATATTCAGAAATCACACTAACGGTGTAAGTAGTTTCAGGAAGCAAGTTGGTGAGAACTGAGCTAGTACTTGAAGCTGGTACCGAAACAATGAATTCATCTCCGCCGACTGCTACTTTATATTTAATGAGATAGGACAAAACCTCAGATCCAGCTGGAGACCAGCTCACTTTGAAACTGTCAGATGTTACATCAGAAAAGACCATATTCTTTGCAGGTACGTAAGCTGTATGGAAATAAAAATGCACAGATGAGGCATACTTGCTAGAATATTTTTTAATACAAAATCTCTAAAATAAATAAAAAATGTCCTCAATAATTTGATTTATTCTAATTAAACAGATATTTTGTTGCACATGCAACAGTATTTGTGTTCTATACTTGCTTATAGCTATCAAATTTCATGGAGATCATATCTAGGTTGTCTCAAATCATACGACAATGAGTAGAAGCACCGACACAGTGATTTCTACATCAAATGAGAACAGTCCATCTGAAAAAATGTACTTATGAAAACTTAAGTTGGAATCTGATGATCAAGCTGGGTTCCCTCTTTCACATGTCCCATGAACAGCAATAACATTATACCCTCAATGGGAACGAAGAATCCTTGGGTTTTTTCAGATTTAGATTAGAAATAGGACAAAATAAATCCCAGTATTTTTTCAGGAATGGAGTCAAAGGGGAAACAAGGAACTTGACATGAGGCACAAACACAAACCTGACATCCTGGGCTTGTTTTGGTTGGCCTAGTCAGCCTAACAGTGGGGATGTTAAGACTGCTTGAGCCCTCTAAAACAAAGGCTGCTTTGCTGGTTTGTTCCTCAAAGCTATCCTGAAACAAAAGGCTTATTTTTAAAGACAGTGGGGTTTTCAATACTGAGGACTACTCAATATTAGTGTTCTACTAAACATAAGTAGGGACACTGAGGGTGCAACTAATCATAAGTAACTTTAGCTGACCAAAAGTTGGTCATTTAGAAATCTTCTAAATATTAAACATTATCCAAGCTCACCAAATTTTGATGCATGTGAAGACTTTCATGTGCTATTTCATTTCAGTTTTTATAGTTAGATTGAGATTAATATCACCTAGCAACTGCTGTCTCAAATTGTCTTGTCTAAGCCCATTTCAGAGGGCCATTCATTTTACTCTAAAAATTAACCAAATCACCCTCTGGAGGTGTCAGCATTGCTCCATTGCCTTTGAAATTCTAAAAGACAAGCTTAGGCTAGCTACCTCATTTTGGACAGCTAAAGAAGAATGACCCTAGTAGGTAACGGTTTTACCCAAGGCATTGAGTACAAAAGCAGAGCACATCCACTAAGGTCATTCCAGATAGACACACACTTTAATAGCTTTCTAGGTACCTAGGACGGGAAGGAAAAAAAATATTTCTCCGATAATTTTTTCATCTCCATTTTTCCATTAATTTCCCCCATTGTGTTTAATATGTTTGAAAATGAGAATCAAATCCCCAGTTATTTAAATTATGGACAATTTCATCCATATCAATTCTTTAGGTAACTACAAGCACAAAACATTGGTTCAGATCTTTTTTCATCGCATTTTCTACATTTCTCTAAGCAATGGTAGTTACTTACATTTTTTCCTTATAGCAGCCAGTTCCTGCTCAATACGTAGGCAGACAGACTGTGTAAGTTCAAATGATATTCTTTGAAAAGCATCAAAATCTTCCACTGTGTAAACATGGGTTTCAGCAGGAGGTGATGCAATTGCTTCTAACTCTGTACGCACTGCGTCCTTCACACCAACTGCAAATATTTCTACATCTGCGTCCCTCAGCTTTATTGCAGGTTCTTTAAAAGCATCTGATGATTTTCCATCAGTAATAAGAATCATGACTCTTGGCACATTTGGTCTTGATCCTTTGCTGGTAACAAATACTTTCTCCCTCACATATGTCATCGCTTTGCCTGTGTTGGTAGATCCACCTCTGTAGGGGAAGGTGTTAATAGCCTGAATTATGTCTTCCACTCTGTTGTATCTGTTCAAAGAAAACTCCATATGGGGATCTCTGCTGTACTGGACAAGACTTATCTGTACTTTTCGAGGTGATATCTCAAAGCTTTTAACTAACACTTCCAAAAAGGCTCTTACTTTAACAAAATTGGCGATACCGATGCTGTAGGAACCATCCACTAAAAACACAACATCAGCTTTTACATCCACACCACGAGAGCATTCTGTAAAGAAAAAGAATCATCACTATAAGCAGATATTCAGTAGCCACAGCATTACAATCGCATCTGCAGTTCGTGTATCACACTCGGTTATAAAGGAGATAAATCATTCTAAGTAAAGGTGTTTCTCATAAATAATAAAGGTATGATATTAAAACAAGCATCAGAGTTTTAAACAACAAAAAGCTACTGTGTGAAAATAACACAGTAGTTCCTAACTCACCCACTTGAACTTTTACTTGTTGTGTTTTTTCCATTATTGTTACTGGCTCACTGGGGGTCAGTCCTTTCATTGCATAAACATTAATTTGATACTCTGTGTCTGGAGAGAGATCTTTAACATTCAGAGCAGTAGTCTGAGGACCCACACTCAGTACATGTTGTTTTCCACCAGCTATCATTGGAATGAACTGCAGCCGATAGCCAGTTATTTGGCTTGTGGATGGATCCCAAGTGATCCTAACAGATTTTGAGGAGATCTGAGTGGCCACCAGATTTGAAGGAGGCTCCACCACTGAAAGAAATCAAAAGTAAACCCAAAATATTAATTACGATTACAAACAGGTTTTCTTCCAGGTTTTTATTTCCAGAATAAATTTAGTCAGCTTTGCTTAATCTTTACTAAAAATTACTTCTTCTTTTTTTTTTTTTAGCATAAACACAAGTAAATTACAGGAAAGTCCAAATGATGCATCAGTGAGAGGGTAGAAATATGAACAATGCATTTGTGGTCCCCTGAGTGTAGTAGAAGTTCCAGGAGTAATGCTGCCTTGCTTTAATACTGTTTTCAACCAGAAGTGAAAGCTACACCCACAGAAACACAGTAGAGAGTATGAACAAATGCAGATCTGAGCAGAGCACTATGACAGGGGAGTCATCGCTGCTGCCATTTGGTCAAAGAATAACTAGTTACTTAGAATCTTATGGGGCCAGAAAGCTGCAATGATACAGCTTGATGTCTGCGTTTTCTCAGCATTCTCCAGTTGTCCTTCCTTGGTTCCTAACCTATCACATATTCTGCCCCTTCACCAAGCAGTTTTTTTCCCTGTAGTACGTTTTTCCATAGAAGTGATGCCTGTGTCCAAATTGACTGTCTGAGACTCTGATAACTGCACATGTGTTGCCCTTGAAAACACAGAATAATGGAGCTATTCTGTATCTACTATGTCACGTGTTCTGTTCTCCTGCATTTAAATACACAAAGCTGAGACCTGTTTTCCACACTTGCTAAATAAGGCAATGGATCAAACTCCAGAAATAAAGCAAAGGAAGTAGGGATAACCCCTTAAACATGCATCAGAATGAACTGAAGTCAATAAATACATTTATATAAAGTATCTCACCTTCTTCTCCACTAACCAGTTCACCTAGTTGTTCATCAACACCGGAGCACACTTGCAAGATAATTTCATTCTGTATATCCACAATTCCATCAAAATTAGCCACATTGAATACATGCTTCAATGAAGGCTGAGATGCAATTAGCTTGAGTTCCTTTGCATCTGCTGCTTTGATTCCTAGAAGTTGCAATAGACAGGACTGTATTAAGTGACCATAAAATACAGACACCTGTAAATGTATTCATAAAGTATCAGAACATTCAGGGGTAAAGCTGAGTTTAATTCAGTTCTGTCTTCTGTCATCATCAATAATCAAACTACAAAATAATGATTAATGCAATGAGGTGACATACTCCATTTTCAACCTGAGAAAATAATGTGGTATCTTCAATAAGGCCAATGTTGAAACTATGCTTGTCAGTCATCTTAATCTCCATGTAGTAGCTACAGAATTACTATCAAATTAACACAACTGGCATGTTCCACTCTGGAGGCCACAAATGACCTATTTCAAGGCATACACATGGAAACAGTGGCAGAGCGAAATTCTTGAAACACAGAATCTGTAAAGCATATTAACTTACTTCTTCAGAAATGTTAGTCTTTTAATCATTAGAAAAACCCAACATACCCAAAGAAAAAACTTCAACTCCTATGTTGCGAAGCTCTCTTGCAGGAATTTCGACTTCATCTTGAGCTTTTCCATCCGTGATGACAATTGCTACTTTGGGAAAGCCTTTTCTTGCTCCAGCAGACTCAGTGAAGGTGTTTTGCACAAGGTAATCAATAGCCTCACCTAAAAGCCACACCACAAGTTGTGTTTTATTAGGCTTGAATGAACTAAGATTTGAAGGAAATTTGAATTATAAAATGAAATGCTGAATAAACACATATGTGGGAAATCTGTACCTGTCATTGTGTTGCCACCTTTGTAAGGTATCCTTTTAATTGCATCAATAAGATCGCTTCTTCTGAAATACTGATTTAAATTGAACTCTGTTCTTGTATCTGAACTGTACTGAACAACTCCAACTCTCGTCTTTTCTTCCCCAATGTCAAAAGCTGATACAAGAGCAACCATGAAGTCCAGAATATATCTGAAGTTATTTCTCCCTACACTCCATGAACCATCTACCAGGAAAACTAAATCTGTCATTGCACTTATGGAGCATCCTGGAACACATCAAAAAAAAAAAAAAAATCTCTATTAGCAAATGAGCAATTGCATTCTTACAAATCAGTGAGAAATGTCTGACAGAAATTTAGTAGGCAAAAGTAAAAACAAACAGATATTTAATAGATTGATATTCTTATCCGAAATATCTTACTCGGGGAAGCATTATTCACAGAAGTGAACACCCATACGAGCCTTCTAGCTGCCATTAGCAAAAGGGAATTGTCACCTACATACTCAGTTTTGAGATACTTTCCACGCTATGCCACAAGTTCTGTTATGCCACAGCAGATGAAAACTCACATACAAAACTTTTTGCAACAGCTTGATATTAAAGGAACATTTCACTTTTTTACCACTTCTGCTTGCATCTTTATCTCCCCATAATAGCTGCACAGGTTCTTCTGCAACGCCTTTTATCCACAGCACAAGGTCTTTTGTTAATAGGACTAAGACACTCATGGACTTCTTTGTTTTAGTTGCATGAAATTCCTAGTTTCAGTACCAACTTTGCACCTTATTCTTTCAATGCAGCTACAAATTCCTTCCATTCCAGTCCCTTCCCAAGTTTTCTTAACTCTGGACAATTTTACAAGTTAATTTCATTGCTAGGTAACACAGGAACATGGTTTAATTTCATGAGGCCCTAGAGCTAGACCTCACTTATCTCTAAAATGTCAGATAAGTTGAAAGACAAAACTTCTTACTTTGTAATTGAGACTCAACCTTCTTTTCCTCTGGTATCCCTGGACCACCTGTCTGAACTGCACAAAGCACAACATAGCGAGAATTAATGGAGGAAAACAGGTTAAATTTGTAAACATCAAAGAAAAGTGTGTAGGGAATTAGGGACACAAATCTGACAAGCCTCAGAACATGAAAACACAAATGCAAGTTATGTATACATCACCTGTACTTACAGATTTGACAACATAGCATTCAAGGCAATATAAGAGACAGAAAATGCAAATAATTAAGAATCCTCTGTATTTGTACATCTTGTACGGTAATTTCCTGAAAATTAACTGCAACATCCCTGGATGAAGTACCAATATTACTGCTCTCTAACACACAGGGGAACTCATCATAAGTAATTTTCCCTTGGTTGTTTGGGAAGCCAGAGACATGCGACAAAACGTGTCATAGAAGATATACTTAACATTTTTATTTAATTACATTTATTTTGTGCTTTATTTAATTATTAAATATAAATTATAAAAATTTAAATTCCATATTTTATTATGCATATAGATACATTGTGTCACATTTTATGGTTTGATGAAGGTAGTTAGCTGCCTTTTGTTTTTCCCCACACAAGAAGCTGGTCAGATTCATTTGTCGCTGAGGTCAATGACAGTGTTCCCTTTGGCTTCAGCAGATGCAGTTTATAGGAAGTAGGTTTAGTTCAAAAGAGCCAGTGGCCTTCTGCAAAGAATTCTATAGGGGTTGTCAGACGTGATATAGCCATGTTAGTCTCCTCTTATCTGTTACAAATTATCTCTGCTTTTACTAGGAATTATGCTTAATGGAAAAAGGCTGCTCAGATAGCTACATCTGATCCAATCTTAGGTATGTGGCAATTTTGTTGAGGAACTGGAATAAAACCAAGTTTTGTGAATGACCACTCAGTTATCTTGCTCAGTTTTCTAATGGTATTACAGGTACTTACTTGTCAGTTGGCCAAAAACAGGTAGACTCTCCTCTCTTTCATCATATGAAGCTATTGATACGACATACTCTATATCAGGTATAAGATCTGATAAGACAGTTTGGGTAGTGCTAGGTGAAAGAGTAAATTCTTTAGTAGGCCCATCTGCAATAAATACATAAAACAGTCAATGCGGCTTTAAATCCAGTAATATCAATGACAAGCTGATCATTTAAATAAAAAAAAGGCAACAGAGAATAATCTATCTAAAATCCAATGATGATTTTAAACAATACACTTTCTTTTTTTCGTGAATTATGAATTTTGAAACCTGAAACTTCAAACTAACCCGTTTTCAATAGTGAACAAAATTTCTGAAGTGTTTAATAAATTCCAGGAAATTTGAAACTTAAAATGCACATACAAAATGTACTATCATCTAATAAATCATGGTCCAGGTCTGATTCAATTTCTCTTTTACACTGATTATCTCTCAAAGTGAAATAGAATAATGTGGGTCTTACACAGCCATTATCAGGAAGTTATATGACATCACTGCATCATTGCCAGACACATGCAACATCTCCCCTGGGAGAAATACTTGAATGAAGTACAATGCAATTCCCTAACTTTAAGGTATAAGCATAGAAGAGGAGCAGAGTGATGATTCTACCTTCTTTTTGCTCCTTGCAAAGGAAAGGCATCCAAAAATTATTACTTGCAGTCCCCAAAGAGTAAATGCTATGGTAAGAAAAACTCTGACTTGGAACAATCACTGCTCCTTCCTGTATGCTCTTTGCTGCTACCCAGTCTTGATTACAAACTTCAGAAAGATGTTAATAGCTACTCTCATACTTAAGTTAGAAATAAGTGAAAATAAACCCAAGTTTTCCAAAAATTTAATGACATAACAAAATTTTACAGCACTTACCATTTGTTGGAACCACAGTTATCCTGTAACCCACTATTGCATCTGGTGGCCTTTTCCATGACATTTGAACATTATGTTCATCTATAATTGTAAAATTCAAGTCTGACGGTGGATTAACTGCAAAAGATTTATACCAGGTGGATGTTTAAAAGTTTGAACAAGCTTTGGCAAATGAATAAATAAAATAATGTTGAGCAAAGCTTACTAAAATTGTCTTTGCATAAATTTGTTTCCAACAAATATAAAGATATGTTGTTGGAAAAAAGAGTAAAATAAAAGCTGACAAAATATGACAAAACATCAAAGAGTATACGCATTACAGAGGACAGCACAGAACATATGTTTCTTGAGTTGCCAAGACATTCAAGAATGGCCAGCAAAATCAAGCACAATAGAAAACACATTTGGATACATGTACAATGAGTTCACAGATAATCACCACATATGCAAACATTTCACATAACAATTAAAGGAAATTTTTTACATGCTGGGTGCAATCCGTACAAGCATGCCAAATCACAACCTGCTTACAATATCATGAGATCATTTAGGACATTGAGAACACAGTACTCTTCTTAATTAGACATCAAAGAATTGATCAGCTTTTTAATATACTCTCTGCATGGTCATATTTCTTATAAATTTCACTGAATCTAGAAACTTGGCAGAGAAAAAAGATATTTAAAGAATACAGGAAAAGATTGGGCATTTAATGATCAGTAAAACAATTTCTGTCAGGGTCTAGATACGAATATACATATAAAACGTATATCAGTAATAATGATATACTGATGTATCATTTTATTTCAAAATATGGACAGCTCCACCCCTTTGTTCCTAGAAGCCACTAAAGTGACATACTTTGCATATGGCTGCAAAGGACTCAGGAACTAAGGGGATAATAAATAGGGTTAGTAATCGTTGCAATTTGCTGAAATATTTGAGCTGATGTGAAAGTTCACAAAAAATAAGATTCTACCTGTTTACACCAGATTGTTGTACAATTTCAAAGGTGTAAACTACTGTCTTCATGTTCCCTTTGCAGCAGGTGTACCCATACTAGTAGTGGCATTTTAACATAAAATGCCAGTATGGTTCCAAACAACACAATGGTTAATTATGAACAGACAACATCAAAGTATATTTATGGACATTTATTTTACAGAATTTATAGAAAACAGCAAAGAGGGCACCAGTGATCTGAACAAATGACTGCAAATAAAACTTGTAGGAGCTGATGACAGAAGTAATTGAACAGTACAGAAAGAAATAGTTTACATACGCTATTTTGCAGCATCATGCATATGTAAATGAAATGTTGATTATTATTTTTTTAGCTTCTGATGATGGACAAAAGCCTCCATGTACAAGGTTCATTACACAAAGACGTTTCATAAATATTTTATAATGATATTCTCTTCTTAAAATTGTCATGCTTATTCATGCAGTATTTTACTGACTCACTGTCAGTGCATGGTAGGTGTACTACATATTATTGTTTAAATAGGTCTACAAAGTAAGATTAGATTCAGCCATACTTTCCTTAACTACTTGTGAGACCATTTTGCAGGAAGTTTTAACAGGCAGATCTTCTTTGTTTCATGGAAGATCTCCATCATATGTCAGACTTTGTTTCAGCTTTGAACATAATTTTAAGAGCAGATAAAGAAATAAATGCTACAATGCATACTTATGAAAAGACATTGTCCAATTGCAATAAGTAGTATTGAGCTGAAAAAAACTGGCAACCATTTTTTTTTCCTTTTAATTTACTCTGATTTCCAACCATAGGATAATATGGCTTTGTAATATTGATACAATAGATACACTAGTATTGAAGTAAATGTTATTTTTCCTATTGTCCATACACAGGCAGTGAGATTAGACCATTAACCTGCATGCACAGTTTATTCATCATTCAGTTTATGAGTATCACATCGCTAGAGACAGCAGAGTAGTTACTTAGTATCAAAGTCATGCAACATATGTTAATAGTAAAATACATTTAGGTGATAAGAATATCATTATAAAATATTGTTTCAGTAGCAATGGCTCAGGACAAATTTAATGCAAAGGCAGAGGCAACTGACCTGAGCATGCTTTTTAAAAAAATTCAGTACATGGAAAAAATAGCACCACCAACCTTGCAAGTAAATTGGCATGTTGCAGCAGAGACTTTAGGCTTTAACTGCTGAAGGACAGCAGCAGCCCCACTTGTTGATATCCAAATGACCGGATTCCAGATAAACTGAAAAAACTGACTGTGAGGAAAAGTCTTGAACATTTTAAAGGATTGTGATCCATTTTATAAAAATTCAGATGTGGATCTTCACAGGTAACAAGAATAGTACATCGATACATAAGTGACGTATCCGTTCATCCAGGTGTTCACAGCCTTTTAGAACAGTGTTGCAGGGGACCTCAGAAAGTCCCCTTGTACATCCCATGACCAAGACATGATCAGCCACCCCATGTCATTCCTGACAAGTTTGCTTAGATCATTCTTAAAGACCTCCACTGTTGGCAAGACTGCCAGCTTCCCATGGAAATTACTCCAATGCCTCACTCCCTTCATCATCGTAAAGTTATTCCCGCACCTAACCCCAGTCTTCGTGGATGCACTTCAAATCCATTCATTCTCAACCTGTGGCTGGCTTATCAAGCTCAAGCACTGAATACTTCCCCCACTGAAATCCAAAAAGGAACCTCGTCAGAGTGAAAAAAAGCCAGTTTGGACCCAATGTCGTCAAAATGTCTTCCAGATGGCCTGTGAGCTTTTGATACTCAAACAGAACCTCCGAAACATCCATGGACCTGCATAAGGGTCAGATTTCACCCACGTGAAACCTGCTGTGGGATGAAGATAAAACCGTGGTCATATGACTGAGAGCAGTAAGCTGATCTGAAGTACAGCAAAATGTTTAGATGATAAAAACCTTTTTGCAATAATCAAACAGGGCAACTGTTACTTCACTTTATTAAAATTCTTCTTCCAGAAGGGAATTCACCAGTGGGAAAATAATACATCTGCAATATGGAATCAGGCCAGACTTCCAAGAACAAAATGCCCCTGGTTGTGGTGGAAGTTTGTCCCATTACAGGGACAAACCTTAAAACTCCACTCTGCAAAGTCTTACATGTGAGTGCAGCTTTACTCAAGCAAGTAGTCTTGATGTCGAGCTACTTGCGTAAGTGAAGTGGCACATACGCTTACAGTGTAGCGACACTGCTGATTAGTCTGATCCTGTGTCCATCAAAATCCATGCCAAACCTCTCACTGACTTGTCAGGGTACAGGATCATGACCGTAACACGTGATGATATTATAGTATTGCCTTAATACAGTGATTCCACTGTTGATGCACAGAAATGTGTGGCTCCCCCACAGGTTTCCAGCATAGTAGAAAAATACCTTGCTGTATAACAATAACATTTACACAGTGTTAATTTCCACCACTCAGAACTATGACATGATAACTTTCTTGATCAGATATCCTATCTTATGCACCACAAAAGAAAAAAAAATCAGACACAATATACTTAATTCATTGCCACTCCTTGTTTTATATACATGTATAATAACAGTATATTTTCTAAAACAAAAAATATAGAGCAAGGCACCTTTCTCATGCTATGTATGTCTTATACTAGCTTGTACTACTAACAGGTAATACAAACCTAATATACAAAAGTCTGCAGCTTTTTACAGATAACACAATGTGACTGCTAGAGGATCCCAATGAATATCTTAACAAGAGAGAAGTAAAACATAATCAGAAGATCAAGTAATTTTAATCTAGAACCAGACTTAAAAGTGATGTAACTTGAAAGTAGCTGCCATCTGCAATCCCTATGTGAAACAAAATCAGTAATTCCATCACTGGAAAAGATGCACTGTAATTAGCATGTTAAAATAACATACAGGCCACGGAAGCTGAAGAATAAGCCCAGCCTTGCTCTCACTGAGATAAGCCCTGCTGAGGCTGGAAGAGGCCAAAACTCCTCATTTGCTGTTTTCTTCATATATGGCATGGATTTGACACAACTACCTAGATCACGACCCCAGTCAAGTTTCTTCGAAGTCAGTGTTGCCATTGTGAATGGGAGAAAGAATGAGCTATAGACCAGCAATGTAGTAAAAAGCAGCTTCTCAGCCTTGTTAGATATTCATTGCCAATCACAACACAGAAACATTGCCACCTGTATGTGTGCATTTTTTTATTTTAAACATGTATATGAAATTTCTTCAAAATACAAGATATATAGCTCATATTTTGAAAAAAAAATTTAAATATATATACCTATACATATAAAGATGTATGTAACTAAACATAATTGCACATATATACACACATTGCATGCATGAATATTTACCAAATTTTATGCATGTTTGTGCATATATATGTATGTGCCTGTGTGAGTGCATACATACACACATACACTTTGGTTCTAATTAGCAGTAGGAGAAACAAGGTGTTATAATCACTGTCATGTATATACAAATTTCAATTTCACGCATCAGTCTACATGGTTCTCTCTTTAGGAACTTGGAAATCAACAGCTAGTTTCTTGAAAGACAGAAATCAGACATCAAAAGGTAATAAAACAATGGTCCCACAACCAGTTCCAAAGCTGGAGAGGTGTCTAACTGTAAAATTTAGTTTCAGCTATCCTGGATCATCTCTAAACCATTCAGTCAATGAAAATTAGTGTACTCAACACGAGCTTTATCACATGTGAAACTTTCTAATCCTCTGTAACTGCTGTGCTGCAATTATTTGTCACTTACTGTATTGCGTGTCCTGGAGACAGATTTTTCACCTGACAAACCTTTCTCTGCATGACACGAAGGTCCTACACTTGGCTCAGTGATGCCCTCCTTCCCTACCTCCAGCCTAGAAAACAGACTTTTCTAGGTCTGAACCGGTTCCTGAAATATTGAAAAGTCAGCACCTTCATGTGCTCAGTGAGGTCACACAGAACCAATTATTTCCTCATTCCTTTCCTGTGCCTTTGAAAATCCCTCTGTATTAGGAAACACAACACACTACACAAGCCATGACATCATCACAGCATTACCTTGAGATTATAACTAACAGGTTATTCGCATACTAATCTACTTGGCTTAACTATGACTAAAAGAATGAAAAAAATTCTTATCTAGAGAAAGGACATAGATTTCCCTCTGGCTCTTCGTGATCACAGATGGAAAAAATACTGTGAAAGAAATCTTGGCATGAGGACACCCAGGGAATGCTCTGTAGTATTGCAGTGCTGGACTTAAAAGGTAAGAAACAACTTAAACAGAGCATAAAATGTAGCCCCATGCACAAGAAGTTTAAGCTGAGAGACGTCAGAAGGATTGCAAAATAAAACAAGAATTTCACTGTAAAAGAAAAAAGCAAAAATGCTGAGCATGAAAACAGATTTGCTTCCCTGTCCAGGGTAAACAAACAACTTCCCCAGTGACATGCCATGAATGCATTTAAACTGTATGTTGGTTTTACCCCCTCTACTGCTACAGTGATCATCCCAGAAACCCCTGTGTCGCTGTATCTCTGTAGAAAAGCTCTAACTTCGTTACTGCAGCTCACTGCCTTGCCAACAGCAACAGAGCACGGCTCTCACGAAGGACTTGCAGAACAGCTGTGATGCTGATGAAGAACCAGTTTCATCCTGGAAGATTCGGGAATCTGTGAACAGCAGTATCAGATAAACACCAGATCTACTCCCAGGAGAGACTGAAAAATGAAAGCTGAAGGAAGGCAGAAAAATAGACCTAAGCTTTTCCTTCCCCCTGCTTTCACTCCATCTTCTCACCCCATATAAACAATCTTTACCACAGCAAATGGCCCTCTCCCTTATCCTCCTCTCACTTTTTCATCCCAGCAAGTGTCTACCCACACCTCAGGGAAAGAAAATTCAAACTGCATCTCTTGTGAACAACACAGGGAGAGCCAAGGGAACAAAACCAAACAATCAAACACACACAAAAAGGAAAAAAAAAAAAAGAGACATGACTGACTGGTGGGGGTACAGCTTTGCCACAATGTGATCTGAAAGCTCAAAAAATAGACTAAAGGACAAATACCCACAGGAGAAAGTCAGTTCAGCAGACAGGATTTAAGTTGTAATGACTCCAGAACTAAAGTAAATAAGATCCAACATGCAATTTACAAGATGATGCAAAACTGAAGCACAAAATTAAAACAGTGCAGGATGACCAGTATAGCGCAAATAAAAAACACGCTGCAAAAAGCTCTACGAAAGCAATTCCCCTCAGAGCGAGTCCGAAGGTACTCCTCGCCTTGAACTTCCGTTTTCAGCACCACTGTTTCTCGCTGCACTTCCTACTCAAGACACTTTTCTGCTCTTACTTCAAAACCCTGGAGCTAGGAGAAGTCTCTCATAGAAACCTGACCACTGTAAACTAGGCATTTTCTTTAATACACATTTCTGAATGCAGAGTAATGTAAGTCCTGTCCAGGAGTGCTCTACAACTACCAAGATCAGGCTTTGTCCACTCCTTTGCTTAGCAATGGCGCATCCTTCAACGTGAGATCTAAACAAGCTTGGCCAGGTTGTCTGGCAATGCATCCAGTTTTGCTGTTATAAAATAAACTGTGTGCTTCTCCAAATACATTTTTGTAGCTTTCATTAACAGTGCTCAAACTATAACTGGTTTAGTCCGCACTATAGCTAAATAAAACACCTTTGCTTACATTTTGAAATAACCTACTCCATACATGTAATCAGTGGTGCGAGACAACAGCAACGTTACTCCAGCTCTGAGCAAGCGAGCTCCCAAGATGGGGAAGAACGCACAAACACATCCACTCCCTTCCTCCATCAAAACTGGACACTTTCTCTGCTTTCTCTGGCACAGCGGTCCTGCATTTCAAATGCAACTCTGAAATGACTTCAAATGACCTTTTTCGGTTCCTCAGCCAAAAACAATGCGGCGCAAGAGGGAGGCAGCAGGCTGATTCTCTCCTAGGGTGACCAGATGTTGCACTACTGGCAGAAATGTCATCTTTTTCCAGAAAGCCAGTGTACTTTACATCTGCGTGCCCCAAGCAAGCACTGCTGCTGCTGTTGGGGGGGGGGGGGGGGGGGGGGGGCGGGTAGGGGCAGGCAGACAAATGCCCCAGAGGCATCTCTGACACACCGTGCTTTTAGTAACCATTAGCCAAGGTGACCAGGTCCAGACACAGGAGCTTGTGGTAGGCCATGCTCCGAGAATTTGTTTCAGTTTAGTACAAAAAGAGAAGGAAGAGAAAAAAATTGAATTAGCAGACACTGGCTTCTGTTTTTTTCCAGTAAATCCAGGGGAGTTCACACCCAGCGGTTTGGTTCACCCTACAATGGACACAGGTCCCAGAGGTCAGATCAAGTCACTTCAGCACAGGACATTCAGCATCTCTATTTCCCCTGGCAGCCACTGCTGGCAGAAATGTTATTACCATGACGAAACCCACGCAGCTCACACAGAGGGTGACAGGGAAGGTTGCCCCCACAGTTGCTAATCGGCCAGGGAGGCAAACGGGCCAGGGCCAGGCCATTTTGAGCCACTCTGTGGCAAGTGTGGCAGCCCTGATGGCTCTCCCTAAGTCTTCGTCCCTGCAGCTGGAGGCAGGACACTGCCACAGGCTGACAGGGACCTCAACCTCCAGAGAGACTGGGCTGGGGCTCTGCAAGGAGGAGGAGGAGGAGAAGAAAGGTCTCTTTGGGGATGACGGCGCCACATGCATGCCAGAGCCTTGAGGTCCCAGGCGCCACAGCAAGGCCTGGCCCAGGTCCAGCAGTGCCCAAGACGTATGTCATGGCGGCAGCAGCATCTCCCCAAGGGTGTCCCCCAGATCAGACCCGCCACGGAGGCTGAAGCGTCCCCAAGGGAGAGTCCAGCCACCCCAGGGCTTGGCTGGGGGTCGCCCAGCCGAGCAGGGGAGGCCGGTGCACCGGCAGGCCGGCGGGGCGGAGGCGAGGGGTCCGGCCCGGACAAAACACACAGGCGCAGAGAGCCAGACTCTGTTGGAGCATTTTATTTCAAAGCTGCGGGTTGTTGGGTGTGGGTTTTTCTTTTCCTCTCTCAACATAACTAAACGAGACTCTACAGCACAGAGCCCAGCCATTCTCGGTCCGTCAGTGGGGCAGCGCCACAGGCCCCGGCTGTGCCGGGCTGCCCGCTGGCGGCAGCCATGGCAGTGGGCTCCTCAGGGCCCTGTGCCCGGGCAGCCGCACCGGCCGGCTGGCCTGCGGCCCATCTGCGGGGCGGTGTGGACAGCACACCGGAGAGACAGAGAGAGGGAGCTACGGTCCGGCTGACTAGCCGGGAGAAACAGAGCACAGAAGGAGCTGGGCAAGGAAGGAGAGGCGTTTCTCTGAAGGAGAGAAAGAGAGAAGGCGAAGTAGTTACACTCAAAAAAGGAGAGGGAGAGAGCCGGTAGCTCAAGGCTGGTTGGGAGGTTTGCTGGTCAGCGGGGCACTGGGGGCAAGGGGGCAGGGAGGGGAAGGTTACCTTCAGCCTCGATGGAGGAGAGGAGGGTGGCTGCACACAGAGCAGCGACTGCCGAGCACAGCGCTGTCTTCATTTCTGCCCTTTCAGATCACAACAACATGAATGAATCTGCAGTGATGGGGAGGGGGGAGGGGGGGAAAAGGAGAAAGGAGAAGGAAATGATACGCGTGGATTAGAGGATTGCGTGGGTGTATTCATGAAACATAAAAAAGACGAACCGTGGATTTCGCTTTGTTCCCTTATCCCCAGCCCCCACCCACGGGACCAGGTTGAAACCTCTAGACTTGAAAGCCGTCCAAGACGATGACAGATCTGCATGACTAACTGGAGAGTCTCGCCTCACAATAATGTGCCTTTTGTTGCTGAACCCTTTCCAATCACAGTAAGCACATGCGGCTTTAACCTAGTTGGGGTTTGATCAGGGAAGCACGGTGAAGATCCGAGCCTCCGCACGGGCAGTAGCCAGGAGGGAGCTCCATGACTTCATCACCGAGTTGTGATGATAGCTAATTCAGAGGTCATTCCTGTCTTGGATCAACTAAATGTCTCTTTCAGCTGGGGATTTTATTCGGCTCCTTTTTCATAACTGTTGAAGCACTTAGTTAGCTGTGTTTTAGTGGTCTCAAGGCAGCTTGGAAACTGTAATAAAACTTTTTTTGAGGGGTTCTGCCTACAAATGTGCTATTCTTCATTTCTTGAAGGTCTGAAATAGATTATACAGAAGTGTGTGTAACACACAACTGAAACCTGACACGTCTGTCTAGCCATGATGTTTCAACATCTGATAATTCATTTACACGTCCTGAGAGAAAATAGATTTAAAATACACTGTAAAAAGCAGGCAAGCAAAAGAGTCTCACAATCACTGCAGGTTGTCTAGCAAAATAGGTGGGACTAGGCCAAGTTAGTGGTTCCTAATTGCAAGCAGCTATACCTTCCTAACTGTATGCTCTTGGTCACATCAAATTACTCCAAATTACTCCAGCAAAAATTCCAAATCATTTCCTTGTCTAAGTAAAGGCTAATACGAACAGTCCTCCACACATATGCATGTAAGTGTTTCTAAAGTTTGGGTTTTTCTACCTCAGGAAATAGGGGAGGGGTAATTTGTTTGAATAAAGTCATAAATGCATCATATATCATAATTAGGCTGGAGGAAAGAGAATTCCAAAAGCAATTAGGCAACAGATTTTATCAGGAAGGTGCCAAGAGCAAAACAAAAGAAAAATACATAAATTGTTAGTCCGCAGAAACAGCTGAAGGGGAAAATAATATTCTTCTGCCATCTACAGAACTAATCAGCAAGGTACATTTGGTGGGTAGACGCTATGGAGATCCAGGAATTTCCCAGTTACTGACACTGAACTTAACAGGCTTCTGCCGGGCAGCTGTATACACTTGCTGTAGCCAAATGCCTTTACTGCACATAAAAATATCAAGAGCTTGAAGAAAAACCAAGCAATGGTTTCAGTCCAATGATACCTCCAGCGGGTAAACAGAAGAGTAATATTGACCGTAACGACTCCCTGACACTAACACAAGAAAGACCAAGGTTAGCAGTAAATTGCCCTGAAAGCTCCAAAATCGTATCACTGCTCTGCGTGGGAAACGGCTGTCCCTGAACACATCTACCGCATTCTGCAGCGACTTTAAGGATCGCCTCAGCTCAACGTAAATGGACTTTTGTCCCAGAAATCTTGTGTGGGCTTGGAGTGCCATCTTTTGATCCTTTTCAAAAGCAACAGAAATTAAAATCATCTCACAAAGGCATATAGTTCACTACTGCTGCAGGTCTACCATTCCTGATAAACTTTTTTTTTCCAAGAAATAAAATGTCTCACCCAAAGCATTCATTTGCCCACCTAGAAACACTTTATATCCTTCTGGCAAACTTAGGCATGTGAAAGAAATCCTGGAGGTAGCGGAGGAAAGGTCCTCTCGCTGGCTTAGCAGACTCTGTGTCAGGACTAAAGGTTTTTTCATTGATCTTTAGAGACCACTTCAAAGAAAGCGGGCTTTCACCAGCGCCAGTCCAATCCCACACTAATTCAACCTACAAAAGCTTAGCCAAAGTATTTCCAAAATGCACAGGACATTTACAGCTTTCAAGAAGACAAAATAACCTAAACAAAAAGGGGAAAAAAAAAACCAAACCCACAGGAAAAACCCACTACCTATCAAAGAGCCTAAAAAACCTGGAAATGGGAGAAAGCATCACCGGCAGCTGCACGCACAAGGGCGGGAAGCCAGAGCTCCTGCCAAAGCCGCAGCGGTAGCCTGCCTGCAGGCGCGCTGGGCGCTGACACCGGGCTCCGCCTGGAGCCTCCGGTCAGAGGGACCCACCGCGGCCGGGACACGGCCACCGCCGCCTCCCCCCGCACTTCTGCCCGGGCAGCCGGCAGCCCGCCGGGCTCCCCCGTGCCTCCCGCGGGGCCGGACAGCCAGCAGCCCCGAGGGGGGGGTCTCTGCTCTGCGCTGCTCCGGCGCCCTCTCGGCCTCACGCCTGCAAGCCGGCTCTGACGTGCTCCACACGCACAAACAGACACACGCAGACAGACAGACACACACGCGCGCTCTGTCCCCCTTCCCGTGTCAGCCTTCAGCCCAGCGCTGCTAATCTCAGCCTAGAGTGCATCAGAAGGGGCTGCCTGCCTGGTGCGTACGGACAGGCAACGGGGGTCGGCCGAGGGGAGGGCAGGGGATCCCCGCTCCTGCGCGGGCACAGACCTTCAGGGGCGGCTGCAGGGTGCCGGGGTCGGTGGCGGGGCAGCTCCTCCGGCGGTGCCTGCAGCAGCAGCCGCAGCCGTCGGACCTGGATAAAAGGAGGAGGAGAAAGGATGAAGCTCCGGGGGCACCTTGTGGAGGGAGCAGCAAGTAGCAGCGGCGGCGAAGGAGGAGCAGAAGCAGCGGCAACAGCTGAGCGCAGAGGAGGCGCCTGGTTTACTGTAGCTCCCGATGCGAGGGGTCCGTCTGGGAAGACTTGCCTTCTCCAAGTGGGAAGAGCCTCTTCTCAATCTGCTACTTAATAGAGGGCTGTTCCCAACTCTCAATTTACCCTCGTAAGCGGTTACGAAACTGCAGGGAAGGTGGACTGCTGCCACCGGGTGATATATGCGCTGCTCTGCTCCAGCAAGGAAGGGGATCCACTTCTGGAAACTGGCGCATACCTCCGCGCATTCCTGCGGCATGAGGCGGGCGGCCGCCGCGGCAGCGCGCCCGGGGGCAGGGGCCCGGCCCGCCGCCCCCTCGCTCCCTCCCCTCGGCTTCCCAAACCGGGGGGACGCGGGAGGGCAGTGGAAAAACTGAGTCCCCGGGCACGGCTTCGAGGGACGGCGGTGCGGAGGGTGTCTCCGCGCGGGGGGGTTCCACGCAGTCGTCCCCGTCCCCCCCAAGCTGAGGGCCCGCTCGCCCTCCCGGGGCTGGGGCTGGTCCCCGGGACAGCCTTGCAGAGGGGCGCGGGCAGTCCCGGGGCCGCGGCCGGGAGCCTCGGGGGACGAAGAGAATGTGGTCATTTTAACACAGTTCAGGTGTGTCTGGCCTCCAGCCCGTGTAGCTTACAGACATTAAACCACCTCCCTCGCCACATCGGTGTTTTGCTTCGAGCACAAAGCGCCGCCGGTGCCGGGTGCCGCTGGCAGCGGGGCTCCGCGGGCAAAGGGGACGGGGCGCCCGGCCCCCACCGCCTCCTCCCTCACACCCTGCGGGCAAACCCGCGCCCGTGGCCCCTGTCTGAAGCCGGGTGCCTTCAAAAGAAACTGCGCCTCCCAAAATCGGGCAGCCAGCTGGGCGAAAGGCTCCGCGAGGGTCTCCCGTCGCTTGCTCTCCCGGGAGCGTCCCAGCGCGCCGTGCCAGAGGGTGACACGGCGGCACGCATGGCCCCTTCCCTGCCTGGGGGAAGCAGGGATCCCCCGGCCGGGGCCAGGCGGGGCTTCCTGGGGCTGCCGCCGGCTCCGTGCCGCAGCGAGGTCTCCTCCCGCACCCGTGGGGAACGGCAGCGCCAGGAACGCTCTCAGAACAAGCTCCTTCGGGCTAAAATACGAGATGTCACCCGCCCCGCGGAGCGGGCCCGCAAACTCGGGAGGCGGACGGGGAACAGAGATCTGGGAGGAGCGGGGGCAAACAGAGAGAGACAGCAGCTGCGGGTGTCTCACAGCCGCGGCCCCGCTCCTCCCGCTCCTCCAGCGCCGCAGCACCGCGCCCGCAGCGCCCCCACCGCCCGCGCCGGAGCGGGGCCATTCGCGGTGCGCGGGCGCCTCCCGGCGGCGGCGGGCAGGGGCGGGCGACCGACTGACCGCCCCCCCTCCGAGGCTCCCGCGGGACGCCCCGGGGCCAGTGCTGATAGAAAGCAACGGGAAGGGACAGGAAGGGAAACAAAAGCCTGGGAAGGGTGGGGAGAGGGCGAGACAGGGGCAGACCCCCTCAGTGCGGAGTTTAGAACCTCCTGTTTGGAGAGGTCGGTAACATTTCGGGGCAATATTGGCCCCACGTCAGCTTTTTGCACAGACGTGAATTTCAGAGCAATCGGGACGAATTCCCACCAGGCTGGAAGTGCCCGATAGTGGAGATTAATAGTTTATCGGGGGGTGGCTTCTGGGCACTTTTCCGCAGGACTGGGACATCAAGGACCTGTCGATGGGAGGACTTGTCTCTCCTGAGCTGAATCGGGTTGTCTTCATTTCTATAATACTCCAATTATCTGCATGAGAACCCAAACGCCGAAAAGAAAGTGATAACCAGAAGACGTGCGCTGACATTTCCAGACACTTTGGAAGCGAGTCAGCTGCTCTTAGGGACATGCCACAGCTTCAGCTGTCTGGTATTGATAAAATGCATTTTCCAAAAGCAACATCTCCTCTGCTGATAAACTTTCAAAAACTCTTGACCTATTAACCCCCTTGCCCAGCTGTTGAGTTGGATTTTCGCTTTTGGCATTTTGGCATGAGGAATTTAATTTCTTCCTATCCAGATCTGATACGTAAAAGCAATATTTCTAAGAAGTAATACTTTTCAAAATTTTAATTTAATTTCCTGAGTGAACAAGGCAGGAACACCAGTATAAATGTGGTGTGAACAATAGTTTCAGAAGAATGGATATCGTGAATTACAATGAAATATCCTTCCATAGGAAGTGAATTAGTACAAATGAGGCACTTTTATCACTCGTGCACTGAGACGGCATTTTTTACAATGTACTGTGGATTTTTTCATCATAGGATAACCAAGATTGTATGTTAATAGTTAAAATTAATTAATGAAAAAAATGAGGATGGAAGAAAATATGTATTATTGTATTTAAAAGTTAAGTAACTCAGAACAATTATTTTAAAATATTTAAATAATTTGGTACTAATTCTACAACTGGATTTACATGAGAGGAGACTTTGAAACCAACGGGTCTCTCAGAGGTGCAAGAATGGCATCGACTCTCCCTTGCAGTCTTAGGGGCTACTGATGGGACTGTCTCCCATCCCTCTCAGCTGATCAGCTGCTTAATTTCTCAGCTTGAAATAAGACTCAGAGCTGGCAAAAGCAAATAATTCATTGACTCCAAGGGCAGTAGGATTTCATTCTTATCTTTAACTCTTTGTTCTAACCATTCTAACTATGTTCCTCCTAAGATCTCTTACATGTAAAATACACTAACGAATTGCATTCAGGGTGCGTGCTTCCATACATCACAGTAATTAAACGGGTTGTTTTTAATCAGCTCTGTTGCTATGTACATTCATAGTCTGAGTACATAGTATGTGATGCAGAAAGCATTTCTGAAATGCATAAACATTTACTAACACTCTCCTGTCTGCTTGTTTCTTAGACAAGTGTTAAACACATTAAGGCCATGCACTCCAGCTCTGCAATTTCCTTTGCTATCTAAGCTGAATAAATTGAAACAGTGACAAATTTAAAAATAAAAATCAAGATTTTAATTCATATGTATGCTTTTAATAATGTTGCCCATTTCTGGTGTAAGTATGTGATGGTAATACTGCAGGTGCACAGGAATTTCTTAGAAATTTCGAACTGGTTTTGGGTCTACAGTAATTCAAGATACTTTGTGCTCCTGGCACCTCTTTTTTTGTTTCCTCGGGCTGCATTGCCAGGGCAGAATAAAACAGGATGTTCTAGTTTTCAGCACTGTAAACTCTGAGTATTGTTTTCTGTGTGGATATCACACTAGATTTGGTCTCTGGAGCTTCCTGATAGTTGGTTGCATCTGCTTTACATATGAATACGGTAAATGCCTTGTTTATATGTGTGTATATATATATATATATAGTGTATATGCTTTACACAGAGGAAGAATCAAAAAATGTGTCAGCTCTTTGAACATTAAACAATGGATAAATTC
Organism: Burhinus oedicnemus; assembly: GCA_008921705.1. Lineage (NCBI taxonomy): Eukaryota > Metazoa > Chordata > Aves > Charadriiformes > Burhinidae > Burhinus > Burhinus oedicnemus. The sequence continues at coordinate 1,309,264 of VFFE01007650.1, forward strand.
GTCATTAAATGTTGGCATACAGGCAAAACTGTGCTGCTACCAGTGACTGACTTACCTACATCTGCCCGGGAACTACTTTGCTGGTCAGTCTATCACTGCATGTATCACTACAGTGCATCTAAATTAGACATTGTCTTAGTACAGTAATTTAGGATGCCCATTCATTCCTTACAGCACAAAGGACGACCTTTCCAGTGTATTTTTTATTCCCTGTTAAATCAGTCATAAAGCTAATATTGCACAGTATTATATCTGCATCCACAAAATGCAGAAGGACGAAATACAGCAAACCGTTTCCTCCAGGCCCTGCCTTCTCTGAGAGATTTCCAGGCGATGGCATGAAAAGAACTCAGTCTGGTGTTTATTTATTCAGATAATTTCATTTCAGAGCTGGTATTCAGAGAGCAGTACTAGTCTGACCTCTCATAATGAGGAATGGCTTCTTATATTAGCAGTGTTCAGAAAGGACTGGTTCTATCTGAAATCTACTCATTTAGTGGAACAACTATGGAAGCAGCGTCCCTGGAGAGTGTTATGGCCGTGAAATAATTATCTACCTCACCAGGTATGTTTTCCTTAGCAACTATTTATTTCTTTAATTTCTCTGACTGATTTTTCCCATCATGTAATGTTCTGAAAGTAAGAAATTATTGTGGTTCCAGATAAGTAGAACTGGAAAAGTAAATAAATCATTCAAAAGCAGAGGTATAAATAGAATGGAACTGGCCTTCTAATGTGATTTGGGAGTCTTGTAAAAGCCAGTTAATTTGTAGGCAGTCATTTTTTTAAAATATCAGATCTTTAATACTAAAACTGGAAAAAAACAGATGCAACAATCTTATAGTCCCTTCCATATATATACACAAATGCACTTTATATTAAAACATTCCTAAATTAAGTTGCTTTGTTTCAAAGAAGCTGGTTCGTTACTTCACAAGAGAATTCTGATCTATTCAGGAAGCATTCCCCAAGGAAGCCAGTACAAATCTTGCATGATTAAAGAGGGCTAGAAAGGAAATTAACTGAGGACAGTGACCCTTTATATTTGTCAGATATCACATTATGTCTTAACGTGACCATTCTTGTCACAGCAATGGACTAGCCACAAAGACTTGCGGATGCAAGTCTAAGCGTTCCTCTTCTCCATGTGGCTGAGAGGTCCCCAGTGAAAGAATGATGTTCCACTGAGGAAATGCATCATTTCAAAAAATCAAAACACTTTTAAAAATCACTAGCCACTGGTTACTACTTGCAGAACATTATAATACAGTGTTCTCTGAGTACCTAATTGGATTCAACATATGATGAAAGGTTAACCGTGAGTTCCCGTACATTTGGTAACCCTTCAACACTTTCAATGTAGTCAATCCCTACAAAGAAGCACAGAATATTAATCCACAACAGTCTTAAATGGTGTGGTGCCAAGCTCTGAGTAGGAACCTTTTGCTAATTCTTATCGGTACTTCTGTATGAAAAAATATCAATATATATTGTGACAGAAGGGTATGTGTATGTGGTAGGTAGGTTTATGGAAAAGATGTTTGTGCCTGAATGGACAAGGTATTCAAAGGTATTGAAAGTTCAAGTTGTGTTGGCTAATGAGTGACCTGATCCCATTGCTGCAAATAGTGGCATAATTAATTATATTGGGGGAATTTTAAGACCAAATACGTTGTCATTAGGCCAACTGCTGATGCTGTCCTTCTCTCTCCAACAGGCACAAAAGGCGTTGAGGATGGAGGGATGCTGCGATTCCCCTGCCTGAGGAGCAGGTCAGAGGGAAGTTGTCAAGGGGGAAGCGCAGCTGCTGCTGCACTCTCTCCCAATACTCACCTTTCCAAGAAGGTTTAGAGGATGTAAAGTTCAGCTCCAAACTTCCTGTCAGTTCAAGGGGACAAACATTCAAAGGCTTAAACACTCTAACAAGCGAATCTGATATGAATGCACAGAACCATAGTAAATGAGGCTGGAAAAGAGCCTGAGAAGCCCTTTAGTTCATCCCCCATTACTTAAAGTACACTAGGACTTCCAAGAGAAATCTTCCATACCATACTTAGTACTAACAGCACACTTTGGGGAGCTGTTTCCTAGTGGCTGGCAATAGATAATAACTTGGTTTAGGTGGGTCGCTTGTTGTCCGTAGTTGGACTATGAGCACAGCCGTCAGAAATAAGTTGGATCAACAGAGTAAAAGTCTACTCTGAAGTGAAAGGAAAAATGATTTAGGGAAGAAAAAACCCTACACCAGAGAAGCCTGTGTCTTTGGATGGTTCCACAAAAATAGTCTCAGTTTAATATGAAAAATTAACTGTCTGCTTAACTGGTATCCCTGCAAACTCTCAGCCTGTGAGCAAAGAACCAGGAGTGGGAGATTCCTTCCTGCACGTGACTGCCAGAGGTACAGACCTTACCAGTCTTGCTAAAAAACCTTTTGCTGCTGCAGTGTGTCTGTACTTAAAAGTCATGTGATATTTTGACCAATGGTCATCGTGCTCCCTCCTTTTCCCCCTCTTCCTGCCTTCCCAACGTCAGTGCCTTGATACCCATGCTGGCAGTTTGTGGCATTCACCACAGCTCTTTTCTCTGCAAAAGAAAAGAACAGCATGCACAAGAGAGAAAACTTGGGCCAGGACATGGCCAGGGAATACACCAGGCCCAAGGAGCTGGATAGTCCAGGTTACGCATGCTTCCATGAAAACTATGGGGCTCTCGTCTGCATGTCACTTATCACAAGTGATGATAGACATCAAAATTCCATCCATGAGGGTTTTGTGGAAAAAAAGAGGCAAGAGCTTATCTTGCAGGCATTAAAAGTACTGCCTAGGTATCATCTGTCAGGACATTTATGAACTCCACATGAGTTAACTTTAAAGAAGAAATTAGTTTCTTTTCACAAGTCGTAATTGGCTAGTGAGTAAAGGGGAAAATAGACAGAGCAAAAAATGCAGATTTAAATCGGCATTTCTTGATGCAGCCTTGTGGCTGCTGCTTCCCAATATGTTGAATGCTGACAGTTCCAAATACCAGAACATAAGATTTATTTGGATTATAAATAGATGTTGCCCTGTGCTTCAGTATCAGAAACACTCTGTTGTGTAAACAGAACACTATTGTTTTTTGTTTCTACTTTTAAAGGTTACTTGAAAACTCCTACCCACCCTTTGTTGGCAGCCTTTTTCACCTGTTGGAGTTCAATGTCTCTCTCATGTATCAACACCTCTACAGCCTGCAGAGAGACTTCACAGGAAGCTGTTAAAATGTCTCCTGTCATATGCCCTTTTCTCCACTCTCTCGGATGCTTTCCAGCTGGCCTCACTACTCTGTTAGTTTTTAGCCACTCCAGTTTATTGAACATGTCTTAGTTTTGGCATTGTCCTGATTTCTGTTATAACATATTATTTTCTGGAGAAATGTGTTTGCTACTAGCTCCAGTGTCTCTTATTTGTTTTATGAAAAAAGAAAAAGTATATAAAAAAAAAATCATCCGCTTCGGATTTTTAAACAAATAGTTTTTTAAGCACAAATTACATTCTGAAACACCACCCAGCTTCTTTCTATCCTTTGCTATTACATTTTCTAGAGTGTATATGTTCAGCTGGTACATCTGACCTGGTGCTTCTTTACCCTCTGCCCAGCACTCTTTGAAATGTAGTTAGGTGATGGGCTGCTTAAGGCACATCACAACATGGGGCTTTACTACATCATGATCTTCTTCCCCCGTTAAGAACAGCCACAGCTGCAAGATGGGGTCCCTTTCTTTATGCTAGGAGTAGCTGTTGGGACCTTATTTTCTAATAAAAACTACAGAATCTGCTCCACTAACCTCCAGAGAAGCTGAGAAGACAGACAAGGGTTGTGCTCCTTGACACATGCCCCACCATCGCAGCTTTGCTGCTTGAGCATGTCAGCTGCACCCATTGCTCTGTCCTGCACGGTCACGTCAAGTGGCATTTGGCTCTAGGTTAAGATACATTTAGGGGCCTCCATGTGGGCCCAGCATCTAAACTTCTGCAATGGCTGATGAAGATCTACTTAATGAACTCAGCAGCGTCTGAGCAGTTTGGCCACCTACTGTCCATGGGGCTTGGCCCAGCTGCTTTCACATTGGGGTCTAGAGCCATTTGAGTGCCCTGCAGCATCCAAGACCTCTTGTGGAGCTGCCCGCTACAGCCCAGGACCCACGTATGGTGGCACATCTCAAACTGTGCTAGACCACTGAGGAGGCAGAGGCGAGCCCCTAGTGCCATTTTGGGTGCCACAGGCATCCTGCCAAGCCCTCAACTGATGTACCATGAGCATGTGAGTCTTCTGCAGGCACAACACACTGTGTTGTATTTGCAAGCCCCACACAAATGCCTCAAATACAGCCTGAGATGGTGCTAGACACCCAAGTTTAGGCAACTGGTTTGAGCACTTTTACTTTTCTCCCTGCTATTTTTCCCAGCCAAGTCTTCTGCTGGTGCCAAGCTTTGTAGTCTGCTCATGTAAGTACCTGTTTACTGGGGACCCGAATGAGACCAGCAAGTGTGCCTGATGTTGATCAGAAGATGTTTAGATGGCAGTGATTTCCAGTCTCTACCCACCTGCTTTTGGATCTCAGACCCAAACAGAGAGAGAAAGATTGTGACAGAGGTTCCTGCCTAACTGTGAAATACATCATGTGCAGCTTTTACTGCCTAGCCATACAGTTGATGTCTCTCCTGCACCAGTCCCAAGTTTTGTGACTTCCTTTCAGAAACTGCATTTACATCCCCAAATTAATTAAGGTGGGGTAACCAAAACTTGTGATTCCCCTCTTCTTTTCCCAGAAATCTGGCCATATGTCTGAGTACTATTTCCAGAAATAATAAAATCCTTATGTAATCTTTCTTCTTCTTGTCGTTGTAAGATTTTTTTCTATTTTATTATTTTAATAGAAGAGAATTTCTTGGTATTGCTCCTCTAAAAAATCAGGCTATTTATGTAAATGCCTGAGTATGGATTTAGGAGTCTAAGTTTAGGCACTCATTTCTGAAAATCTCAGGCAAAGGGAGAAGGTGTACTAACCTCCCGGCGCACTGTGCTCCAGCTCTGTGGCACAGTGGTCCCAGTGCAGCGCTCCACACATAGCACATATTAGCACACCGCACTATATTTAGCAAAATGTGCCCTACTGCTCCTAAGAGATGACTGAATAAACCTTGATAACAAAGTTGGCCTGGCTCCTTTGGGACTTGTAACTTCCCACTGAGCAATAGAGATCATTAAAATGTTTTAATTATATAATTCCCTTTTGCATAGTGTTATGGTAGATAAGATTGCATGTGTGTGTCAGCCTTTCCATTATAAACTTCAGGTCCCAGGGCATTAGTCATCCAGCATAAGTGCCCGTGTTGAGATGAAACAATGTAGAACCATTTTGATAATAAATAAACATATATAACTCAATTAGTTAAAGAACACATCTGTGGCTTAAGGGTCCTGATGGAATCACAAGTTCCTCCTCGCACAGCTGCAGGAAGAGAAGCTGCTCACAGTTGTAGGGCACAAACTGTCTCAACGGGTGAAACAAGCTCTAGCAGCACCAAATCTCCCTCTCTCCCTTTTATTCCAAAAAGTGTCTCTGAATATGTGTGCATAATGTTAAGGTCACATTGATGAGAATGATACCAGATTTAGAGGAATCTTAATTTGGGAGTAAGAACATCTTGGGCAGATCACATACTTCAGGTCCCGCACCGCCCGTTTTTCTTGGTTAAAAGGGAAAACTTCTGTGGAAAATTAAAGACAGCCATCTATAACTATTTAAATTTTGCTGCTGTTTCAGGTATTGTTAAAACTGGACAAACATGTCTCTTTTGGCCCTGAGAAGTCCTCTACAAAATATTTAACCCAAAGAAATTAAGAGACCGTTCAAGTTGCTTCTGGATCCTTGTGGCAGCTGAAATAATTTTGGATTAGCACATATAAAGTATCTCAATTGAACACCTTACTGTTTTTTTTTCAGGGAAAACATTCTGCTGCAGCTTCTGGTGAAATCACAGGGAATGGCATCTCTAGCTGAACTTCACAGACAGCCTCAAGAAGAGAGGTATTCCTCGATACACCTCTAACGGTAAGGATACCATTTTATTAGACTGATATATCACAAGACACCAGCAGTGAAATGCATGTTGCTCATAGAAGAAAGAGCGCACCTATGCATCAATATGCTCTTAAAGCAATACCGTGAACTTGTTAATTTCATACTTAGTTTGTAACAATTCTATTTAGAAAGCCTTAATTTAGGTAACTCTAAACCTCCAAGTCTCCTGTGGTCTTTTCTGTTGTAGCTCCTTCCATGTTCTGGTTTATGTAAAGCTTAAATATTAGTGGATCTTACCTGATCATTCTTTTCCAATTTATTTCCATGCCCAATAAAATACTAGGGAGGGAGAGAAAAGATAATTACATGCAATGCATGAACCAGACAGAGGAGAGGAAAGATTCTTATGTTTCAGAAAGTTCAGATTGGTGGATTGGGAACTCAAAGACAGAAACACATTAGCAAAGGACAAATTCATCCCTCTTTGGCAGTTTTCTCTAGGACATAGCAGGCTGTATGCAACGGGAGCAAATATTTTGTGACCTGAGTGAACTGTATACAGATCCTGGTATTCCCCAAGGAGCTAAAACCAGGATTGCCTGACTGGGGACTCAGTGGGGTAACACCCTTCTTTCAAGTACCTCCCTAGCCCCTGCTGAATTTGGCTCATCACAACTTTTATAAATAAGAATCCCAGCCAATTACTTTTTTTTGAAAGGATATATCTTTTTGAGAAAATAGATATGAGTGTGCTTTAGCTTTACATGTGTTTTGGGGAAGCCTGTCATCAGTTAGTCTAATAGAAAACCTGTGAATAATAAGAGCATATTTTGAGAAATATTGAGACAGGACCAAAACACGTATCATAGACTGTATGCGCTGCTCACCAAGTTTGAAGACTTGAATACTCACATTCAAGTACAGTACAGCCAAGAAATTCCCCTCAGATTATGTTTCTGGACAGGCCATTATTTTTACAGCAAAATTGACTGAGTACTGAAAAAATAAGTGGAAAGGCTCAGGCAAGTTAGGCTCAAGAAGGTGGTGTTATTATTAAAAGGAACTTCTTTAAAAAAATAATCGCACAAGCATGCACATGAAAAGATACGTTGGTTCTGACTTACTCATCACCTAAATACCTTATTTAGGGTCACGTCAGGTTGATCAGATTGATTTTGTCTTTGAAAGTCTGATTCACTCCAGCAACTATGAAGGTCAACCTCCAGCTCTTTGATATGTAACAGAATTGGGAAAGAACAAGGGAGTAAGGAAGGACAGCTTAATAAGACAGATGCCAAAAAAAATTCATCATGCTTTCTCACACTTCAGAGCAGTGATAGCCAAGGTGAGTAATATTAGAAAAGTGGTATTTTTACTCTGGGATCTCGAAAAAGAAAAAAAGCACAGATAAGATCATACACCTCGAGATCTCTCTGGTGTTTTCACTTCTGGGAGTTTCTGAACTTTTTTCATGGTGTCTTTTGGGAAGCTCATGCTGTGATATTGTGTGTTATTAGTCCTCATACTTTTACTGGAGAAATTTTTGTGTGTGTCAGGTTAATTGGATCTATACATATATTCAACAGCCAAGAAAATGTAGCCCAGGGCACAATTCTAAGAGTAGATAGTTTTGAGCTACCTTCCCAATGGAGAAAGTAAAACATGGTCTGTACATCTGGAGTCTCAGAAAGGATTGTGTAACCTAGAACTGCAATACTGAGGATTTAATTTTCATCCGTTTCATCTGTCTGATTGTTGTTTGAATAGTCATTTCTTTTACAGTAGCACGAACAATTTTTTTTCATTCTGCCAAAGCTGGCACACTACTGAGCTTTTTTTGTTCACCTTAAAACCATATAAGTTTAAAAGCTTGAATGATGAAAAATAGGGTGGCAAGGAAAGTGGAAGAGATGGAATACTCATTGCCTATCTAGCAGAAAATGTCCTCTGTATTTTTGGGATGACGTTTAGAACAATCCAGCTCAATGGAAGCCAGGACAGTGTTCCCATGTCCTCAGCACCAAGAGGCTTTCCCATCCTTTAAAGCAAAATATAAAAACCCATAGCTAACATTCCTAATGACGGTAACTGAAAAATAAAGTTTATATGAACATGAAATAGAAAACAAAGTTTACATGAATATGAAATCTCTTTTTGGAAAAGATATCATGTCTATTGCCTAAACACAAATCAAAAATAGGAATGCAGTAAAGTTGTAATATTTACGTCAATACCTAACTCAAAAACATATTGATTTAAGGGTGGTAATTAAGAACTACAGTAATAGAATCAGACAAGAAAAGCACATAATTAGAGTAGATTAACTGCTAGCAAACTAAGACTTCATATGACTGACCGTTTTCTTTTTTAAAATTTATAACTTCTCATACTAACAAGGAGTAATAGAAGATGCTTTTTTTAATTTCTTCTACTCACAAAATACCCACAGTGGCATTGAAAGTAGGATCTTCAGATATTTCCAAAAACTTTCCATTAATTTTAGCCCTAGGAGAAGATGCATAGCTCTCTCTTTGTGTTTTCCTAGGGAAAGACAGTATGGGCACCTAGTTTACATCTTCTGACAGCCTGTGATGCGGACATGCCTGCAACCAATGACACGTATAGATGGAACAGGGGATGAGAATTTTTCTCTTAGCTTTACAACACCGTCCCAGCAAATGGTGCTGGGCAGCTGCCTGTGGCTCTTGCTTGGTTTCGAGGCTTGCCAATGTGACACCCGTCTACAAGAAGGGCCCGAAGGAGGATCCAGACAATTATAGGCCTGTCAGCCTGACCTCAGTGCCAGGAAAGATCATGGAACGGTTCATCCTGAGTGCACTCACGCGGCATGTGAAGGACAACCAGGGGATCAGACCCAGCCAGCATGGGTTCATGACAGGCAGGTCCTGTTTGACCAACCTGATCTCCTTTTATGACCAGGTGACCCACCTGGTGGATGAAGGAAAGGCTGTGGATGTTGTCTACTTGGACTTTAGTAAGGCCTTTGACACAGTCTCCCACAGCATTCTGCTAGAGAATCTGGCAGCCTGTGGCTTAGACAGATGTACTCTTTGCTGGATTAAAAACTGGCTGGATGGCCGAGCCCAGAGAGTTGTGGTGAATGGCGTTAAATCCAGCTGGTGGCAGGTCTCAAGTAGTGTTCCTCGGGGCTCAGTTTTGGGGCCAGCCTTGTTTAATATCTTTATTGATGATCTGGACAAGGGGATTGAGTGCACCCTCAGTAAGTTTGCAGATGACACCAAATTAAGCAGGAGTGTTGATCTGCTTGAGGGTAGGAAGGCTCTGCAGAGAGATCTGGGCAGACTGGATTGATGCACTGAAGCCAATTGCATGAGGTTTAACAAGGCCAAGTGCCGGGTCCTGCACACGGGTCACAACAACCCCAGGCAACGCTACAGGCTTGGGGAGGAGTGGCTGGAAAGCTGCCTGGCAGAATAGGATCTGGGGGTCCTGGTGCACAGCAGGCTGAACATGAGCCAGCAGTGTGCGCAGGTGGCCAAGAAGGCCAACGGCATCTTGGCCTGTATCAAGAATAGGGTGTCCAGCAGGAGGAGGGAAGTGATGATGCCCCTGTACTCAGCGCTGGTGAGGCCACAGCTTGAGTACTGTGTTCAGTTTTGGGTGCCACAGTATAGGAGGGACATTGAGGTGCTGGAGCGTGTCCAGAGAAGGGCACCAAAGCTGGTGAGGGGTCTGGAGAACATGTCTTATGAGGAGCGGCTGAAGGAATTAGGATTGTTTAGTCTGGAGAAGAGAAGGCTGAGGGGAGACCTTATTGCTCTCTACAACTACCTGAAAGGAGGTTGTAGTGAGATGGGAGCTGATCTCTTCTCCCAAGTAATTAGCGATAGGACAAGAGGAAACGGGTTCAAGTTGTGCCAGGGGAGGTTTAGGCTGGACATTAGGAAAAATCTTTCACAGAAAGAGTTATCAAAGATTGGAACAGGCTGCCCAGGGCGGTGGTTGAGTCACCATCCCTAGATGTGTTTAAAAGTCGTGTAGATGTGGTGCTTAGAGACATGGTTTAGTGGCAGACCTGGTAGAGCAGGGTCAATGGTTGGACTGGATGATCTGAAAGGTCTTTTCCAACCTGAACGATTCTACGATTCCGTGACCCTGCGGCGGCTCCAGCCCCGCCCCGCCGCGCGGGCCCAGCCACGGCTCGCGCGCGCCGCCCCGCGAGCGCTGGGCAGCAGCACAGCGCGCCCGCCCGCCGCCGCCCGCCGCAGCCTCCCGGGGCACCTTTCGGGGCTTCCATACCCACCTCTGGCAGAACCACTTTTTTTTTGTCACGTGTTATTCATTTCAAGGCTCTGTCTGTAAATACCGATCGCTCTGTAGCACGGGGAGCTTTTTCCTGGCTGGCGGCGAGCCCCCACGCTCTCCCACCGGGGTGCGGCTCACAAGCTGCCGCCGTTCCCGGGACAGCGGACTCTGAGATGCAGTTGACTGCGAGAACAAGAACGGCTGCATGTTCTGCTTTGGTTGCGCGCAGAAACACACGTTTACCGCCCAGCTTATCAAAGGATTTTTATAATTTAGACTATTTAAACATTTGTCCTTCTCTCAATGTTCTTCATAATTCCTGTGGGTGGGAAATGATGTGATAAGGAAAGATTTTGACCTTTCCTTATGCTGCCTTCCAGATGCCCACCACTTGGTCCGCATCTCGGTAGTAACCCTGGGCACGCAGCAGCAGCAGAAGCCTCACCCGTGTCACAGAGAGCAGACCGATTCCTTCACGTGCTGCGAAGTACAGTTCACTGTGCTGTGAGGTTTCTCTTCCTTATAGGCACCAATGTTCATCTCAAGATAAGCTGTACCCCATTTCCCATTTCACCTTCTCTGAAACATCCATCCAGGATGTTTTAGTCATGCGGTTGGCCAAACCCACCTATGCAGAGAGACTGCCATCAAGGGGTATTCCCCCACTCTCTTTTTTTAAGAGTTTTGGTTCTACTAGAGAGTTCTGAGCACACTGGCCCTCCTCTTCCAGTTTGCCTCAAGTTCAACAAGCATACCCTGGTTCTCCAGGATAGCAATGAAAAATTCTAAACACACTTAATCCAGACGAGGCTTAAAATACTACTGTAGTGGGAAGTTAGGTTTTGGTGCTCATTCTCACATTTTGGAAAAGCCACTGTTTCCTTGAGAAGAGAAACAAAAGGATTATTTTGATGGATTTTTTTTTTTTCCCCTTTTTAAAAGCTCTAGTTGTTACAGAGTCAACACCAGACTTTCAGCATAATGAGCCACAAGTAACAACTTGACAGGAAGGCTACAAAGGCACAAATTGCATTAGGAACATAAAACCTAACTAGGGATGCACAGCTGCCACTGTTTCCCAGAGATGTTATTCCCCAGGAACTGCAATAGTCAAGCTAATGAGAGGCATCAGGGTAGCTTGTAAGTGATTCTCGTACTCACCAACTTAAAGATGCTTCCTAGTAGCAGTTTTTGTAGAGCCGGCATTTGCACTGACAGCACATTACTTCGGGTATAAGGCTTATTCCTAAATACACAGTAACAGCCAGTAGGTATTACTGGGTATCCCTGCCCAGTGCTAAACTACAATCAAATTTTTCTCCCCCCAAGACGACGATGGATCTCCAGTTGCATGTGTCGGTGCCATAGCAAACTGATAAACACCACCTCGGCCACTGAAAGAGGGTAACTTCATAAAGGATTGTGGTCAAACCACTAGCTTTATTAGCCATTTGTTGTGTCTCTACGTATGCAGAGAGCTGTCATACAGCTCTGCTGGTGAAACAGAGCAGGTGAGCACTCCTCAACCATGTTACTGCTAAGGCATATAACCTAGCTTAAAGCACATAGTTCAAATTGCTGCAAGAAAGTTTGGAGTGACCCAGTAGAAGTGATGTGGGAGCAGAGCTGACAGATCTCTCAGAAACCATGCTGTTGACTGAGCTTTAGAAGCAGCAGCTACTGACACCCTGACATGAAGCAGCAGCAGCAACCTAGATGTCAGCCACGCCTGCAGCTTTTGCCTCATTTTCTGTGAGAAGCCCTAACATCAGACATTGAAAGATACCTGCTTTCCCATTTAAGTTTGTAAAATTTGTGGTCTTCTACGTGGAAGTAGTCAAGTGGAATTGTGGCTTCCTTTAGAGCTGCATTACAGGAACGCTAACAACCATCCTTTGAACACATGTATTCCTGTATCCCAGAAAAGGAGACACTGTTCAGAGAAAGGACAGTGAAATTCTGGAACAGGTTGCACAGAGGCTGTAGAATCTCCATCTTGGGGATACTCCCTGTGGGACTGGTCAAGGCCCTGCGCAACCCAATGTAACTCTGATGTGGCACTGCTCTAAGCAGAAGATTGGATCGACTGACCTTCAGAGGTCCCTACCAACTCAAATTATGCTACAGTTGTTTGAAACTTAATCCGCTTAACCTGGTGCGTACTTATGAACTAGATCTGCTCCTACCCTACAGACACAGGGCAGTCCTATTCTCAAACCACAGAAGTGTACAATTTGTAGAGACAGAAGGCAGTCTCTCTGCCAAGCATTTTGCCTGTCTTCAAAGTTACAGAGCACAGTGGAGAAATTCTTCCAAGAGCATTAAAAACTGACAAAAATTATTTTTAAGAATGTGAAGCTTTTCTAAGCAGTACCTTCAATATCTTCATTTTTTCTGGCTTAATAGTGTCCAGTTCAGCCTAGATCAAATTAGCAATCAACTGCCAGAGTATCTAATTAAGTCACTGTAAACCTTTTCAATCAGTAGAGAAGTTCTAGCACTGCACTAGTACAGTTAGTATTAATATCTATTGTGCCCCTCCTCCACTTTACTATTTGCTCTAGAATACCCTCTAATTCTCTAATAAACTTTCTTATTTTATGCTAAAGAACTGATTGCTTTACTTACCCTAATGACCAAGAACAAGCTGGCTTTAGCCACCTGAACCATGAGGCAATGCTGGAAGACTGCCGAGTCTTAATCATCATTAACATATGTATGTTGATTTCATGGGCAGCAAGATAAATATACAATCATTTGCTAATCACATTTACATGCTTAGAAATTTTCATTCTTTCCAGGAAATATGATGTTCCATTAAGCTGTAGCAGAGAAGAGCCACTGAAAAAAAAAAATAAAAGTCTACTAGATGAAGGTGCCGAGTTCAACTGAGACTGCTTCTAAGCCCCTGAAGCTGCAGAGGACAGTTATCACCTCTACATAGTAAAAACTGTCACCTTTGGATCGTGATCAGGAATCAGATTTCCTCTGTTTCTAGATGCATTACAGTTGAGTTCCAGCAGTTGACAGCAAAGATACAGCATAATCATCAAGTCCTCAACATTCATTTCCACACGGGTTTAATCTAATCCTAATCTTTTATTATAAGATTAGTTTGCTCCACTAAAGTAAGAAGAGGAAATTGCTATAATAAAGACAAGATATCACTTTCCCATAGGGATTCAGGGCATTTAACTCACCTTTGAAGTACTAACATAAACCACATACAAAGAGAAAAGGCTCACAGTCCAAAGATCTACATATTGATCAACTCAATGTACATTTACCGGAAGTAAAAAGCACTCTAATGTAGAACACATGATACAGTCCAGAACAGCACAACGCAACGTAAAAACTGCTTTATTCATTGCAGTTAACATGTTACAATTAAGTTATGATTCCAAGCATGAAGCCAGCTGCTTGCAATAAGTATAAGCTGCCATCATAGTCACATGGAGTTGGACGAAGAGATGCTAGTCACTGAGGCATCTTGAACTGGAATCATTTCTGCTTCCTGGGCATTGAAGCAACAAGCAGCTCATAAACAACATAGGCTGTTCCTGAATTAAGAGACAGAAAAGATACTTTCAGAATGGTAAACAGAATTTATTTCAAGTCAGCATTCCCTTTCCCAGTTTATTCCAGAAGAAATATTGACAATAAGCAGCTGCAATTCAGACACAACACATTTCCATAGCCACATCTCAATGATACTTTTTTTTGGGCACACTTCATATTTTAGAGAACTTTAAAAAAATCCTTAAATAGCTTTCCATAGACTGCATAAAAATAAAGAAACAGGAAAAAAAAGGGGAGAGGCATGTTTGTGGAACCTACACAGAACATCATAAAGTAATGGTTACTCATTCTTAAAGTAACTGAACTGAAAATCCAGTAGATCAACACATTTAAGTTAGAGGCTATTACAAAACCATGTAACAAGCAACGTGAAGGTTAAAGATGTACAGTATCACAAAGCTTGGATATATTCTGCTAGTTTTCACAGCATGTGAAACCTCAGCACATCAAGTATCACCTAGCATTAAAAAGAGTCAGGCTAGTGAGAAAATTGGTATATGTATGTGCTATAGTTACATTTTACTCCTTTTCAGAATAAGCTTTCTAAGTAGTTCTAGTTTTCTCTAACATCATACATGAATTCTGAAGGAGTATTCAGCCCATAGTACTATTAGTCAGGGGAAAAAAGCCATCTGAAAAGCTAACCTTGAGAAAGCACAAATAAATATATAGTATGTCCAAATGTTTTTCTTCCCCTCTCTACATGCATTTTGCATGTTCTAAAGAACAGACTGAAGGAATTGCATAACTAATTTACAGAGGAAATGCCAGTCATGTTGGAGATTGTACCAAAGGAAAAACAATTTTAATATTAGCACATTGGAAATTGTACCAAAGTATAAATATTTTAGTATTAGCCTTACCAAAAACTGTAAGACCCATGGTGACTCTATACAACAGAGCATCCATTATGCCACCTTTAAGATGCACTGGGATACCATTATCCTCCTAATGGAAACAAGTGACAAAACCATTTAAATACAGTTCATGCAATACTGTGTTAATATAACAAGAGTTACCCAGAACAAGAATTACTTCCCCAAATTATCTTCCCAACTCCCAGAAGACACTGAACCTTATTTAGATTCTGCTTTGTCTTTCAAGCTTTCACTCTGGTATCAGGTGACTAGGGAAGTATAGTAAACGATGTGCACATTCATTTCTAAAGCAGTGATTGGCAGATGCCAAAACACTTCTGATATCAGTTCACAGCCCCCTCGGGTGCACAGGGTATGATTACCACCCCTAGAAACTTCCCATCCGTCTCCAGCATAATCACTTCCTGCTATAGGGATCAGCAAGGGGAGGAGTGTCTACTTTCACCTGGTGTCATACAGGAAAATGTTTTGCTCCACCTGAATTAAAACTCCTAGACACCAGATCCACGTGATCTTTACCCTTGTCAGCGAGTTCATACTGCTCTAGAATTCAAGCCTGCCTCCAGTGCTGGTGACCTGCAACCCAGCCCAGCTTAACTTGCTGCCCCACAAGACAGGAATGGGAGGAGGAAGAGATATGCCTAGAGATCTCTGTCAGCAGAAACAGAACCTCTGACCTCACCTGTCACCAACATCCTGCTTCCTCTTGGCTCACAATGAACACTGTGCTCCTTAGACAGTGTCCCAACAAGACTGGCTTTCTCTTTCAGGGGAAAGGAAAGCAACAAGACCAAAAACTATTAAACTGGTGCTTCTAACATACTTTTTCCCTTTTGCATCGCTGAAGCCCTGTCTACTCTATCCTCAGAACAAAGCTACTGCTCCAGGTTATGGCTCACAGTTGGGAGTATGCTCTTGAGTATCCACTGCTTTGGCATTTGAAGAACCACTAGTTCTCACTAGGTGGCCCTATCAATCAGGAAGAGATCCATTCAGAAATTACTTTTAAAGATTCAAGAGTTTTCTAGGAGTGAATCCAATCCTTTAAGACTTTACTGTTTTCACAGGGAATTACAATACCACCACATCCTCATTAAGAATTACGGGGCTTATCTATGAGCTATGGATATAGCTGTAAGATTGGAGGTTAAACTTTTCACTGTACTTCTGTCCTCTCACTTGCTGTTTTTCTCTATTCGTTCTCAGGACATACTCCCCCATCTCAGTCCATTTCAGAGTACTTTGTATCTTTGTACAGTGCCCTCTACTCATAAGAAACTCAGGTACAAATCATTTCATGGGGTAAAAACCCCTAAAGAGTCAGCAAGTCAAGTATGCATGTACAAGTAATCTTAAGATCTGTAGAAAATAACTGCTGATTTCAAACACTGTAGTCGTACAACTGATTTCAGTAAGTCACCTCAGATGTAAAGAGGACTTTCACCAGTTCTTCAGAAACAAAATGTATGCAATTATGATCCACTAAAACCTTGTCATTCTACTAACATTGTTCTACTATCAGTGCTCACTCAATACCTGAAAAAGCTTCTGCTTCTCAGGAACTCTATTTTCAAACTGCCTGCGTGAAGCAGTGCTTATGGTCCTCTGGGAAATTTGGCGAAGACTCTGAAATAAAAGATAAAACAGTGTTTTAAAAACAGTGAGATTTTTCAGCTATATCCACACTGGAATAGAAATATTTTCTTTTAAAAGTAAGATGGAAGTGGAAGGGACAAGAAGAAGGGAAAATCTTAAAAAACAAAACAAACAAACAACAAAAAAACCCAAACAAAACTTCACCATAACCCATTTTTTAATTCGGTCAATCTTTCAATAGACTACATAAAAGACTGATTTACTGGTTACTTAAGAAGGGAAAACTCAAGATGATTATTTTCATTAAGATACAACAGATTTATGGATGTGTAGCATAACCTTCACAATTAGCATCCTTTTGGGGGAAATCTTGACCTCAGCAACTGAGGTGCCTGTGTTAGGCACAAGATTTTTTGTGTCTGACTCCAGTAACAGGGGCAATAATGTTGAAGACAAACACGTTCGCGCAGACAAGGATCTCCTCTCAGCTGCAGTTCACCTGCTAGCCACCACCATAGGAGCTAACCTTCACAGCGCTGAAGGAGGCATCCACACTCCCCCCAAGAGGCACAGGCACATAGAATTTAGACATCCTGCCGCGTCCTAAGCTAGAATCAGTTTCTGTACTCAGATCACACAGATGCTCGTTAGCACAGATCAGGCAAGGAAAACCAGTAATCTACAATTCTTCCGATGGCTCAAAGTCTGCCTCCATTAACATGCCAAGTCTCAAAGTTAAGAGCCAGCTGTACCTCTAAGCTGCCAACAGCCTCCTTCAAGCAACACTGATCCTCCCCCGCAAGATGACTACCACTAAAAAGGCAGCCACCGGGCAAACATCCAGATGATGCTGGCTGCAAGTAACGGAACAACACACCTCCTCCCCTCACCCACCCCAAATAACCAGGCTATACATTTATCTCCTTAGAGCCATATTGCGGGAACGACCTAGACCCACTGGCTCCCACCCTTTCAAGTACCGAAAGCTCAGCACTAGGTGGAGCGAGCGGGCCAGGACCTGAAATGTAACACTTCCCCCTCCCCATTCCCAGCGGTTCCTGCAGCAGCTCCCGGCACTAGCACGGCCGGCAGGGAGGCGACCAGGCGGCCGAGCCCCGCAGCCCGGGCGGGCACCCGGGAGGGCGCCCCCCCCGCCCCGCCCGGCTTCCCGCGCCGCCCCGGGAGCGGCAGCCCCGCGGGGGACTGACACAGCGGTAGCAGACTGCTCCCCTCGGCCCGGCCCGGCAGCCTCACCAGCAGGTTCCGCCACATCGCGGCTCTTGGTCCCGTCACCTCCCGCCGGCAACAAGGGCAGCGGAAGCGGAAGCACCTTCCCCGCCTCCACCGATAGCACCACAGAGGCAGCCGCGCCGCCCGCCCAGAGCGCCGCCGCAGAGCCTACAGCGCCGCCCCGCGCCCGCCAGCCGCGTCAGTCCTCCCGGGGTGGGGGGGGCCAGGCCAAGATGGCGGCTGCGGGCCCGGCTGCCGCGCGGGGGCTTGGGGAGGTGTTGGCGGGTGCGTGAGCGCTCCCCGGCTGTTTCCAGGCTGGTCTGAGAAAGGCTATTCCCCTCTTCACCCCCCAGCGACAGCCTTTCCCCGGTAAAACAACGACGGCGGGCGGCACCGCAGGGCAGAAGGGGGAGGCCTGAGGTGGGGGAGGCCTGAGGTGGGGGCAGCCCAGGCCTAGAGCCTGCACCCCCCTGCTAGGCACGAATGGCCGGGACGTCTGTCCGATTTCAGGGCCCGGGAACAGGAGATGAGCCCCGCGACACTGAGAGCAGGATAGGGAAGGCGAGGCGGGAGCAGTAACGTCTCCAGCAACCAGCAAAGGCGGGCAGCTGGGCGCGGGTTCAAACCGGGAGGTATTTCTCCACAGCGTAAAGTGAGGAACTCTGTTTCCGCAGGATGCTGAGGCTGCCGGCTGCTCACCTGCCTTCAGAGGGCACTTTGTCAAATCCATGAAAGAGACATCGTTCAGAGCTGCTACGTACAGATTTTGAAGTCACCTTTCATTAAAAAGTTTGGGACCTGCCGCGGGCTGGAAGCGTGGTCCAGGAGAGTACCACCGCTGCCTGCTTCTGTCCCTAGGGATGCCCTCGACATCCCCTTCGGCTGTCACTGGAGGCAGGACACTGAGCCTGGGTCTGATCCAGCTGAGTGGGACTTAAATCTTTGTGGCATCCCTTGTTGAGCCGCTACACACAGAAAAAAAAAAAAACCAAACCCCAACTTAAAACATGTACCCGTTCCCTGCCTCAAACATCATTAGTAGCAGGGATACTGAGTAATCTGCACGTGAAAAAAGAAAACCCAACTTCAGCTTCACATTTCACAATATATAATTACAGATAGTGAAGCAATGCCAGATTTGTATGAAATGCAGCCTACTTGGTTCTAAAAGAAGAATCTATTTGCCCTTCAAGAAAGTGCTCTGAGAAGCCTGTGTTTTTTCTGCATTGCAGATCTAGCCCCATAATTCCATCTTCTCATGCTTCAACCTTACACTGAAATACAATGCTCTCAGGAACACTATTTCCTGGCTTTGCTGCAGTACACTCAGTTTTTGGTATTACACTGCATTTGCACTGGTGCCAAACCTCATGATGAATAATGTGTGCCAAACACAGCAAATCAGTGCTCAATCTAGTATGGAAGTAACAAAGATCATAGCTCAAAGCACAGCACTTCTCAATCTGATGAGCTGCCCCCAAAAGAAACTAAAAATGCAAAAATGAAAAAGTATTTATAGGTATAGTCTTAGCTGAGTAGAATATTAAAAATACCATTTAGAAAGCATAGTCATAGAGAGATACGATGCGTTGTAACAAAGGAGGAAATTGGATGCATTATTTAATAAATAATTTTCAAACACTCAAGCAGTGCTATTATAGAGTAACACTTGGAATACATTACTACTACTGCAAGATAGATTTCCATTCATTCTTCTTGCAATCTTTCATCTTAGGAGCGCATATAATATTTGTATTCTGATTTTTATGTACTTGTTTGTATTTAGATACTGGTAAAAGGATCATAATCCCCAGAGAAATTATTATTGCTTCATTTCTGCTGTGTGGACCGTTTCCTGATATGTCTGAATCTGAGCTTCAGTGCTATTGTCTGTCAAAATACACTTTACAACAGAAAGGCCATACTTAATGCTTGGCATGTG
Source organism: Burhinus oedicnemus (assembly GCA_008921705.1). NCBI lineage: Eukaryota > Metazoa > Chordata > Aves > Charadriiformes > Burhinidae > Burhinus > Burhinus oedicnemus. The sequence goes on from VFFE01007650.1 coordinate 1,328,840, forward strand.
GGTTATGTACCAATCCAAGCTACAAGATGACTGCTCAGAGCAAGCATAGCTGGTGTCTTCAGCGTTGACTAATTTATGAAGAAATGAAAACTTGAGGGAAAGAAATGGCAACTTGCTGCCTCAGGGTGAGGATGTTTCACTAGAAGCAAACTCAAACCACTTTTTTCTAACAGGATAGAGTAACTTTTGCATGTATTGTATTGAAGAATAATAAAATTTTTAATCAAAACTCATTGTTTTAACAGTTTTGTTTAAGCCAGAATGAAAACAGGGCTGTTAATCTGTATGTTAATAAGCATTCATCACAAAAAATGTTTTACCTCTTAAATCAGTAACAGAAGGGTACATAAACCCTGCTAGAGAGATCACACAAACAACTGAGTTAACATCCTACCCAACTGTGGAAGTGGAAACCACTGGTGCAGCAGGACAGCTGAAAATGACAATTTTTTAAACCTTCTTCGGAGTCTTGCCTGGCTACTGTTGTTTTTTTTTTCTTGCAAACAAAATAATTGGCTAACTCAGTTAAAAGCTACATTGTGTATGAAGAGACAGACCACTATATTCTTAGTATAACCATGTTCCAAGTTACTTTGACTTGTATAATACACTAAAATTGCATTAGAAGAACTTGCTGACAGAACAAAGATTTGTTCCAAAGTTCACAAGCATCTATTGTGAAGTATACACTAACTTCAACCACGTAACGCCAGACCTCAGTAGGCAAGCCTGGAGACAACCATATTTTAATTTTCTCCATGAATATCACAGTCCAAACTTTCCCATTTTTGTCACAAAATTAATGAGGTCATTAATTACATTCCTAGCCCTCTGACACTACTTAAAACATGTATTTTATTTTGCCAAATTTGAGCACAATCCACTTGCTCAGGTGCAAATTCAATAAAACTCGTACATAACTTTGGTATTGTTCACTTGAATTGTTTATGTCATCTTTATCTGAAATCAGAGAAAGAACTCCACCTACTTTATTTCAATTTTTTTTTTTAAACCTCTTGAGCTTCGTTAATTATTGACTTATGCTTCTATTCCTCTTTATTTCATTCCCAACAGGAAATGCGAAAGATAATTTTCCAACTTCAGACTTTCTAGCGGCAGTTGGTGTAACTCACATGATGGACAGTATTACTTTATTTCCAAACACAGGCTGAGCGTGTTTGGAAGGGGAGGCTTACAGGAAGATAGTTTCTTATTTGAGACTCAGGTCATACAAGGACCTACTAATTCTTATCAGGTCATTTTGTAATGGACTTTGGTCTTAATTGAAACCATCAAGTAAGACTAGACTTCACATTTGGGCATAGAAGGCAATACGGTGATCAGAACAGATTCTGTGAGCTAGGACATGGTATTTTTACATGAAAATACTTCTGCTGATCAGAGGAAAATTTAATACTACTACAAAAAAAGAACCTTTTAAACTGGGCTTTCTACCGCAGAGTCCATTTGCACACAGCTAGAAGCAGCCTCTTCCATAAACCAGCCATGGTGGTAAGAAGAGAGCAGGAATAAAATTGGCTTAGATTTTCACATTTTTTTCAGAATTTCTGGCAGGCTGTTCAATACAGACAAGTGTTTTTATGTGGAACATTTTGGGGTACTGGGTTTTTTTTGTGTTTGGGTTTTGTGGCTTTGTTTGTTGTTTTTTAAACTCACTGACTAGGTCAATACAAAACCCTCATGGGTCTGGCTTGATTTTAAGATTGATATTGCAAACCTTCCTGAAGGCCTTTGTGTTGTTGCCCTCTTCATTCCTAACTCACCATAACCTGAGGTAACACAAATATCAAACTTCATTAAAAACAAATACTACTTATGTAGTACCAAGGGTAGATCACAAATTTTTAGGCAAGATCAGAAACCATAGTCATGTCTCGTCAACTTTGAAGATCAGAAGCATTTGCAGTGCTTTCAGATTACTCGATGGTTATGCCTTGTTCTTTGTTTTCCATGGTTGCATTCTAATTGGTAATTTTTTTTTTAAGTAACCATAGGTACATTCTGCTTTAGATTTAGTCACATTTTTCCACCAGACACTCACTTCAACTCAGTCTTGGACATCCGTCTGTCTACAGACACTGTAATTCTTGTTTTCCCACTGCAAGCAGAGCATCTGAGGAAAAGGTGCAGTCAGTAATGCCTCTCGTGAATCCAATCCAAACATCAGCCGTGTTCAATGCTGAATTGAATGGAATTGAATCCATCAATTGAATCAACTTGATGGATTCAAGCAGATACATATGCTTGCAGACGTTACTTGATTCTAGACGGTCATGGCCTTTCCTGCCTCTCTATAAATAAAGGCAAGTCTCACATTCTTCAAGGTTTAACATTCATAATTAAAGCAAAACCATGCTGCTGACAACCTAGTTTCAGTACCAGAGTGACCTTGGGAGGCAAAGGCTGTGAAGGATCCTTCACATTCCAGTTATAGGCTGGTAACTTCCCTGTGACTCAGCGAAGGACAATCGACAGCTCCCCAAATAGCCTCATGCAGTTAAAAAAACCCCCCACCTGCGGTGACAATCTGCTTTGTTACAGTGATAGAAATTTTTAAAAGCAAGCAGAAGGAAGTTGGTCTTACACAAGTGAATTTATTTGGAGAGCTCCTGCGTAAGACAGGGACATATCCTAGTTTCCCAAATTACTCTCTTTAGGAAAGATTCATTCAGATGCAGACCCTCGTAACAGCAGCAGCCTCCAGAAAGCTTATCATGTCTCATACTTTGGGCACCGCCTCAGTCGGGTAAGACTTGGGAAGTGCCTAACTGGCACTTGGAAAGCAGAGGCATTGCTCTTTGTATTTCTGAACGCTGGCAGCGAATACCTCTGAAGGATGCCAGTGAAGAACTGGGTCACAGGTGGTCAAATCCAAATACAACACATGACACTGAACACTAGGACAGCAACTCTGCCCTCAAAAGTGTCACACAGGGATGCTGTGGGTTCACCTTTGAACATGTCACATATGGGCAACCTGTAAGAATAAAAAATCCAAGGATCTCCATAGTTACCAATACGACATCAAGACAAACGAGCATGAATGAAGGAAGAGTTTACAAATTTGAACTTACGTTTTAAGCTCTTACAAGCATTTTGAACTCCTCAGGCACAGTGTCTGTCAGGCATAGTGTCTGACAAGTATTCACTGCTACAGGCTCTCAGAGGAAAAGCTTAATTGTAACAGAAACCAGACAGCAATTCTCATCCTGGTGCACTTCATTAAGAAGATGAAAGAAGCACCGACAGCTATAGTCAGTAGGAAAAAGGTAAGACATTGAAAAATATCGTAAGGTAAAGACAGAAGAATACCTTGCCTTTAATTTTGAACACAGCCCAAAAAGCAGCATTTCCTACTTGGAAAGAGATAGGGATTATGAATGAATCAGAATATATTTGCATTTCAAGTGACAAGCACAAAGTTTAAAAATCAGAATATTTTAATAACCAGTAGTTGGGAAACACCCCTTACTTGCTTACTGTATTTTGGACTAGCAGCTACTCCACAGATGAAAGCCAGTTTAACGTTTTGTGTGAGTTTTTTGCCTTGCAACATACAAAGGTACATATCCTTATTCTAGGTACATATCCTTATTCTATAATTCCAGCAACAGAGATGTGACATTTTAAATAAAATCTTAAAAGTCTTTTGACTATTTAAAGTCCTGTGCTGCCACACTGTACTATGCAAAGAAATTATTATACGGAGTTACAGAAAGCTAGCATACTGGAAATGTTGCCTCATTCCATAGTTTATACAGACTTACACACAAACTGCCAGCTTAAAAAGATGACACAAATAATTCAGTAAAAATGGTCATGTGTTTATGTGATAAATTAAGTGTTGTTTAAAGGTGGTTATAGATTAAGCTATTGGACCATGAATAAACAACTTTTTGTAACAAATATGCAATCCCAGAAATACAACTCACTTAAACTGCATTCACACTTACTGAGAATAAATGAAAATAAATGTATGTTCAAGAACAAAATAAAATCTCTTATTAAATGGTTTGCAGAATGTATTAGGTCTTTTTTAATATACTCAATACTTTATCAAGCTAGTTGCATATAAAGTGATCTCCACCATATACATTACAATTTCTGTGCATCACCTGAAAAGTCACCAAAAAGTAATATTTTACAGGTTACACTTAACTTTTAATTAACCTAAAAGTGAACCCTTCTGTAATTTGATGTAAGACACTAACCCCCACATTGCTTCTAACTTCAGTATTTAAATTAGGTTTCACAGCAAGCTCAACCTGCATTTCAGCGAAAAGAGGTTACTGCCATCTCAGTTTCTGAATTTCTATAGTTTACTATCTTAACACCGCAAAAAATTAATGTGGTGTTCACTCCAAATAAGGAAAAAGTGTATGACAATTCCTTTACAACAAAGCCTGCTCAGAACACATGCACCTCAAGAAAATTAGGAAACTCCTCCAGTAAAAGGAATTCACCCAAATTTGTGAACAGAAAAAAAACATTTTAGGTTCTTCTTAATTAATGCTTGGAGCTGCTCATAAAAAGCAAAACCAGCAAGCACAACAGGTAAACCAGTATTGGATATGACTTAAAGCAAAGAAAATTAGAAAAAAGGAGATTCTACCTGCAACAAACATTTCCCAATTTAGAACAAACTTTAAAAGCGACTCAGGCAGATAATTAACAAATAGGTTTTCTGATGTCTTCACAGGATGCTCATTTACTGGCCAGGCACATATATTGTAAATATACAAAGAATCCAGAGTGCTGAAATTTATGCAGCACTTAAATCCTTTAACATAACAGAGGTGGGTATGACACGGGAAAAAATATTTAACAACTTATATAAATATATTAAGATCTCAGCAAGAAAGTAAGAGCCCATGCACACAAGACAGTAAATTGAAAAAACATTTAAGACTTGACTTTTCCTTTCAACAGCACTGACACCTGAATTCCAGAAAGTTAACAGTTTACAGTATCTTACAACAGTCTTTCTCCACACAATCTATATGTACTGAACCACACCGACATTACACAGCACATGAACAAGCAGCAGATGCATCAAGGGAACAGGAGCTCTATGCATCACGTGGCCTGCCTAGGTAGAGGCAAATATCAGAAAAATGGTTTCTGACATAGGCAGAGATACAATCAATATAGCTAATTGTATACCCGTCATTTTCAAGAGTTAATCCACAGCATGGGGAAGGGGAGCTTTAGATCAAAATTATGTACCCAGTCTCAGAAGTGACAGAAGCAGAGATTTATCTTTCAAAAACTGGGTCCATTCCGGACTGGCCTTGATGCACATGCAGTACATTTGTTTTCAGAATGCAAGATTAATTGGGAATGTCTGCACTGGTGTTTCGATTTCCATATTTGTGATGGATGATCAGCAATACGACTCCTAAGAAGAAGCATATGGACCCAACAGTGATGTAAGCAATTCCCAGAAAGGGATTTTTGCCTCCCATCCACGAGATGGTGCTTAGGATCATTCTTTTTCGTCCATCAAAACTGTGTACAGGATAATCTGAAAAACGTTTAGGAAAACAAGAAGTATGTTTCCAAATTTAGCTTTGTGTGTCAGGCACATTAAAATTTTCGTTCCTTTCACTCGGGTTCCAAATACAAACTGCTGCCTTTGAATATTGCAAGTGCAAATATGAAACATTTCGCTGTTCTTTTAGGCTAAGACTAATCTGGGCACTTTCGGCTACTCCAAGAAAAATGCCACGTTAGGAGATGTTAACTCCTTTTTAAGGGAAGAGTAAACGCATGATTTTGTGGGTTTTTGGAAGCAGCTTCAATAAAATGAGGGAAATCTGAATTTTAATTCTTGAATATATTTTAGTACAAGATTTTTCTTTATGTTCATTCAGTTTTATATGCACTACCCACAGTTTTGCAGCAAAGGAAAATACTGCAGTAGCTATTTTTAAATGATCATTAAGTGTTCTTGAATTTTAAGATTTCGGTAACTATGACAACCCTCCTTCCCTAGTCTCCTGCACTTCTACCTAGTCTTTAGTTTGTCCAAAATAGAATGACAGACCTCCATCTGATCCACAGCTCTGGCATTTTTCTGACCTCCAAAGTCAATCTGCCCTTGATTACATATTGCCATTACACCCTGAAGTTAAAGTTCTCAAATTTCTAGGCTACCAACTACCTCTGTTCTTTCCTTTTTCCTATGCTTCTCTCAATGCCTTTACAGCACCCAAGCAATCTGATTTCCCTCTCACTATGAAGCTACTAGTTCTATAAAAACTTGCACGGAAGTAAAAGATGGTAACATTCTACCCAGTTCTCACTACCAGTTTTCAACCACAGCTCAATACCATCTTTCTCTTAGAGATGGTAAAAAAAAAAAAAAGCCTACTTCAATTTGAACTTGCACAAATATACGCCCATGTAATCCAGCTAAGGCCCTTAGCCAATTTCGAAGGTTTTTCAAAGGATACTGTATGCAATATCCAAAGAATATTTTCCCGCCTGTAAGGTAGGCTGTAAGTTATTCTTCCTTTCAATGAGACGATACAGCTTGCGAAATGTTGGCAGAGCGGCAGTACGCATCCACACAATGAAGTCTTCATTGATAAAGCCGTTGTTGTCAGGCTCCGAGTCCAGCATATACACTGGCTTGGGCCAGTTTACAGGTTTTGTTGTGCCTAGGATTAAACAAAAACAGTAACAATAAAGTATTTAAAATACAGGACTAAGTAACACACTGGCTCATCAAAATTCATTCTAATATTACAAAAAAACATATTAACTTCTAAAGGTATAAACAGATAGGTTGGCTCACTACTATTGCAAGACACTGGGCTCTTTACGAACTTTTTAGTTTGCAGCTTAAATAGTAATGCATATCCATGTATTCTCATGAGAGCAGTGTCCATTTGTTGAAACAAAGTTGCCTTCCCTACACATTTATATAGCTAGGAAGTCTTGTCTCAAAACATTATTTTACCTTAGTGAAATAGTTCTCCATTATGATGATAGCTCCTCTGCTCACATTAGAGTTTGACTACCACTTCCTGGACCATGAGCAAATAAAATTATGTACAATATTTTAGATGATGCCATACTAATGCTTTTGCTAATTTTATTGGAAATACAATTCTACACTGTATTAGGGTAAGGTATCTGCTTTTCCAAGGGCAGCATCACATTAGTCACAGCCAAATTACATGTTACCAAGCAAGAAACCCACATCAGGTTAAACCTGAAATTATTCTATACCTTGCATAAACACGCACACCTTAGAGCCCTGAGGAAGATTATTTTCAGACATTCGTAGCCAAAGAAAACTTAGGTTAAATACAGCTTGGTAAATCAAATAAATGAGAGAGACATTAGTCACTTCTAATCACAAAAAAAAGAATCAGGTTTTTAGAAAACTTCACGCGGTCTAGCAGTAGAAACATTTAAATGAAAACTCTGTATGAAGAATTTGATTAAACAACTGCAGGATTTCTCTTCAAGTTAAATCCAAGCATTATAGCAGTTGTACTGGTTTTGGCTGGGATTGAGTTAAGATTTCTTCATAGTATCTTGTATCCTGCTATGTTTTGGATTTGTGTTGACAACAGTGTTGATTACACCCTGATGTTTTATTTATTGCTGAGCAGTGCTTACACAGCCTCAAGGCGTTTTCTGCTCCTCAGACTGCTCTCCCAGCGAGTAGGCTGGGGGTGCACAAGAGGCTGGGAGGGGACACAGCTGCAACAGCTGACCCCAACTGACCAAAGGGATATCCCATACTATATGACATCATGCTCAGCAATAAAACTGGGTGGTAGAGGTAGGCAGGGGCTGCCATTGCTCGGGGACTCGTTTGATGATAAACAATTGTTTTCTTTTGCATCACTTGTTTTTCTTGGGTTTTATTTTCCTCCTTTGTTGTCCCTCCCCCCCCTTACAATTTTTTTTTTTATTATTATTATTTAACTGTCTTTATCTCAACCCATGAGTTTTCTCGCTTTTACCCTTCTGACTCTCCCCCCCCCATCCCACTGGGCAGAGGCACGGTTAGTGAGCAGCTCTGTGGTGCTTAGTTGCCAGCCAGGATTAAACGACAACAGCAGTGCATATTAGGCTTTTCTCAGTATTTAAAATGGAAAAAAAAATTCAGAAATTTTAAAGAAAAAATAAATTAATGATTACAGTAAAGATAAAAACCAAACACTTTCATGTGAGATTTGCAGCTTTCATTATTTAAAGACAATTGCAGAGTAGTCCTTAGCTTGGATTTCTTCACAGAACCACAGTATTTTTAATTAGCACGTTCAGTAAAATGCCATCAGTGAGGTAAAACTCATTGGAATCAAAGTGCGTTTGAAGTGTTTTGTTATTCTTAAAATTTCACATCTTCCATTTTACCTTGGAAAAGCGCAGTTAAGTTATTTCCGTCTCCTGTAGGATTCCTGAATTTTACATTTTTATCTGTCCACCATGCAATGCCTTTTTTAATCAAAGTAATAGGAGTCCTTGTGTCATTATCAATGCGGTATAATTCCAATGTATCTAAGAAGAAAATCAAATTAGAAAACCAGCTGAAGAAACTTTCATTAGACAGATGATCTTGATAGGCAGTGAAACAACTACCTCCAGGAGAAACAACACAAAAAAAACTGGACGAGGCATTTATTACCTGCCTGACACAATCACAAGCTGTTCTGTAAGAACCAATGTATATTAGATAGCAGCATATTATCCATATATGATATCTATATGTCTGTTCCACAGCACTAACAGCTTCTCACAATAGGTATTTCCATCCTTTGTACGCTATCAGATTAAATTAATTCTGATAGCAGTTTTGAAAAAAGCAACATCAGTACAGCACAAGATATTTCTTTTATTCTGAACACTGAAAATATGTTAATTCGAATCAAAAAAGACCATGATGTCTTTACTCAGAATATTTTGCAACACAACACAAAATACACACTAGATCACAAAAACATGTAAGTGATAACTTAGAAGTGTTACCATACCATTAAACATACTGTTGGCAATAGCTCCACAAGGAGCAATGGGTTTGTCCTCATTTGTGCGGTAAGGCTCACATTCCTTACTTGGATTCTGACAGAAAGAAAAAAGGCAGATGAGTCTGTGCTAGTTTATCCAAATAACCTGGTTTTTACTACAGTACCTCAATAACGTGCACATCTTAAATGTACCACAAAATAATCTTTTCACAAGTCAGGATATCTACAAGTACTTCAGCATTAAATACTAGTTCATGTGATTGATTTTTCTTTTATAAGCAGGAATAAAATCTAAATAAAACATGAATAAACCCAGAATCCCATCATGGTCATACTAAAAATAAGGCTTTTCTTGGAAGCTATTAAAACTTTTTTTCTTTTATCTTTTAATAGAAACAGTTTTCCAACGTTAAATACTCAATTATTCTTTCATTAAAGGGTTTTTTTTTAAAGTATGCATCAACGTTATAGAAAATAGACTATAACATAAGAAACCAAGCATAACATAAATGCAAAAGGTTGTCAGGACTCTAACAGCATGACAAAAATGAAAGCAGAAAAAGTCCCCCGAAACCCTGTGTCAGTCATCAGATGTAGCCTCCTGAAACTCTTCCCTTTTGTAAAGTTTACAGGTAAAAAGGGAGAATCTTGCTGGAGCAAGAACCCAACTGTATTTCCACTCCTCATAAAAATTAGGGAGAGGAGAGGTCTGGCCCTAAACATTACACAGTGGCTTGAACAGAATAAATAGTACTGATATTTTCCAGTATCACCGATATTCAACATTGAACCAGAGTCTACAAAAACAGCAATATCCAAACCAAGTGCTAGGTAACCGAATATTATTTTATACTGAAAATGGAAACTTCAGACAGAATGGATACGATAGATACTACTGACTGAAGATAATAAGACAGTTTAAAACTATTCAAATTTAAGAAGTGATTGAAGCACTGCATTGCTGTCCACTTAATGAAAAGACTTGACATTTTAGAGTATTTTACAGTATTTTACAGTTATTTTCTCTAAACAAAATATGAATTCCTTATGATTGTCTTCTGTTATGCAAAAAATCTAGTACCTCTTATTATTAAACTATATACTCTGCTACGTGGTGATTTACGCTACAATCAGAAGTTAGTTGCTTATTATTATTCAAGTATAAATACCTACAAGTAGTGAACTGTTATCTCCATTTAGTTGGCTGTCATCTCGAGATTTCACGTAACGACGATGGTTTTGATAGAAGTTGGAAAGTCCATAATACATGAATACATTGCTCTACAAGAAGCAAGATGGGGGTAAGAGGGTTTTTTATTCACACAAAGAACAGATCAATAAAACATATGAACACAGTAATTTAAATTTTAGCCTCTTAAACTCTGTGTTTACTTTACAGCAACATTCATAAAGTAGAAGCCTTAAGCCTGTCTTCACGCTGAGTACATAAGAATACTATCCTAACATAAGCTGGCATCCTAAAGTCAAACAGTATCAACATGACAAACTACGAGAATGATACTCACCAGCACTAATCCCAACACCTATCTTGTCTGATGTTAAGCATATAAGCCTCATTATTTGCCTCCAATTTCTCAGAAAGCGCTTACCTGGTATTTCCAATTCTTGTTGAACTGAGTTTTTGTAAATCACGCAGGAATAGCTGATCTACTCACCAGCTATATCACACAAACGCTAAATCTAAATGTGTAAAACACAAGCATTCCATTTAATGTTGTAAATTTCCAGACAAACAGAAGCATTAAAAACCATCTCATCCCTGCTACTGAAAAGGCACACAAAAATCAGATCCAAGTTCACAGAAAAACTAGAAATAATCCTTTAAAATAGAAAAAAAAATAGGACTTAAATGATGCAGCTTTCCTACTGATGATGAAATAAATCATATAAACTGTTCTAATTTCACTTTTCCTGCAGGGTAGCATACCTCAAATGAATGTTCCAGTGTGAAATTGATGGTGCAAGTACAAGGTGGTGTGCTGTCCCAGGACACATTTAAACATTTGTTACAGGGACTAGAAGGCTCTGTTCCTGTATAGTCAATCTATAACAGAAAAAAAGTCATTAAATTACAATGAGAGAGTAAAAAAAAATTGGTTAATAAGCCAGAGAGTTAACATGGCATTCATTTTGCAATCTTATGACGCCTCGACTCCAAAAGCCCATTCAGGCCTATTTGATGATCTCAAGAGGTCCCTTCCAACAATGATTTTGTGAGTCTGTCTGTATGCTCGATTTCAGCCTCAAACAAATTTAACACTGAGGCAGCCTATTAGTGCTGGGGGAAAACAAACAAAACAAAACCCCAAAACAAACAAAAAACACATAGCAAAACACAAACAGCAGATACTCCAGACAACATGTTTCCAAACACACACACACACACACTACGACATGCAGATCTGAGCTTTTACATGCTTTCCAGAGAAGTTAAATTTTTAAAAGCCTAGATATTTAATAAAAGAGGTCTGCATTAGAAAACTTATTTTGCTGACCATTTTTAGCCATGTAATTAGCCAGGAAAAAAAATAATAATAAAAAAAAAAATCATGTAACAGCCAAGAATTCTCCTAAAATAGAGAAGATGAAGTCTGTACATACAGGCTACCTGGACAGTACACAGAACATACCCTGAGCCGCCGTGAGCTCACCCTACGGCCAAGTGAAGTCACTTGACCACATTAGCTCTCCCTCTTGTATAGCCCTAGCATATGAATGGCAGGAAATAATTAACTTTGGCTCAGCAGGCTAGCTACAAGCAGCAGGAGAAAGCTTCCATCTGCCTATAAACTATGTATTTCTACAGTTACTATGAACTTCTTATTTACAATTCAGACTCAGATTGGTGCAATGTATACCAAGTTATGACAACAAACTGTCTAACAGCAGTATCATTTAAACTACAACACCTATATAGTTTTATGAAAGGCTGCTGCAAATGGTTTGCCCTGATTTATGCTTGTAGTGAAACGCGTTACCAAGAATTAGAGCGATTTATGATCTGTCCTAATACCTGTATTAAGGTTAGCTAAAACAAACACGCAGTTTCAAGGTTCAGGCAACAACTGCAGCCTGTTTTCCTCTGGATCTTCTTCAAGGTCTCTCTTACTGTGATTTCTTCAACATATCTATTAAACTGCAGCCCTTCCCTCAGCACTTTTATTAGTATCTGCTCTGCTGCCAGGTTTCTGACAGATGAGACCCACACCTTAACAAGCCTACCTGAAACGAGTCAGCTTCAGAAGCTATTAGCTGGCAGAGAGAGAGAGGATCACATAATCTTTGCCCCCTTTGCTGAACAAGATATTGAGTTTATGCTGATCTAGAAATAGCACTACTGCAGCAGCCCTGAAGAGCTCTGTTTAGCTACAGCAGACAGACGGACCACTACTGCTCTCAACAAACAATGCACCTCATTTGTTCAAGGCTAACTTGGGGTGTGTGTGTGGGTTTCCTGCTAAAGTAATCTTAAACAAGCATTTCCTTTAGAAAGAACTTAAACTTCCATATCCTGGGCTAGTTCTTCAGCGTGTGTGGAGAAGTTTAAGATCAAGAACAAAACTCAAATACTCCAAGGTTGCAAAAGATCTGAAGACTTCACTTTTAAAAATGTAATTGACTAAATTCTGTGGAGCATGAAATTGACGTATCCTGAGACAGAATTATGCTTTTGACCACTGCTATCAGCTTCAATGCTATCCAAGAGCTTTCCTGTGCAGTAACTGCCAACACAAGTGGATTTTTTCTGCATCCACATTTACAGGTTACATTCAACAGACAGCTTAACTAAAGGGACAGAGGAATCTGTCTTCATCTCTTTACAAAATAATGAGATCGGGACTTTGGGAAATGAAGGACTGACTTTAGGGTCCATGGCATGAACCTGCCTGACCCAGCATTCTGTCCCCAGGGATCGGCCAGCAGCTGAGTATGACAAACCCACACAGCGTGAGCCCTTCCCAACAACCCCCGATCTAAGGGCACGGGGTATATCCAAGCTATCCAGCACCAACGGCTTTTCAGGCTGTTGATGTACTTCTCAGTTGATTTACATTTTTGCAGTACAGAAATAACATAACTATTGCATATACATATTCTCCAAACCATTTATGATTTTGTAGACTTCATATGCTGTTACGTATTTATCCTACTCTGCTTGGCCCCTTCTTGTATAAAAGGCATCCCATAACTCTGGTCCTCTTTGCTAACCCTCTCTATAGATTTTATTAAGCTTTGTATCATTTTTGAGATGGGGCTACTGGAACTGCACACGACACTGAAGATGTATGCAACAGTAATCTACTTTCTTTCAGTTCTTCATTCCTAGTCATGTCTTAAAGTCTATTTGGCTTTTTAATTACAATTACACATTTCACAGCAGCAGTCACAGCACAAAGATCTCTTTCCTACACAATTAATGTTTTGGATATTCCTCAATTTTTATCACATTTTAATATGCCCTGTCAATGCTTTTCATCCATTCTAAAGATAAAATTAAAAAAAAAAAATTCAGGAAAAACAACTCCTTCACCCTTCAATAGCAGGGCAAAAAGACAGTGTCACACAGCTGATTCTCATTTTCCACCCAAAACTATTTTCATGATAGACCCAAGAAAAATGGCTGTTTATACCCTTTAAAACAGTGAGAAAATGCTAGACACCAACCAACACAAAAAGCTGTAATTCTAGTACACTTAAGCTGTTGGAAATCTTCCACAATTGAATCCAAAAGAGCCTATAAAGGAAATCAATGGAAAAGCTAGATTTTGCTACTCAGTCCCTGCACCTGTACGAGAACAGCACAGTTCAGATAGATACTAATGGCTGCAATATCTAGTTCCAGGAAAGGGCGATTTGAACTGTACATAAATATGTATTTCAGGGGCATAAATTACACATCCTATTCAATTCCAATACACTAAGTTTACAGGCAGCTATATATATATATGCACACACACTTAACAGGTATGCTATTGTCTAGGAGGTGGGGGTAAATAACTACCTCTGCTTCCTCTCCCGATTACATTTTTAAAAGAGCTTAGTCACTGCACTTAGCTTCTAGATGTCTTGTCTCCCAGAGCTAAATTTACAGCTATTTGTGAATAACACTTGGAAGTTACTAACAAAAGACAGTATACTAAAGCAGGGACGTATCTCAGCTAAGCACGTGGGTGATAGTGTCTTAAACTGCATCCCTCACTGGTGTTCAGAGCCCAAATGTTGGTCTGTAAAATGCTTCATCTATGTTTTGTTGCTGCAACTGTAAAGCCTTTTTTGATTTAAACCTTTTTTTTTTTTCCAAAATTCAGCTGCCTTGAGAATGATAATCTCACTCACAGAATTTCTGCATTGTAACACTTGATAAAACACGCACAAGGATCAGAGAACAGAACCCAAGTTTCCCCATTCTCATTCGCATACCCCGACTGTCCGATCATACTCTCACCAGTCAAAAACTCTGTCGCTCCTGTCCTCATGCAAGCCTAACGATCTGACTTGGGAGAGCTTCATGTGCCGTGGGTAATACAAGTCCGAACCCACACAGTAAAACAAACAAACCCAAACCCCTTCTCATCTTGAAGGTCTTGAAATTACAAAGGGTGGAAGGCCAGCACCTGCCAACTGGTTTCCAAATATAAATGGCTACTATGGCTTTATACATGCAATCTGATTGCGCAGGGGAGCATCAGTCATGCTCCCAGCTCACCTATGGATTTTCGTACTGCATGTTCAGTGGGAACATCTAGTTTTTGGCTCCTACTGGAACTTATCAGGAGTACACGACTGAGCTGCTAAGCAACAATAGTATATAAAAATTCTGTATCTGCATACAGCAGCAATATACGCACAGGGAGTTGCTTACATTTTTGGACTCATGAAACTCTGATGCATTTCCTGTCCCTATAGATCAACATAGATCCAGTCATAATGGAAAACAAAAAAAGGAGATCTATTCACCCAATTATATTTACCTTACAACCATTATGATCTAAGACCCTGTATTGCTTTACTATAGAAATGGCTATTTTAAATGCAACTGTAAAAAAATATATCCTTGCTAACTGATTTTTACTTCTCTCCATTGAGTGTCCTGTTGAAAACATGTGATTGTATTTGCCTTCAATACGACCATAACATGACAATTTAAAAGTCTACACGGCCAAGACAACGTGGCAATGTTCTCTGAAGCACTTGTGACAATTTTCAGATGTTCTGTATACCCTCAAACCTTGACATAAGACAAAATTGCTTTTCAAAAATATGCTTACATACAACATTTGGACACTTTGGTTTTTTTCACTTCTGCTTTTCTCCTCGACTGGAATTTTAGTTCTTAACATAAAAGGAAGGTGAACCTTAAATTGGTTTTATTTTAACATTTTTTGCATTTGAACAGTTATATGAAAATATAATACCATTCATTGTCTGCCTCAGGATTTCTTTAGTTAATTGGGCTTCACTGCCACATTGCTACCACTAGCCAAGCCACTGTCTTGAACACTACTTATTTGAAAGTGACAGCTTAATCTGTCAACTAGAATGATTTAATCCACAAAAATTCGTATTGTCAAATATAGCAATTCAACAAACAACTACACTTTTTTTCCTTACAATCAATCTTAGTCACATTAGCTCACTGAAACTAATCATAGCTGTCATTTTGCTTTTCAAGGTTGTCCCTAAGCCCCTTGGGTTGTTTCCTTACAATGCAAAGTGATTCTGTTATCAAGTGGATCCAACTGTGATATACGGTTTAGTTTTCAGTTAATGTTCAGCAACTTTTTCCAGCAGTGGTGTGGTTAATTAGCAGATGTAAATTACTCAGTTTTTGTAAGTATAATTAGAAAAAGCCACACTCTTCCATCTTTGTTTCTAAGTTTACTCCAGTCGTCCTGGTCTCCCATAGAGCATCTAAAATGTTAAATCATTACTGCACATAAGAATTATAGCAATGCATTCACCACAGAGTTTTGTCTTAAAACTACAATTACTTCGGGGCATTTAAAGATATATAACCCATTGCCACAAGCTATCCCAAGGACGATGCACATACTTGCTGTCCTACTGAGAACAAAACTTGCATTGGGCTGTGCTGATTAACTACTGGCATTAACTTCCCTGGAAGCTCACTCGGGAGCACTGGCAAAGCCGACAGGAGGGCTACGATCCAGGCGGAGGGCACTCTCCAAGCTCAACTCAGGGTAATTAATGGATGGTTTGTTAAAGAGTTACAAACGTTAAGCTGAACCGGAACAGCCAGGTTCCGAGGCGTCCGTTCCGCACAGAAGCCACGTACGCCGCCTCTACATCCCGCCGAGTATCGGCAGGAACAGGCGGCGACAGATTTCGCAAGGAGGCGCAGGGGCCTACGGGCAGGCGATCCCCAACACCGCTCGCCCGGCCCGGCGCCCCCCGAGCGGCCTCCGAACCACCGCCAGGCCCGGGCGGGAGGAGCCTGTGTGCCCGCCCGCGTCCCCCCCGCACCTCGTACTCGCGGATGTTGTTGGAGGTGACGAAGATGCCGATGCCGATGGGGATGAAGATGAGGCCGATGATGAAGAAGGCCGGCAGCACCGTGCCCGCCGTCAGGATGGGCTGCCAGGCCGGCAGCCGCTGCTGCTTGAACGCCGTGTTATCGGGCTTGCGGGTCTTCACCGCCCCGCCGCCGCCGCCGCCCACCGCCCCGCCGCCCGGCACCCCCACGCCGCCCGAGGGGTGCCCGTCCGCCTCCTCCTTCGCGCTGTAGTTCACCGCCATGATGGCGCCGCGCGCTGCCACCGGCACCGCCGGCGACACCCGCAACCCCGCGTCACCGTTTGCCCCCCTCCCTACTCCGCCCGGCGCGTGACCGCAGGCCGCCGCGCCTGCGCGCTCCGCGGCGGCAGAAGCGAGGCCGCGAGCGCGCGCCTGACGAGCGCCGCAAGGCGCGCGCCTGATGACACCACCCCCTGGCCGCGCCCCGCCGTTTCCGGCGGCGAGAGAACGGCCGCGACGCAGCTGCGCATGCGCAGAAGCGCCGCCCGGGCAGCGGGGAGGGCGAGGTGCGCCTGCGCACTCCCCTACGTGCCGGCGGAGTCGGAGGGAGCGTGCGCAGTGGCGCTCGTCGCGCTGCCAGGCGGGAGGAGGCCGGGGACGCGCTTCCCGCTCTTGCCGCGCAGCCCTTCAGTGCGCCCCGGTCAGGCGGTGCCGGTGAGGGCCCGAGGCCTGCCCTGCTGCCCGCCCCCCCGCGCCGGGGACGCGGGCGGGCGGTACCGTCAGGCCTGCCGCGCTGCGTAACGCACTGCGTCACTTTATAGCTCCCTCGCCCTCTTCCAGCGGCGCAGGGCTCGGTGAGGCAGTCAGGTGCCAGCCGGCCCACGGGCCTCTCTCCGAGGGGGCGGCGTGGCCTTGTGTGCCCGCGGGAGGGCTCCTGCCGCCTTCCGGCTTCCTTGGGGCGAGGCCAGCTCGGCCGGCGGCGGCCATCTCTGAGCGAAGAAGGCCCGGGCCTGCCGCCTTGTCCGCCCTGCACAGTGCTCCAGGAGGAACAACCCCCCGCCCCCCCATCCCTCGTCTTCCCACTGCATCGGAAGAGGGTTGCTGGAAAAAGGCAGCAACTGTCGGCTCGAAAATGGAGAAGTTAAGTTTCCTGCTCTCAGGAACAGCATCAGTGTTTCTGTAGAGAAGTGATAATACAGGTCATCCCTCAGCAAAGTTACAAGCTTACCTGAATGAGGCTCTTCGTACTGACTGTCACTTTTGGGAGTTGTTTTGTGCTATGTTCCTGCTGTGTTGTCAGGAGATGTGTTGGTGAATCAGTGCAGTCAATGCGGGTAGGGACGTTGCTGTCAAGAGTTGTTACTTTTTATTTCTCTTAGGAACTCACCTGGCTTCATTACATAGTCACCTTGTGGAAAGCAGTCGGGATATGTATCTGTGTCCTGGAATACCTGCTTTATTAGGCATTGCTGATTGGCAACACATGAAAGTCTATATTTCTCACTTTTACATTAAAGTTTGTTTTGTGAGGATAGTGTAGTCCTTACTATATAGAGAGGGTGTAGCCAAAATCCCCTTTCAGCAAGTATATATGTATTTGCTTGATTTTAGGAAAAAAAATATTTAAAACTGTTTAATTAATAATTTGTTAAGCATGTAATCCAGTCTACGACTTCTTAGCTGCCTGTAGAACAGTTTCCCTCAAATAAATCCCTTGTAGTTCTCTGAAGTATCGAAAGTATCAATGAACACCACTGGGGGGAGCAAATGACTTGTGCAAATGTGGTCTCTGTGGAGACTCAAAAGACCCCTCTTTATCGACAGCATAGGAAATTTAGACACTTGAACATAAATTTTAAGAATTAATTTGGTGCCTAAATAATTATTAAGCATTTAAAAATTAATCTTATTCCTTGTGGCATCTGTGCTAAAGCTATATCTCATTCTTAATTTATCCTTTCCGCTATCTTGTGGGCCCTACCTTTTGCTGTCATTCCCCCTAGCTAAGCCTGTTGTCCCTATTATCACCCTTTCCTTTATTACCTTTTGTTTTCAGTTATCAGCTTCAGCTATAGTATACTGCTGCAGCCTCACAGAAAATCCAGCGAGGTGCAACCTGAGATCCCAAGGGAACAAGACTGCTGGTAAACCTGTGCTGTGAGATGGCAAGAAATTTCTCTGGCAGCAGGATAACGGAGGGGCAGTATCGGGAAGTCATGAACCTGATGCTGCCAGGTATGACAGGACTGGCAAGAAAGGGCATGTTAAATTTGTGTGGGCATCTGTTCTGCAATGGTTAAACCGGGCACAGACTCTGTCAGCTCTTGGGGAATAGCCACAGTAGTGATGCTGTGGGCCGCGGTGATGGATCGGTGATGTAGTACTGTAATTTGTGTGAAACGGGCAGAAGAACAGTGGAGCACTTCCTAGAGGATCTTGCAGAGATGCCCTCAGTCACGCAAACACAGGTTGATGTGAAAGTTTTCCTTCAGAAAGTTTCAAACCAACCTGCAGGGGAGAAGTTTTGCCTAAGGGCCAGGCTAAACCCAGCCCAGGAAAACCTCAAATTATGCCCCGTGGAGATGTGAAGAGCCTCAGAACTTGTATGTGCTGATCTGCTCCGTTTGTTTCGAATCTCATGCTAATACAGCCATAGCCACAAAACCCCAGGATAAATCTGGGAAATGCAGAAAAATGAGAGAACAGGAGAACTTCCTCCTTTCCACTCAGTGGAATCGGCTGCTGTCCATTTTTGAACTGGACAAATTTAACAAAGTGTGGTATGGTACACATCCTCATGGCCAAGTCCTGATGCAAGGAGAAGTACTGCCATATTGACAAAGCAACAACTGAAGTGAGGTGTCCAAACTAATTTCTGCTTACCGTTCTGCATGACATGAAACAGAAAAACCATTTCACCTACCATACAGATCAGATCCACTATTATTAGCCAGTTACAGGTCTCTCTTTTCAGCTACTTGTAACTAAGGCCATATGTTTGTCTATAAGCTTGGCATACACATACACTTTGCACTGTAACAACTAGGTTAAGTAGAAGCGTGATTTTTCTTTACCAAAAGAATTACATGCTCAGTAATGTAACTGGATGCAATCACAGGGTATATCTTACTTCCATTCTTTAGACAAATAGAGAATATCAACATAAATACTCCAATATATTGGTTTTACTTTTTCACTGGTAGGCTAAGGTCTTGGTTGGATATTATTTCATAGTTTTATGCTAAGGGAAACTTGTTTATATCTAGGCAAATGCAACCAACAGATTTCACGTTCATGAAAGTTTACAATGAGGTGCAGCGCAATGTGGTGCACTGCACATTGATTTGTGTGCAGTTATAAGACAAATGGGTACAGAAAAAAAAGCACTTATTGAAACATTTATAATGTTCCATTTTTAATATGTGAAATGGCAAACTGATTTATTAGGCATTCACCTAGCAATGAGTGCTATACAGACATATTACATAGTCAAGGCCTCAGTGTCTTACATTTTTAAGGCAAGGAAGAAGGAAATACATATCAAGACTAAGAATAAATGCTAAAACTACAAAATTTTAATTTGAAAACTGAAGAGTGATTTCAGGGGTATAAAATGAGCCTTAAAATTTTAAAAAAATGAATGTATTGTAGTTAATCTAACAGACCACCAATTGGCATTTACTTTTTAATTGCATTCCATTAAGCCCCCAAAATGATGATCTTCTGGCACTTACCCTATCACATTGTCCACTTGTTTCTAGGAAAGATGTAAATAATTAATACTTTTTAAAATTAAATAAATAAAACCTTAGGTGGTTAAACTCCCTAATATTCAGAACAGGCAAGGCAAATAAAATTCATTAACTGCCAAATAGATTATTTCAGGGAGCAAATCTATATAACTTAAAGCATTAAATATGAAGTTTTCAGCTTAGAAGTTACTGTTCAGAAGAAGAGATAAAACCCAGTGATTCACATTAGGAGGTGGAACAGTCAGGGCAGTAACCTCCATTTTATATCTTGTTTTCTACACCAGAGATGGTTCCACAAAACAGGCAATTTTATCTCCTCTTTGGTCCAATTATGTTTCACAATGAGGCAAAAGGAAAACTCACTGGCTGTAGAGTTTTTCTGTAGAAATCAAAGTATTTGAGATTTTTTTAATAGATTGAAAGATCGTATATTATCATCTATAATTATACTAATACAGGTCTTTCAATCTTCTTTAGACAATAAGAGATCTTTAAGAGAAAAGTAGATCTTTCACTGGTTTTCAATTGCTTAAAAGCTACTGCTACCTATAGCTCAAGGTAGCCTCTACATCGGCTTAGTCTGAAAGCACTTCCTGATTACTTCCTTTAAAATGACAATACTTGTAGAAATTAATCACATCTTTAGTCTATATTAATAGATTTCTTCCTGAGTGTCCCCAAAATAAAGGCTCATTATGTGGCTAATGCACTTTCTTTACTTATTTGTTTTAGATTCATATCCAAATTAGGTAATGTAAAAAATTGAGCAGGAACATAAATGCGTTGAAGATGAAATACACCTGTCAAAGCACCCTTTGCACACTTGAGTTTTACCCTCCAGGCATTTCTATGAAATACTTTAGCTGCTTGCCAGGTGTCAGATCAGAATTTATTATTCTACCTGCATAAACCATTATCAGCCAGCAATGAAATAGTGTATATCACCATGGGTCTTTTATGACCAGTGTTACCAGTCTCCTAATCCCAAGTGCTGCAGTTCACCGAAAATATTTTAAAATCTAAATGATTTAAAATACATCACAACTGTAGTTATGCTTTAAACAAATCTTTATTTTGTAAAGCATAAAAACTTAATGTATTTGTGAAACCGTAAATGTTTATATATGTGTTTAGGAATCATAAACCAAAAGGGGACAACTTACACATGGAGTCATACTGAATAGGCTTTATATTAAAATCTAGACAAGGAGAAGTATTTTCTACTTTGATTTGGACCTTTTAAATCTACACTCAGCTTCAGAACAAGATTTTACTTATATCTCACTCATATTTAAAAGCTGAACTTTATTTCAGGCACGTCACTGTCACTTTCAAATAGCTGGCAATTTCATTCCACACGAGCTCAGTGTCATTCTTAACATGGACAGGTTTTGATTCCCCAGTAATGCTTTGAAAATACAAGATCTGGGTCATTACAATGTTCATTGTACCACGCAGTAAATTGAAATGTGGCACATACTAAACTTTACTCACCTCAGCTTTGTTACTGTTTGAAAGCTGGAATTCTTCTCCACTCACCCTAAAATACAATCTATAGACACAGCTATGTTACTGGCATACGTTGCCTGCCATAAGAAAAAAAACCCACTCCTCAAACTTGTACCAGCTGAAGTATAAGCTATACCAACAAAATGACTCTTTTGCAAGGATAAGCAGCATTTATTTTGATTACTCAGGATAGCTGTATTAGCAAACGCTTTACAATGCAGATTGACTCCAAGAAAGTTTATACAGGTCCCAGAATATCCTGCTTCTCTACAATGTCAGCATTTGCTGCAGAACTCCTGTCTAGCAGGAAAAGCAGCTCCCATGGTTTCCATGAAGATCAAATTGACCACATAGCAGGGCGATACTACAGCTTCAAAGATGAACTGACCTAGTCATCTCAGTGAGATGCTGAGTTAATGCACTCTTTCTGGCGTCTCACAGCATATCTCGTGCAAGCAACACCATTTTCCCTTCCAAAAAGTAGTTTCTCCCAGTAGCTTCTGCAATTAAAAAAATCTGCAGTATTTTAAATATGTGCCAATGACTTAGATTAAAAATAATCCATTATGAAATGTATAAGAAAAAAAGGCCCTGTCTGGGTTGTGTCCAGCTTTATATATAAATTCATTCAAAAATCATTTTAAGTATAGCTGCCACAGAACTCCAGATACTATTTGAAAAAGCTACAGCCACCAGTGTAAAATGCACCCTTCAGCGCAGGGCAGAGTGTGTGGCATCTCATTTATACAGTCCTACTAGTCCAGGACTACTCTGGTCGGACCAGTCAAATGGCTCTGCCAATGCAGTGAAAGCACAAGGTTAGCAACCATGAAGTCGTTAAGGGCTGGTGATAGATCCCTCTCCGTATCTTAACATCTGGATCGGTTTTACTCTCTGATACCACAGTGAGATGCCAGTCAGAAAAAGGAACTTCCAAAGCCTTACGTTCTGTCCGTATAAACAAATACATATATGAGTACTGTCAACCTTAAGAAATTAGACTTAAAATTCAAACACTTGATTACATTTGCATAGTTGTGAAAATTTATTAGTTACAGTGTAATGAAAATCAGCTTTTTTGGTACAGGCAGAAGTAAAAACATACATTATATAGAAAAAAATCACAGCTTTAAAAAGTGGCTTACATTGTTTAAAATGAGTAAATCTGGTTGTATTTCAAGGCATTGGACTTTAATACTTAATTTTATGCCAAACCATCACACAGTGCAAGAAATATTCTGCAATAGTACAAATTCCATACAGCAGTCTTCAGAGTGTTTAGTCTCACAGAATCTCATGGTGGTAAAAAAATGTACTGAATATTTTTCCATTTAAACACAAAACATTGCTGAAGTTAAATCTTTCTTTACATACTCTCTCTTACAAAAATATCAAATTGCGAATTTGACAGTGTATTCTACAAATAAATGCGCCATGGACAACAGGAATTGCAACTTTGGGATAGGTACTTTACAAAGTGTATTATAAAAATAAATTATATGGCAAACATCAAACAAAACCAAGCATGTGCCATAGGCTTTGCAAATAAAAGTGAAATTCAGCTGGCAGAAAGACTGCTTCTCTCTGACTGTTACTTTAAAAATATCAGCAAGGCCCTTCATTCTTAAAGCTCTACCAAGAAAAAAATATATAAAATCTAACGGAAGCAATAGATACTCCCACAAATAATCAGTAGCACAAGTGACCCTGGTGTTGATGGTAGAGAGCTTCTACAGTGATCCATCCAACTGGCAAGGAGGGTAGTGCACACAGAGAGCATATAGTTGGGGTGGTAACTCATCTAGAGTTCATGCGTAACTGGTGAATGATGACACTCTCTAAAAGAAAAGATAGCAAAACATTTGGTTTTATGAGACTGCAAATCCATTACAAGTTACTTTAAAGCAGAACAATTACAATGGCAGTGCAAAGCATTTTTTCCTCCAGAAGTGTCTCATGGACTTACTCTCATATCGCTGGTTGATAAAAACTGTCCTGGCTACTGCTACAAAGGGAAACTGAATTTGAACCAGGCTACAACTCAGGAGCCCTTGGCTTCCACTGCAACGTCAAGGCCATCACTCGGTTGTCCATAGGGAAAAAGAATAATACACTTGAGTGGATTAAACCACAGGAACACCAAGGTTCCAGTCCCACACCCAAATCAGGTAGAGGAAGACTTGGAGTTGGGTCTCTTGTATCCTGTCTGAACAAATCCATCAAAAACCTGCTGGCAATTCTGAAATGGGGATGACGAAGAGGTATGAGGTCAATTCTCATTTTTAATTGAAATTTGGCTTAGAAACCTATGCTGCTTTTATTGAGCAAGTCTGCTTGAATTTTGCTACTGACTTCAATGGAGACGGATTTCAGCCACAGCATGCAAAACTAAGTGTTGGCATTGTCTTTGAAAGGCTGGACTTAACTTTGCCCTGTGTGTAATGTAGGAGATCCCTGATCCTGATTAATCTCTGGGCTCTGCTGAAATACTAATGGCCTGGTCTTCTGTTCTTCTACCTATATACACTGTTCTTACAGGCAACTTTTTTAACAGAAGAATTTAGCTATCAATGATGTTTTTCTCTGAAAAGGTGTATTTTATGCATTTCAAATAATATAACTGTACCAATGCTAACTAGAAACATACAATACATTTTCAGAAACACTTATTTTCTTAAGTGAAATGATTTTTTTAAAGATTCCTTCCCCTCTTAATAGCCTGAAGATTTTTCAAAATTGACACGACCCAAGAAACTACACTAATCATGTATTTATTCCCTTTTATGTTTTTATTGACTTCTGCCTTTCTTCTGCTTCCTAATATTTGCAAGATATTTGATTGTTATGTTATAAGCGGAAAGAAAATCAAAATGTTTTCCATGTAGTCTTAATGCCAGAACTTTGCCACTAGATGGCAGATTCCAGTTTTTGAGCAACGAACGTGGAAGAAGCACATGCTACAGTACAAATTTACCTTGCAACCAGTGCTGTTCTCTAACTTCAAGCTCTTGAGGAATATGATGTAAAAAGCTGCATTTACTTAATATCAGATTGTAACCTCAGGTGCAATCTCCCATTAACTTCAATAGGAGTCACAGGAACTCTACATAAAACAATTTTTTCTTAAATATTCACTATGTATGTTATTTATTAATATGGAGTTTAGATACAAAATTCTGAAAACTAAAGGGGTAGCAGAAAAATACCATGCTCCTTGTAAAGGCCCGATTACTTAATAAACAGCAAAATTACAGTAGGTTGCTGAATCAGTCTTCCTCCTACAGACCAAATATAGCAATTATGCAGAAGAGAGTAGGAGAAAGAATTAAAAAATCAAGAAATTTCCACTTCTAGTATTCACTTCTTCATTCATTTCTCACACGTGTATATGTTTGCTCTTAGATTTTCTAACATTTTCTTTTAAATGTTTATATATATATATATAATTAAATACATACACACACACACACACACACACCCCGTAGTTACTAGAAGAGGTGTCTGAACAGTAATTAAACTAAAATTATAGTAGGGCAGATTTTGTCAGAGTTCTGTAGGAGCACCCTTTGTAGGAATATGATTACATCTGTAGGATATGGTTACATAAATTTTTCTAGGGTTATAGATGTGAACACTTCAAGGAGCTATGAATTCACTTAAACAAAACAATTTATTTTAATGACAGGAAACCAAAATGCACTTAATCTAAAATTACTAATTCTGCTTTCGGTCCCACTGATGTAAATCAGAACTTCTCCAGGAAACACAACATTAACAGCTGGCCTATGAAAAATACCAATTCATATAATGAAGCACATCAACTGACATTTTAACATACAAAGTTTAATTCTTTCTTACAATATATACAAACAGACAACTCCAGATAATACAAAAATGTATGTACCACAGAAAACACACACCCAAGCAACAGAAGAGAATCATACATCAGTATTTCTATTTTTAATATCCTGTTGAAGAGAGTTCTTAAAGTGAAGAGCCATTCATACCTGAGTGATTCATACCTGACTCTCAGAGCTGATAGCTCTGCATCTGAGAGTAGTTAACCCTGATTGCATCTTCCAAAAAGCCAACTAAGAGCAGCATGTAGGGCATAAGATTCAAAGTGAAGTTAACATCTGTAATGAGAAATGTTGCATACAGTTTTGCCTGAGAGCTCAGGCAAAATTAAGGGGAAGAGGGTAACTCACACTGACGTAGGGGAGAAAAACATTCCTCTAAATGAAAACAAGTTTGAAAGATGAGCTCACAGAAACTCCTGCCAGCGAACTACAGGTTTCAAACTGACTCAATGAAATCGGCCACTGATGTGTGATGGTCTGAAAATTGTCTCAATTGTTGCAGCTGATGCCAAGCTCCTGAAACCCGGCAGGACAGTAGCTTACTCTCTTTAAAGACATTCTCTTCCACTTCTGATCAGAATCACTGAAAATTCATGTAAATATTGGGCATGTTTTAGAACATGTGTAGCATGTTTCAGGCAGTAACATATGACTTGGCATCCAATTGGCATGAATCAACATATTAACGTGACTTTAGAGATTACTCACATTATGCTGATTATTATGTGCTGTAAGTGGTTTGAGGTTTAAATATGGTAACATGCATACTCTATGGGCATATTCAGAAGCATCACAAAGTGTTACTTGTTTTTTTGAATAATCACACTAATAGGTGTCACAAAAGGAAAAAAAGGTGGGCAAAATAAATCAAAATCTCTGTTTTTCTTCTGTTATTGACTTAGCATGTTTACCAATCTGAGAGAAATCCCCCAGGCATTAGGGTTGCAGTTCTGTCCTCCCTCATTTTCAATCACACTTACTCAAATGTATTGCGCTGCTAGTGACTACATCAAGCAATACTCATATATAACAGTAATTCAGGTGATGGGATCTGATCTAGAGAACACAGTGGAAAACTTACTGGGAACTAGATTTAAAATCACAGAGATCATCTGGAGAACTAGAGGTGCACCTTGTCAGTCCATATGTGCTGCTCATGAATGGCTTGGCCCTTTCCCTGCTCTTCTGCCTCTCCACCTTACTGCTGTCCCAAGCCATATGTTCCCACTGCTGGGCTTGAGTTATCATGACTACTTACATGGCCACACAGTCAGCCAGAACAGGGCATCTCTCCAGCTGACATTGACTCCTGCCAAAAATACAAAGATTGCTTCTCAGCCAGCTCAGTTCCTGATGAGGCACTGTAACTATCATTATTACCCTGAGCTTAGTGTATTTTGCTATGGAAACTGTTCCACTTCATTTAAAAAAAAAAAAAAATCAATACAGAGAAGAAGGTAAGAGAGAGAAAGCATGAGGATGAGTCATTCTAGATGATCACCTGGGCAGAGGAAGGCTTGGTTTCTGCATTGTAATCCAGTAATGTAGAATACACAAGAAGCCCTGTAAATAAAGGCCCTGATATTTTCCTATGGATTGGTGTCTCAGACTTTGATTCTTTGGTGCCTAGTAAAATGTGAGGTCTGAACAAAGCTCGTCCTTGTGGTATTTCTGACATCATTCTCTTGTGTTCATTCTTTGATGCTGTATGAAGGTGAGCTCATGCTACATTCTTCCGCACAGTGGGGCACTGGTAAGGTCTTGCTCCTCTTCTCTGTCACCGTTTTCATTAAACTGGAAGAACTTCTTATTCTGGAGACCCCTGTTGCTTTGTCAGGTTTGGTTGAAATTGACTGATGTGTTCAATGTTATTCATCAATGAAGGACAGAAGGAGGGATGGATAAACACAGACACTTCATCTTATAAGCCTTCTTTTCACAAAAGGCCAGGCTCAAAGGCAGCCTTTGGAACAGGGACCAGAATCTGGGGGGAGTCCCTCCTCCTAGTTCAATATCCTGACCACTCAACCACTCTCTTGTTTCTGCTCAGTGAATACTGAAGCCCTCCATGCAGAACAGCACAGCCTTTACAGGAGGGAATGAGAATGCCACCTTCTTCCTCCTCAACTGTCTGTCAGTGCCACTGGTGAATCCGGCTGGAGCTGATGTGGGTTTGGGTCTCCCCAAATACTGGTGAGAAAGGGAGACCCATCTCCTACCTTTGAAGAAAGGTTTCAATCAAAAGTTTTTTTAAAATAAGCAGCACTACCTCTATATTTGTGTGGTATTCGATCTACTAGGAGGCATTCATGATTCCACAGTCACTTTAAAACAGTCACTGGTTTCCTACGCCTGCCTTCTTTCTTTTTCTGGCCCAAGAGCCTGGAACTAAGCTATGTTAAAGGTTTTTGCTTTTTGCCAGATTCCTTTTAGTTCAGATCAGTTCCCCAGTTAAGTTCAAATACTTGTGCTAGCTCAAGGGAAAACCACATGGAAGTGAGCACTTTCCTGGCTGGAGGTGACGAAGACAGGACTATGGTTTTTGACTCCAGTGTGGGGTTACGTCCTGACTTTACACGACCATGAAGTTGTGGCTTGCCTTAAAGCCTTTAGAGGAAATACAAGAATACCTAGATTATGGATCTCGATTAGGTTCAGAGGCTGCAGTGCTAGCTAACTCACAGGTGAAACACTGACTAGATAAGTGCAGAGGAAGAACTTCATGAAGACCTTCAAGATGCCTCTGGGGCATTGGCTTAGGCACTGTCTTTAGACTTGGTTGTCTAAATTCCCTTCTGGAGCTGACCTACTGAATGGTGAATCTTACTGCAGTCACTAAACGTTCAGATTCATTCTTCAGATTCAGAGGAAATTCCTATATAATACAGAAAGTTACACTTCAACTTTTAAGACTTCTGAACTATAGGCTTTCTTTTTTCACTTCACCCTTCTTCTAACTTTAAGAAACAAGAATCTCAGGTCAATTAAAACAAATGTTAAAAATGATGAGTACAATTAAATACCTATTTTTAGCTAACAGTTAAACCAGTTGCTTGATTCCAGCTCTTTGGGCTTCTGCTATGGAGCAAAAGTTCCTTTCTGTTGTGCTGCCCCTGGGAAAAATAACAGGAACCTTGGTCTGACCTGTCTGGAATTTCTCGAGTCCGTCTCATGAAATCCTACTGACTCTACAAGAGTAATCCCCAGCTTGTGCCTGCAGTTCTGGTTCAGTTGTGCTAGTTTGCGTGTCCTGGATTTCAGGTACTGTAAGGCTGGCTTGTTTCTTCAGATGAATTAGTTTCTTAGATCTCAAGCAAAACAAACAAATTTTTCAACCACAGGCACACACGGAATATTGGCTTGGGTATAGCAACAGTTAACTAAGGAACTAAGTTTCTTTGAAACAAGGATCTGAAAAGGAAGGCTTAAAGCAGCTGTAGTTCATCACTGTATCAAGCCACATTAGCTTGGGGCTCATGTTTGCAATATTATTTAAATGACTGTTTTGATCTGAAGACTTGCTTCAGTGCCAGTACTTAGAGTGAATATCCAGCAAAAAGCTCTTAATAATGTGTTTTCTTCAAACATCTGCTAAAAAGTCTATGTTACAATAAGAACAGTAAGATCACAGCAACAATTTATTGACAAATTGAGGCTTTTAAGTGACAACAGTTAGTTGAGAGGATCCGATATATTTCCAGCATAGTAACTCACATTACTTGCTAACTCCAGTTTCCAGGTTTTATCCGAAATACTGGGAATTGAGTGCTATGAAAAATGTTACTAATACAAATCTGATTTTCAGATGTCATAGGAACAAGAACCTTAAAATTAACAGGTATTGCAGGTGCTACACATGTAAAAATTAAAACCTACTTCTTTTCTGGTATGGCAGAAGCTTTTACACTGCAGACAAATGCCCATCATGCGAATAACAAAATGCCAGCTTTACGCTGGGATAAAGGCCATATCTGGATCTTAAATTGGAGAGCAATGCAAAGTGCAGACTGAAGACTAAACATTGCTTGGACTGAATATAATTTTGCTGACCTTCTGTGGCAGATTCTTCCATCAAATCTCTTCTTCCAGACAGAAAGCCATTTAATATTTCACTCACTGGTGCATTTTCTTTTCTGTGAATTGTATTTATTATTTATTGGTGGTCTTCCTGCCTTGCCTTCTGAAAGCTATTTCTAACCACTGGGTCCTTTACAGCTTGCTGTGGTGGTTGAGTTATACGAGCTTTAAAACCATCATTTATCAGTCTGCTTGGCTCCATTTCTTTTGGTTGTGACTTTCTTCTGTGGAAATTGATCACTTAATGGAAATGCCCTTTTATAACTTTCCTGTCATTAAATAAACAATCATAACAATCATTGGCATCCACACCATTTCCATGCTGGAACAATTCCTTAGAACATGCTTAAAAATGCAAGCATATAAATGAGGAAATCACAAAGAGGGAAGGAAAAACAATGAATCGCCATGGTGTGGTGAGGTGGTCTGTATTTAAGACAAAATATTTCAAACAACTGAGAATTGAGAGTAACTTCCATACCAAACCCTATCTCTTTCATTGTCTGTACCTGAGCTGTGCCTTTAGATAGCAACTTCTGCCACCAGCAGTCTGTGCTGACTTCCCCTCTAAGACATAAGAATGCTTGGCAACTAAGGTTTAAACATAGCCCAAGTCCAGCCAACCAGGAAAACTGAAAACCTACCGAAGTCAGTGGAGTGACTTGCTTCGCAGCCTTTAGTGGTCTTTGGAGCAGGCACAAATGGACTGTATTGATTTCAGCCGGATCAATGTTTCTTAAGCTTTTTTTAAGGACTAAACACCTTTTGGCTCCCTTGCCTTCATCTGACCTCTGAGCTGGCAGTAACCCAGTGGGTGTAAGTCAGGGACCTGGCTGTAACTGTCTACACGCTTTAATCCCCTTTGTAGGAAAGAAGCTGCTGTATACTACTGCTGCAGCCGAACATTGTAGAACCTCCCTACTGCCTTGAATTTTGTAACTGCCTTGAGAAAGCAGCTCACCACTGAGAAACGCTGATTTGGATGGGAGACTCCTAGAGAGAAGGCTGGTCACACGACGCCCATCCTTTCTCTTTTCCCCTCCCTCCCCCACCTGTGGTACTAGTTGTCATTAAAATAGGACTTCAAGTGTGCTGTCTCCTGGCATCGCTTCCCCAGGCAATGTGGCATGTCAAAAAATGTGATCACAGGCAGGAAGGAAAGTGCCCCATGCAGTAGCGAAGGTGGAAAGTGATCTGTTAAGGTGGAAGACAATGTAGTAGAAGTGACGAAACTTCCTTCGATCTATTAAAAAGCGACCAAGTCTATCATTAAGAAATCCTGGGCTAGATTAATAACCTAGTACAGTTGCCCCATTCTCACTTCCTAGGCTGAAAATCTTCCTGGCATACAACTGCCTTTTGATGGCTTTTTTTTTAATTTTAACTTCAGTAAGAAAACAAAAGGTTGTTGTTACTCAAGTAGTCAGTGCACACACTTATTAGTTTGTTGTGAGTGACAGCTGCAGGACTCCATTAGTACAGGGAAACGTGAACAACTACACAGACAGGGGGCTGACTTCCATGGTAGCAGCAAAACCTGCAGAACATACCCCCTGAGCCACCGCCATCAGCCCTGACCCCCGCCCAGGGAGGCAGAGCTGCTGGCTGAAGATTTCTTCAGTTCTATTTTCATAGACTGAGTCTCGGCACGAGGCTCGAATTTTGTCACATTTCCTGCTCCTGGGGCTGCCACTACTGGCTTTCCTGCTTTCATACCTTTTGACACAGGAATGCGGGTGGGTGCAGGTCTCGGGGATGACCCATCCTGTCCTGTCTGCAAAAGAGAGAGACAGAGAGAAATTACATGAACGGATGACTTTTTCTTCTCATATATGCTTATCTCATACTTTTCATTAGTTCTTCTTTTACCTCTCAAGCAACCATGTCCCAAATCATGCCTATTAGCAAATTAATGTTCACATTTGGAACCTGGCCGTAGCACATACTGCTTGAGTAGGGCCAAAGGTAGAGTTGGGGTCAAACGAGTTTCCCAGAGCCAAGGTCTGGTGTTTTGGATCAAGATGTCATAGTGATGGGAATCCCTGCAAAACTCCGAGTCCACAGTACGACAGTGTGCAGGACAGCCTTAGAGGCTACCGAAACACCAGCTTACCTGTCAGACAGGTACAATATTAGCATCTTGCACAGAGACTAGCAGGGGCCCTCAAAACGGTATAGCCATGTGAGGCTAATGCTGAACCCAGAGTAGCTGCCATATTTTCAGAGCTGGGGCAAGATTTCTCAGCATTACAGATAAAATTGAACTTTCCTTCCCAAAGTATGCTGGGGCCATGGCTGAGGCCACTTATTTCTGCACTGGGAAGTGGAGAGAGAGGGCTAGGAGAGAGAGCAAAGATTGGAATTTCCTTTTCCTGTGGCTGTGGGAGGAGGGATGTGGGAGAAGGCTCTCCCCCTCCGAGCCCTAGCCACAACTTGACGAACTCTGGTGAGGGTGAAGCAGGCAGCCCAGATTTCCAGGGATACCTCAAGGCAGTGCGGACATGGTCATTTTACTATCTCTGCCACTCTGCTGCCCTGGACAACAGCCTACCAAACATGCTTATCCTCAAGTTTGGGGACTTCAGAATAAATAAATAAAAAAAAAAAGGCCTTGAGAAATTTTTAATGTTTTTTTCTTCTGGATGGAATCTGGTTGAGGACCTGGGCACAGCACTGTCATACCCAACACGGCTCCTACCAGGGGTCTGTGCCCTTCTGGAACCCTGGCTGGAGGCCAGGCTGGCTATCCTATAGATTTGCAAATGGCAATCAGTACATACATTTAGGCAATTGAATCCCACTGTGTAAACACACAAGGAGCACTTGGATAGGACAAAAAGATTCAAAAGGGCCAACTGGTGTTTTCTATCGCCATTGGCCAGATAATGTTGCACATACTCTGCAAGGCCAAAACTGGAAAACTTATGGACCATGACCTAAAGAAAATACTTATAACCATGTCAATTCTGAAATGAAAGGATGTTTTATCTTCTGCAGTGTGCAATACAGACACGAAAGTTAATGGTGACAACTTCAGTGTCTCAGCTGAATTTCACATGTGACTTTTTTCTGTTCAGATAATGGACGAAAAGTTTGACCTCACTAAAGAGAACTCTTCTCATAAGATCCTGGAATTCTAGCCAGACCCATCTGCTAAATTATTAAATTCTGCAATTTATGACATGTAAGCAAAATAAAACTAAACTGCTGAAATAGATTGGATTAGGGGATTGCATCAACTGCAACATGTATTTGCACATTTACTTAAAAATGCTCCATGAAGGAGCATTTTTCCCTCTCAACAGATTTCCAGCCAGTAGCATCAGAGCCTTCTGTCTGCATCCTGAGTATTCAAAGGAAAACCGTTCCTTAATCTTCTAAGAACATTTCAAAACCCCATGTGTACACAAAAAAAAAATCACAATTGGAAAACTTGAATGCTGTCTGCCTGGCAGGAAGGAAGCCATTTTCAATAACTAAAAGCAACATTTACAATAGCAGTCTAAAGGCTAATATGGAACTCACATGTAGATGTCAAAACAAGTTAGGCCTATACAATTCTGTAGGGCAAAACATGCAAATGCATTCCATCAGCCCTGGAAAATATGTCAACATCCCAGGGAACCCAAATGACAAACATCTTGTACTCCCTGAAAGAGCTCCACAGTGTGTAAACATGAGGCAATCAAATGAAGTAGCTGGAATCTCAGGCATTTCTTCAGCTTTATTCACATGTAAATTATTAACTAAGGATTTGGGCGCTTTCAAGTTACTCATTTCAAGCCTAAATCACTCAAAAGCACTTTGAAAAGAACTGGCTTTAAATTTCTTAGTTGCTTTCCTTAGGGCATACTAACATGTTGATCGTATGGAAGCTAATGCCTGATTCACAGGCAGCTGCGAAAGCATTTCGTGTTTGCTAAGTGAAATGGCGCAAAGGTGGCTCTTCAGCAAGCAGTCCCCTTTGGCCACAGCGATGGGGTGAGCTAGCAGAGGACACTCTCCGGTACACGTCTGTAGTGTCTGTGGCAGAGAACCCACACGACTGTCTGCCTCGGTCATTTCTTCCAAGAACTAAGCTCTAAGCAGTTCCCTCCAGCCCAGTTCATCTGTAGGCTGCTGTCTTCTGGCTGATACAGGAACGCAGCTCCAACCAGAAACCAACCCTTACACAGCCGGCACGGAGCACCCGAGCCGCGGCCCCACGGGACGCAGAGTGACGCTGGCTGGCTCTGAGCTGACAGTACGTGGTGCTGGAAGGGCACAGGGGGCCGGGGTGAGGTTAGTAAATACATTACTGAGAGGGAGATAAATACACGCAGCCGCTAAGCCGGTTAGGTCGATAATCAGCACTCACTGCGGAGACTGGCAGGTATATTAAGCTGTGAGGTTGCAGTAAGGTTGGACAGTCCCATTAAAGGAAGAAAAGCAATCTGAATGTACAAAACATTTAGTGTGTTGTAGTAGTTTATTAACAGATCCTGCTTAGTGCATTTTATTGACACCCAAAAGAGTGCTTTCATGCACACATTTACTTTTGGAATATTTTCATAACAAAGGTGCTTTTTCACCACTTGCTCTTGATCAGATCAGGGACCAGCTTGCCCTGGACAGAAATGGTTCCCTTCAGTGGCTGACACAGGTCTCCAGTGCAATTTGAGATGCCCTGGGCTACTCAAGTTATCTGCACAGGGCTGGTAGATAAGACAGAGGACCTAAGGAGACCTGCAGCCTCTGATAAAGCAGCTGGAAGTCAGGTAGGCTACTTGACAGCACTTAAAATGACACTAAAGAAGTATGTTTAGGCAATTGAATCCTGAAAAGGTGGGACTTGAGATCTAGTCAATACAGTCACTGGAGCCCAGTGGGCAATTCAGCTTACTCTGAAGCATCTCAGCTGCATCACCCTCCAGTCTCCATGGAGCCAGCTTACAGGGCTCAGTGCTGACAAGGGAACTAATGACTAGGGACTGACTCAGTTGCCTGCACTGAGGCACCTTGTGCCATCTGAGGTAAGCCGTCAGCTTCCACTGCAGAAAGGTACAGGTCCACGTTATACCTACCAGCCTCGTGCCCGTGTCTCAACTGCCACGGGGCATGCAGATAGCACCGAGTGGCTCTATACAGGCAAGAGAGCTGACCCCTGGATCTCTAGTAACTCTAACAGAAACCTAGAGCATATATGGGACACCTACAAAGAGCTAAATTTAGGTGCTGGTCTCAAACTGAATGCTGCCCAAATGAAAGTAGCCTTATAGCTGCTTTAACATGTGCGCAGTTAGCTCTGGCACCCAACAGCCTTTCAGCTGTGCCTTGCTGCCTCCGTCACAGGACGCTCTGCATGGTTGGTGCCGTGCCACTACGCTGGCTCTGCTGCAGCCAGGATTCCCTCTGCTCCCTGCAGATTTGCGTGTCGCCGGATTCACTGTGTACCCTGGCAGCACGAAAAGCTGGTGCTGGATGCCAGGCTTGTAGGAGGTGGGGAGCACAAGGATGAAGTGATTATAAGACTGACACCCATCCTGGTAGCCAAACAAGGTCCAAATTCACCAGCAATCCTACAGCGAACTGTAAGGCCTAAATCAAAAAACAGGACACAGGCACCACAGTTGGGTTTTTCCCAAAGAATATTTGGTTTTATTCTGTGGGGTTTTTAGTGTAAACTATATGAACTGTCCTGGGAACAGGGACTTGGGCTGATGTGCAAGACTAACAACTGGGCTACAGTCTCAGGCTCATTTTGGTCTGCATATGCTCTGGTCTCATAGTCTTGAATTTTTGGTTGTACTGTGGTTTATCCATAATAAAAAAAAATATCTGCTAGGTCTGCTAAGGTAGTCCAAGTATTTTCCTGGGAGTGGGTTTCATTCTAATCAAGATAAGGAGGACCAAACCCCATTTTTTCCACTTCTATGGTAATTACCTAAATCCATAGGCAATCACATAAAGGGCAGTTACCAGCTTAGGGTTTGGTTCTTTTGGTTTTTTTTAATCAAAGTGGCAATGGTTCTGTGTTAAATGCAGAATTGCATTCAACTGGTCAAACAGTCTCCATCACATCAGCTCCTGCGATGGAGGCCCCTGTAGGACTGGACTATGCTGGGTGGCAGCACTGATGTGACGAGGCCAGCTGCTCAGCTGGCCAGCCCTGGGCTTGTGCAGCAGGCAGAACATGAAGAGCCTCCAAAACATGTAGGTCCCATGAGTTCATGTGCCAGTGGAAACAAAATCAGTGACCGGTGCCTTTTTTGGTTCATCTTTTTGGTTAAGTGCTCCAGAATTTCCCAAGTTCTTCTTCAGGTGCCTGTGTCTTTCTATGGATCAGGGTCTCATTTTATCTAAACTGTTGCAGAACTCAGAAGAGGACTTGGATCAGGGGAATATAAATCTCTAGCTACTCTTCAGTGTATGGCAGTGTAAATCAACACAACCATAACACCCTTTAATCCATGGGATTCATGGGATTCAAAAATCATGATGGCCCATCATGAAACCACAGTCTCTGCTTTTGGACTCGCATGTGCAGGGAGGCACCGCAGCTGAGGCTGAACCTTTAGAACTACTGCACGTGCACCTTAAAATTAACTTCACCTGCAGTACTGAGGATAACTATAAATTCAAATTGGAAGAAGAGTTAAATGTTTTCAAATATGAAAACAGGAACTGCAAATTTGTTATAGCAACAAATGAGAGCTAGGAATTTCAGAATTATTTTCCCCTTTGTAGCTTGGCACTGCATTAGTACATTGTACAAAGCATCTTGTAGGAGGAGAGTTAAGAAAAAAATGAAAACCAGTGAGCTAAGAAAGCAGCTGTCTATCAGTTTGTTGTCTTTGATTTTATGAACTTAAACCGTCAAAATTATATCGATGTTGGTTTCTTCTAGGGTTACTAAGTAAATGATCACAACTTGTTTTTTCTGACTAGGGGTATTGACGTGTTTGTAAAGTAGTCATTTGCAAAACAGATGGTGAATATAAAACTTCTTTTTTTTTTCAGAGGGCTAGGGAGGAAAAGGCACATTTGGGCTTGTTCAAAGTTCCTTGCTCATCCGACTAGGGACCTTAAAAAACAAAGGGAAGCATAAGATAAAGTAAATCTTATGGTTGAACTATTTTCCTTACATTCCAAATCAGGGAGGATGAAGTGAAGAAAGAAGCTACTTTTAGCCAGATGAAAACAAAACAAAAAAGTTTTGTCTGTCATGGTTCAGTGCATCATCACAGTAGAGACAGACATCTAGTAAAAAAGAACGAAGAACTCTTAGAAAAAAAGTTTTCCAAGCTTTTGAGAGACAAAAGAGTTTGTAAATTAATTAATTCAAGACTTTTTTGAAAATAAGCAGTTGCCTCTAAATGTAGGAAAACACTGTACAGTAAAGTATCTACAATACATTACGTATGTGGGGAGAGAGAGAGAGCACACATGTGCAATCCCAAATAGATCCGTATGACAAATGCAAATTTTCTTAAGTCAGAGGGCTTAAATGGGAATGGCAGCCTCTCTCCAAAAGTGTGGAAGTGTATCTTAAATACACTTTGACATTTCAGCTTGGAAAGAGATGGCTGAAGAGGCATGTTGTAGGGTTCTGCAGACTCCTGAGCGGCACAGACAAATGAACAGGGGATGACTATTCAGTATTTGTCAAGATACAAGAAAGAGGCTGTAACCAATGAAGGTATTGCATAAAAGGTATCAAACAAAAGAGCATTTTTCCCAGAGCCCACAACTGAATTCACTGCCCCCTGATGTTGTGGAAACAACAGTATAAATGAGTTCAAAAAGCAATTAGAAGAATAAATAGAAGAAAACTCCGCCACGGTCTATTAAACACAAAGATGTGGCTACAGGCCCTGGTTCAGAAAGAAATACCCACCTATTGCCAAAAACTGGGAACAGACGCTGAGGGAAAAATTACTGTGTGTTTACCCACTTAAAATAATCTTCCCCTAAGCATCTGCTGCAGGCTCTGTCTAGTTAAATAAGCTTTTGGACTGACACAGTACTGCTGGTTTTCTATTTTGGTTACATTCTTCTTTCCCAGGGTATTTCCAACTAAAGCAATGCAAAACCAAGTCCAATAATAAACCTGGGGGGGAGGACAATCAATAAATATTGTCCAATATGTTTAAAGACAGAGGTGAGAGACTGATTCAAGTATGAAAAAGACGCCGGAGTACCACCACAGAGGCACAGACAGAAAGCAGCAAAAAACATGTTTAGAGAAAGCTCTATTGTAGTACAGCACTTACAGAAGTTGAGAAATTCAGAGGAACAGAAAGAGCTTTACTATTCACTGGCTGAAAGAGGTTTGGAGCTGTAAGCAATGATACTATGTCTGCCTATTTATTCCTTTGGAGTTCAGTGTTACAGCAGATATTAAATGAATTATAACTATAATGGGATTATACAAAGAAATACCAGCCTGTGTGATCAGAGTCTAAAGACCCACCAGCTGGGCCAAAAATCATTATGAGTATTTTCAGAAGTCAGAAATTGCACTCACCAAAAATAAAACCACAGTTTCCTCTGTCATCTCCATCATTCTTTGTCCCTTTCTGTCTCTCACTTGCAATTTTACAGGAATGCCATTATGAAAATAACTTTAAAGGAACTTTGAAGGGACTTCCTTTGAAAGTTACTCCTTTGGGAGATAATGCCAAAAGTATACCAGCGTCCAACACCGGTACAAAAATATATTAATCAGGCAAATTCTGATTTTATAGTTAAACTCGTATCTGAAACAAATGTAGAGAAGTCAAGAGTTTCTCCCAGCCCCACCCATTTTCCCTGCTGGTGTCTCAAACCCAGACTGTGGTTGCCTTTCTCCTTACCGCGAAGACTACACCATGAGACTACGCGGCTTACCACTGATTGTGTTCCTCGGGTGGAAGACGTTGTAACAGGCGTTATAGTGATAGTACTTGTCACCTTGCTTGCTGCAGGTCGTGAGGACAGGTTGTTCCGGGGCGATCGAAGGACGGTACCTGTCACAACTTCTTTCTCTGCTGCTATGTTCACTGGTCTGACTGTTATCACAGGACTCGCACCATCAGCTGCAGCAGCGGGAGAGCGTTTAAACTGGGAACCTAAGTGGATGTGGATTTTGTTGTCTTCTGTCGTAATAATGTTGGCGTTGGCATTGTACT
Organism: Burhinus oedicnemus; assembly: GCA_008921705.1. NCBI lineage: Eukaryota > Metazoa > Chordata > Aves > Charadriiformes > Burhinidae > Burhinus > Burhinus oedicnemus. The sequence goes on from VFFE01007650.1 coordinate 1,367,692, forward strand.
TGCGGATTGGAGTCGGGACGGTTTGTTTTTCCGGTGTCACTTTGAAGACGGCCCTTCCCATGGTCATATCTTGTGATTGTGGAGAGACAGAGATTTCTGCTGGTGCTGCGGATGTTGATACTGTCATAATCTGAATTGGTGATGCAGGTCTGTCAGCGAACGGTGATCTCCCTCCCTCTGGGGACTTTTCCCTGGAGAATGTTGTTATAGTAACGGGAGACATAGAACGATCTGGGCCCATGGGACTTTCACTGCCTTTTCCTTTTTGTGGCATAATGTTTGGAGAGGGAATGATGGTTATTCGTGGCTTCTGATTTCCCAAAGTAGGAATGACAGTGGTACTTGAAAAAAATTCCTCTGAGGTTGGACTGGTTATCTCCAAAGTAGCTGTGCTGTTCTCGTGGTCTGGTGTCACCCGAATATGAAGAGGTTGACCCTGCTTTGGTGAAAGGACAACCTCCCCGGGATGCGCTGGACTAGCATGGGTTCGGGCCCCTTTATCAGGAGTTGCCTGAGCCCCAGTTTCCCTCTTTCTCATCCATGGTATCCAAGACTTCCTCATTGCAAGTTCATTCGCTGCTGGAGGATATCTCTCGAGCACTGAAGAACGTTCCATGGGTTTTTTCAGACCTACCTGTCGCAGATTGCTCATGATGTGATTCTCCTCCTGGAAGGATTTCCTTATAAACACTGCTGGGGTTTCTTCTTCTGCTGCTTCACTGCTTACAACATCAGTTTGCACGCCAGTGGACGTTACAGGGACATCGACCATTCTTCGTCCATTTATGCTGGGCCTCAGAGCACGGCTGTAACGCTTAGAGAGCTCCAGCTCTCTTGTTAGGTTCAGAACTTCCTGCCCCATGCTCTTGTTTTTATTTTCTTCTTCCATAAACCTTTGCTGCAGAACTGAATAATCGACTTGGAGTTGAGAAAGCTGGTCTTCTTTGTTCATCAGCTCATGGATTTTTTCCTTAAGAGCTTGAACTTCTGCTTTCAAATCTCTGCTTTTGGCCTCTTCCAGACGAAACCTGTGTCTCAGCTCTGCCTCCTGGCTCACTGCTTCACCTTTTTCTATTGCTTTGGTTTTGGCAATCTGGAGTTTCATCTCCTCCAGCTGTTGAGAAAGAAAGTTAGCTTTATCCTGCTCCGTCCTAAATTTCTGCTCTAGCTGATCATATTCATCTTCTGTCTTCATCAAATCTCCTTCAACCACTTCCAATTGTTTGAGACGTTTTTTCAGTCTTTCAATTTCAATGGTAAGTTCTTTAATCTTGTTGTCCTCATGACAACCATGCTCTGGTCCTTTCCTGCTTCGACCTCTTGTAATTTCTCTTTCTACTTCCTCCATCCCATCAATTCTTTTCTTTAACAGGTCAACTCTACAGCTTAGTTCAGAGGATTTTTCTTCTTCACTTCTCAGTTTGCCAATTAACTCATCCCTTTCCTTTGTCAAACCAGACACTTTTTCCTCCATTTCGGATTTCAGCTTCAAAAATTTCTTACTTTCTTCTATCAGTTTCTCTGTTACATCCATAACTTTCTCTTGTTCAACTTTAAAATTATTGTTTAGACCCTCAACCTTTTTTTCCTCCTGTTTTATTTTTTCCATCATATTTTTTCGTTCATCAACCAACATTACAGTAAATGACTTCAGCTTTGTAAGGTCATCTTTTAAGTTTATTTCGGCCTTTTCCAACTTGCTTTCTGATGCCTCAAGGTCTTTCACTCGAGTCTTCACCACTTCCAACTCATTTATCAAATCCTTAGTCAAATTCTTTTCTTTCTCCAAGTTTAAGTGTAGCTGGGTGCATTCAGACTTACTTTTACTGAAAGCCTCTTCCAGCTTCTCTAGTTCTGACATTCTTTTTTGCAATTTTTCCACTTCAAGTTTCAACTCTTTGCTATGGTGCTCTTCCTCTTGCAGTTTATTTTTCAGCTCTTTACACTGGGATTCGGTTTTTGTGATCTCTTCATCTTTCCCTTCCATTTCAAGCACACGCTTGCGGAGGTTTTCCACTTCTGCCATTAAGCTAGAGTTCCCACATTCCCCTTTTGCTATTTTATCTCTTAGTTCTTGAAGTTCCTCCTCAGCTTTTTGAAGATTTCTGTTAGTTTCTTCTAACTCCTCTATTCTGCGAGTCAATCCCACTAGTTTAAGCCTTAGCTGTCTATTATGTGACTCTTGATTAGCCAGTTTAGTAGTCATCTCTTCATGTTCTTGAGAAAATGATGATGTTTTGTGTTCAAGTTCTGCCTCTAACTTCATCAGTTTTTGCCCATCTTCTTTTGTTTTTGCACTAATAATTTTAAGCTTTTCTTCTTCTTCCTTTAGTTTTTGGTTTAAGTCCTGTATTTTCTGGCTTTGTTGACCAAGTTGTTCAATGTGCATTTGTCTTTCATCCACCAGCATGAGTGCAAATGATTTGAGCTTGACTAGTTCTTCTCTTAGTTTATTGAGTCTCTTTGTATGTTCCTTCTCCTTCCGGGCTTGATAAATCTTCTCTTGCTCAAGAAGTTTCTTCAACCTGAAACAAGTTAGAAGAGATATATTAAACTAAAATATATATATATAGAGAGAGAGAGATGTATTTCTCCAATTTTTAAACCATCTTCATTTTATCTTTTTTTTTTGATTAACAAACGAGGTAGTCTTTCAAGAAATAACTACCTAGTACAGTTACATTCCCAAAACAAATATTTTAAACCACAAAAGTTAACTGAAAACTATATAAAATCATCTAGAAATCTGAAAAGTGGTGTATTTTTATGCATGTATAGATAACAAATACATCAGGGTTTAATTCCTTTACATTTATTTCTCTTTTAGGATGATGTTGGTAAAAGTATATAATATCCCAACAGGACAGGTATATCTACTCACTAATCCATTTATACCAAACTTGTTTTACAAGGTGGATTCCTCCTTATGTCTTGCATACACAAAAATGCGTAAAGTAAGATAAAAAATGAAAACTAATTGCTATATGCAGCCATACATAAATGGATCAATCCCGGTTATAAATAAACCAGCAGGACAAAAGATTACATTAGCACACAACTGATAACCATCTGGGCATCACAGACATAAGAAATTAGCAGGAAGATGAATTTGCCAGCACTGTGACTATTATGTTAAAAAGTTTCTTCTTCCAGGCACATTTCCATTTAGAGTAGTAGATTTTGTGGACTGCAAGGGTCAGACTAATCAAACATTTGGCTACAGCTAACCTCAGCTGGAAAATACTCTTCTTTATATAGTCTGTAAAGCTGTTATTTTCAGACAATATAAGAGCTCACAATACACAAATTAGGTGTATCCTCAGAAAGATAATAAAGACCTAAATTTTGCAGCCTTACCCATGTAACATTTCAATGGAGAAATTATTAGTAATATAAGTATTTTATATATGTGATTTGTATTCAGGATACGTTGACATCAGCACAGGAGGTTCCTGCACATATCATAAGCACAGATTTATGAGGATGGTGATCCTCAATTGACAAAGAGGTACAGATGACACAGGGATATATCCCCTACTAATGCAAGAGCCTTGTAAAAGCAGCAGTGACTTAGAAAAGACACAGGTATGCATGCTGAATTTACCGTGAAATGACATGTTTTCCAAATCACTGTCAAAGTACCTGCAACTCCCGTATCCCCTCTCAAGACGTGTGATGATTCAAATCCACTTGCTTTGCTTATCCTACATTTGAAGCTTTTCAGCTTCTTTGTAACTGAGACACGCAGTGAAGTGATAACAGCAGAGCAATTTACCACCTGTTAACTAACTTGCAATAACAAGAACATCCATATCTTAGCAAAGATAGACTTTTGGCAGTATTTTTATCTTAAATGCTGGACTGTAGATGGTAGTGGGTGAAGGACAGGTATACGTTCCTCTCTGCTGCCCCAGCAATGAAGTGGTGTGAAGAGCTCCGGGGCATAATGCTGCACACAAAGGATGTCTCCCGGAGCCCTCCCCTGAACTCTAAACTCATAACCACAGCCATATTAACTTGGTCTTCCAGCAACTGTTAATGTTTCAGTCCTTGCTCCTCGGGGACCAGAAAGAACAGGAACTGGAAAGAAAAGCTATAAGAAAAGAGAAGGAAGTCAGAAAGCGAACACAGGATGCAGTAGGTAGGGAAGGAGAAGGCTGAAGAATGCATTTGAAAACAAGAGTCAGATAGGATGTGGGAGTAAGAGAATAGTAGGAACCAGCGGGAGAGCGAAAAACAAACAAACCTTGCAGCCAACCTTGCTGGGTCACAGATTATTCTCAAAAAAATCTCTTCAGTTTTGGCAGCTCTTTGGAAAGGGCTGAAAGGGTGTGCTGGTGGATGCCTCATTATGGGTCAAGTTAGAATGTCAAAAGGTAAAAAAAGACCCGCTGCCACTCACAAAGCATGCACTTTTCACACTGAAGAAGGAACTTTATTAGCATGCAATATATTCCCTGGCTGCTCTATCACACTGCTTCATGCAAAAGTTTCTGCCAAGAACTCTCCCTTGTCTCCCCCAGGCTACATTTTAAAAGAAATAGTATGCATCCTTCCACAAAATATTATTTGCCGTGACAGAATAGTGTGCTCTAACCTGGTGGTGCTCTAAGTGATCCATCTCCTAAAGTCATGAACATATATACGAGAATATGAGATCTTCAAAACAGAGAACGTTTCCAGCCTCCCTTGTCCCGCAAGAAAATTTTGAGGTGACCCCTATAAATTACAAAAACAGAAGACTGCATTTCGTTTTCTTTTTAACAGTCTTGCCACTTGAAAGCCTATCAAGAGATGCTCAGCAAACTGCCTACGATTTTGAATTTCTAGGCTGTTCAAAAAGGGCACGTGTGATTTTCACCCAGCAGTTCCTACAGGTGGTACACGCCAGCCAGGCTGCTAAGCAAAGTGCAAAACAATTCACTGGCCCCATATGGCTCCCCAATTACCTGAGAGTGTACTGGGGAATACTGCCAAGAAAGCCACTGAAAAAAACCCAAATATCTGTTAAACTAAGACAAAGAAATGCCAGGGATGAGACTGAGCAACAGGAGAAGAAAGCACATTAGTGCTGTCACTGTCTTGCTGTACCTAGGAGGAGAGTCAGCAGTGGGAAATAACTGGCCTGGCCCCTCTGGGAAAAGCAAGAATAAAGCACTGTAACTGTGCCAATACATAGAGGTGAATTTGCTAACATGTTCTTGCTGAACAAGGTAGGAAGCACCATGCAGCATTTTATCCTGCTTCAGCTTTTACACGGTGAAACTAGACTGCCTAAGATTTGACAAGTGAACTTTCACGAAGATACCTGACAATACTTCTGTTTCCCATGTCCAGGGAACTGCTTCTAAAATCTGGTTCTATGAGGGATGGATGGAAAAGCAGCATCCAAATCTGTGCAGATGCCAAAGTAATAAACAAAATCTACACCTCTTCGGTGTTACTTCTAAACGCTAAAATAAAGCTGAGTTTAAGCTTGCTCCTGCTTTTCCATCCTTGTACAAGTCTGATACCTCAGTGGTTAAACTGGAATTTCAGCAGGACTGCAAGGTAATGTTGTCCCATCTTGACCCTCACAACTGATTTATTATCAGGCTTCTCATCTAACTGCTGCTGCTAATGTTTGCTAAGTAACGAAAACCTTGCCTGGGCTCCGATACAATACTAAAAGCACCTCAGACTCAGAGCACGTGTGTCTTCAATGTGTTATCCAGAGCAACTGCACTCTGGATTACCAAGAGGTTGAAAGCACCTGCATTCAGGGTCAAAATAAGCAAAAAAGAAAAGAAAAACAAAACAACAAAACCTTTAATAATGAAACATGGGGCTAGATACAGCCAAAATACTGACAAGCCAACAATTTGGTACCCCCAGTCCCATCCATTGGATACAATTGGATAATCTGCATTCATCAGTAAGAGTCTCAGGGGCTTGGCATACGGACCACATCAGGGAAGCAGGCAGATGTACTCCACTTCCCTGTGGAGAGGCGGACCGTACCACCTGCACCTCTGTGGACAGCACTGCTGAGGTCTGTGCAGCACCTCTTCTCCCCATGGGTTACCACACGTATCATGTCAAAACATACAGCCCGAGTCATTCCCTAAATACATGGTCTTCTGCTGCCAGGAGGGTCCGGGTGGTCTCTCCCTCTCCTTGCTATCTATCCTCCCCAAAGCATTTGAAGAACAGGTGCCCTACAGCTGTCCAGCATTCAAGACGATCACGCTCCCCCTTGCAGTATCTTGGATAAGTAGCAAACCCTCAGGTACGAGTACGTGCAAACTGTTGACTGCCTCAGTTAAAAACAAACACCCAAGGACAATGCTGTTCCCTGATTTTGTACCACAAAAGGAAGATACCTCTGACCCTGATGGCACAGGGTAGGACACTGGACTACAAAAACTACTGATGCAACCTCACGTGGTTCCTGCTGCATTGGGGAGCTGCATCTCCTGCGTCCCTCCACAGACTGCAGTGACCAGGCAGCGCTGGGGCAGCAGGAGGAAGGTCTGTGGGCAGCCATGCCGGGAAGTCAGGAGTGCAAAGACTTTCAACAACTAATCTCATCTTGCAGAGCGGGCAGACACCAGAGTGGAGGAAGAGCAACTACAGACTTAGTTTTAACCTCCTTCATGAATGGTGTGCTGAAAGCAGCCAGCGAAGAGGAATGTGGGAGTGGATAGGCAGTAATCAGACCCTCCCTGTCCTCTTTCCTTTGGGTTTGGTGCCGAAGCGTTTCATTGCACAAGGTCTTTCTGCTTCCCCTTCCCTCCTCCAAGCTTCAGACTGATCATCAGAAGCACAACGGGATGCTGATAGCTGCTGAACCCTATCCCTCCAGAGATATGGCTTCACTTCTTTTATTATGGTTATATTCCCATGCTTTGTCCTCCCAGTTCTGACTGCCTTGCTCAGGCTAGGACTAATCTCTCCTTCAGGTTTGTATGGCAATTTTTCCTTAAAGCAAACCTGGCCAATAGCATACCTTTTTTTGTCCCCACCCTCAGCTACATGCCAGCTGCCGGAAAGTCCAGTTATTGTGTCAATGTATTTGTAAGAGACAGTTCTGGGTTACGTCATAAACACAGTTTGTAAAACAGCACATTGGGAAGAGGTGTCCAACACAGGCAGGGCTTTGGTCTGCTGCAAGTGAGTCCCTGAGTCTGCCCTGAAGGACAGGTGACTGAGGACATGGATGGCTGTAACTCCTCCTTCCAATGAGAAATGCAGAGTGGTTGAAGGGCTTCTTGCTGGAGTCTGCTGGTTAGCCATCAAGGTGGTTTAACACTCTCTTTAAGGCTGATCAATTCATTGAATCAATAAAGATACAGACTTCACTTAACCACATACATTGTTTTTCCTGGTTTATTTCTGCATATGTCAAGTCCAGCACTGAGATGCAAAGGAGGAACCCCACAATACCCTTTTCACAATGTCCCTTCTGAGTCCAGAGCAAGACTTCAACATGAATTATAACTTACGGATGGAGAAAAATGATTTCATGTTTTTGAAAGACATTGCAATAGTCTCCTACCAGGAGAGCTCCAATGGGCGTTACTGGATTTTAAATGGGATTTATTTTATTTGTAAGTGGTAAAAGCAGTAGCAGCAGCAAAACCTTAGCTAAAATCAAGCATCAGTCTACATTTACAAAAGAAATTACAAATAGTGGTCACGAGACATTTTCTTGCCTTCTGAAGGATCATAAACTTCATGACTACATTTGAAATACAATAAATGTAACAAACTGGGAACTATAAAAATGCTGCTTAGCACTGAGAGCTGATACAAGAAGCCATTCTCCAAAGTGGCTTTCGATATTTTAAGAAAATACAAAGAATTTTCAATTATCAAGGCAAAGGTACTCAGCAATTTCCAAGAACCCACCTCTCCCCTCAAAAAAGTATTCACTTCAGAATGTTTTATGCAGAGCATACAAAAATGAGAAGCCCCCAAAACATTTATTGAAAATTATACCAGTGTTTGCATTGCCCTTTCCCTTTGTACTTCCATCAAGATGAGAAAACATCACAAATGCTGGTGGGACCTTTTCCATCTCTAGTGTAGAGATGGGCACGCAAGGAAACCCTGGTAAGGCAGGGCAAGCCAGAGGATGACCTGAAAGGACATGAGCTGCCCCTGCTGTTTGCGTGAACATTTTGGCACCTATTTCAGCTGCGTTGGCCTGGTTTAGCTCCCTGCTTTCCAAACAGGCTAAGCCAAGCTTCCCAAGGTGTCTCCCAGTGTTTAATGAAAAACTTACAGGAGGGGCTACTGTGGAGGGCAATCTGGAGAGAGGTGGAGAGCTATTTCCCCTGCTATGAAGACAGGAGCAGCCGGAGGAAGAGCAGGTAGAAGGAAGAGAATGCGAAGGAAAGAAGCAGGTAAGGTCTCTGGAGGACCTTTTAGCTGAGTTCATACAGTCTGGAGGTCCACAGAGCTCCTCATTGGTGCTCTAGCACAAAGCCATCTCAGACATACTGCTCCTGTAGTACCTTATTTTGTCATTTAAATTCTGAAAAGTTTGTTGCAAGGGGATGTAATGACTTCTGTCCTATTTTGTGAACGGTCAGTAAGTAGGGGTTAAGAGAAGCACGTTAACAAGGGCTTGGTCACTCTAAGGATGAGCTGACTGATGGCTGATGAAGGCTGCTTCCTCCCTGAGGGGCCAACAGCGTTTCTGCCACTCACACAGCAATCCCAAGGAAATACTGGGAAAGAAAAAGCCTTTGCAAGCTCGACTTCCCACTTCAACCCTAAAGAATTTGCCACTGCATATGCAGAATTAGAGAGACTGGACAGCTTCCTAGTGGTAGCTAGAAAGCTGCTGCCCATTAAGTGATGTGAGAGGCTGCTCACTAGAATCCTGGGACAATGAAAACCAGCAAGAGGTGGTTTAACTTAATAAAGGAGTTCCCTCTTCATTTTTTTTCCCTGTTTAATGTACAACAGCTGATTTTGAAGATTATTTCTACAGCCACTGGGAAACCCTCTGTATGTCAGGACTATTTCTGAGTCCTTCCGTGTTTGGGGCCAGGCTGAGATACCCTCAGGCTGAATTTCACCGATTCTGAGCACTTAAAATTTCAGCTAAAATCAAAGACAGCTAAAAGGTGGTTAGGCTCTCCAGGATGCAAAACAATCAGGCCTAACATTCAAGTTGGGCAATTCAAAATTAGGTAACACTTTCAAATCATCAGCTTCAGTCCTTCCCTTATATCCGTCTCAACTGAGAGGAGAAGGATGTAAATGAGATCAGATCCCATGGCAAGAAAAAGAATAAAGCGCATCGGTGTTACTTTCTCCTTTCTATCCATTAAACTTTAAAGGCAAGGAACAGAGACAAATGTTTGAATGACCTTGCTACAGAGCTCCTCGAGGTGCTGTTCAGTTTATCACAGGGTCAACTCTGAAAACAAACAAAAACTTGTAAAAAAAACAGTTATCAGTTCTAGTAGCTCTAAAGACAAATTTTTGTGGCTACCTACTATATGAAGTTGAAGTGTAGAAAACTGCATATTCTTCACTGCTGAATTAACTTTTGAGAAGGTAGTGTATCAAATTATATCAAAAGCAAATGAATATTCTTGCTACTTCAAAACTACATGACAGCTCCCAAATTATACTGAAAGGAAGAAAGAAAGAAAGAAAGCATTTTCTTTACTTCGGAGGACGCATTGCTTGTCTTCTACAACAATTTTTCCTCCTCCTTTTGTTTCTAACACTGGTTTTGTAAAAATTAAAATCCAGTTTGCTGAAACAGTTCACTTGTGTTGAAACTATCTTACTGCAACTCAAGAGTGACTAAAAGCAGTATTTTGGACTAAGAACTTACTAGATTCAGTGTCCCACCACCTTTTTCAGCACCTTGTTCACTTAAGAAAAGCACCAAAGATCTTAAGAACGGAACACGATCAAAACCCGTTCAGGCTATGAAACAACCGGACAGGCGCTTTTCCCCAGCCCCCCCAGTTAAGATATCCACATTAATTTCGCAGGAAGAGAAGGGGGTGGAGGAGAGGGGGGGGAGGAGGGGGGGAGCAGAAAGCATGCAAACAGCATCTGTGAGAAAAGGAAGCAGCAGCAGCGCTCAGCTGAGAGATGAAATTTCCCAAACCTGTCTCCGAGCTGCCGTTATCCTTCCCTGACCCCTCGGTGCGCTGTCCGGGCGAGGAAGCCCCGCAGCACACCCCCACCAGGTGCACCTTCCCGGCCTCCAGCCAAACGGCAAAATCAGCGTAGTTCTGCCCCGTCCAGCCCCATTGGAGCCGGAGCCGGAGCCGCGGCGGCGGGAGCGGGGCTGCCCCGGGCGCACACCGAGCATCCCCCCCCGCCCCGGACGCGGACCCCGCTCCAGCCTCCCGCCGGCGCCGACGCTTATGCCCAGTGCGCTCAGTTAACTACTGAAGTGCGCATGTACAAGAACAATTAGCCCTGCTCAAAAATAAAAATAATTAAAAAAAAAAAA
>VFFE01007650.1:1378182-1467481 GCA_008921705.1 Burhinus oedicnemus
GGAGGGGACCGGGGCCGGGGCGGCGGGGGGGAGAACCGGGGCCGGGTCGCAGCATTGTGCGCGCCCTGCCGGGGCAGGGGGAAGGGGTGGAGCCGCCTCCGCGCTTCGGCGGGGCAGGAGGGGTGGGAAAGGGTTTGGGCGACTTGGTGGCTGGCTTGGGCCAGCGCTTCCTTTTAGCACCCTTTTCCCGGAGTTTATTATTGACAGCCCCCTCCGGGCTTACAGTTTATAGGTTAGCGATTAAGAAATAATAATTTGATCTCGGGGAACCCTTGCGAATTGCTTTCGCGTAACTGAACTAGGATGCACAAAAGCGATGCTTCCCAGTCCGAGCTGCCAATTCATTCCTCAGACTCAAGAAAAGTTCCTGTTGCTTTTCTCTCGTCTTGCTGGTGTTTGAAGTGGCAGTACGGCTGTTAGTAAGCGCTGGCTGATCCTGAGCTCAGTTGATAAAGGCGTGAATACATGAAGAAAATCCCCTGTGGATTTACTATACATGCATATTTGTTTTTGAAAATTCATACATACTAGCAAGGCTAACTGAGAGTCTGCATGAGGTCTGAAAAGCACCATTCTGCTAGCTCCCTGTATTAAAGAAGTCCTAAATCAGCTCTTTTATTCCCAAACCAACATAAAAGAATTTTGGGGTTCCTTCGGTTTGCCTAGTGATTCCCTAGATTGCCCACGGTCACCTCTTCAGTCTATACACGGGGAACTAGAAACCACTCATCCCTTTCCCTTCCCCTTCCCTTTCCCCCTCTCCTTCTCCTTTTCTTCCCTCTTCCCTTTCCCCTTTCTCTTTTTTTAAGAAGCCTGTAACATCCAAAACCACCGAAAGTGTATCATGTCAAATATTACTATCCACAAAAATGGACCAGTGTGTGTGTTTACATTTTTTAAAAACTATCTAATTTTGTATTCTTTCATTCTTTTTCCTTAGGACCCGCACCTCATTCAGCATACAGGCTGGGCAGCGCTCATTTGAAAAGCAGATGCTTAGTGATTGATTTTATGCTCTTTATTCAAGGCCCTAATTACCACACACTCTTCAGACTCAGCTGAGAACAGAATTGCTCATTGCTGGCTGGGAAATAGAAGCACTAAGTTGGACACCTGCTCCGGGGTACGTAGGATGTGGTTTTCAGGGCGCTGCAGGGTGGGTGCTGCATGTGCTCAGATCGCAGCCCCCTTTGCCTCCAGCCCAGGAGTGGAAGCTCCAGACTCCTGCACTTCAGAGCCCAGATCTCCAACAAGGTCCCAAAATGAGCATCAGTCTTAAAGTGAAAAACGTTCACTACCCATGTAAATGAGCTTCACATGACTTAACTAGCGCCATGTAGGAAATCCGTCACACAAACTCAACAGGGGTAGAGTCACATTTTCCAAGGAAGCATTTACCAGCTTTAATCATTCTCTCCCTTTTTATGTTCCTCTACCTCATTTACTAAATACTTTCCAAAAGATGAAGTTGGGGTCCTACAGAGAAATCGTTGCCTCCTGTGTGCAAAGCTGATGCATCTCAATACATTTCTATTTTTCTAGTGTCAGAGGAAAGGTTTCTGTACAAAACTTGTGTTTGATTATGCAATTACAAATGATCACGTACATCGAGCAGAAGAATGTTCTGCTTAATCTACTTACCATGTCCTTTGCAATCCTAATAACTGTTCTGGTAGAGCTACATATTCTTTAAAAAGAGGAAATTGCATGCACAATGTCAAACACTAAAATAAATATCCACCACTGAAATTTAATGATGTGGCATTATATTGGCACTTATGGAGATTGTCGGAAGAGTTTAGATCCTTTAGACTGCCTGCATAAAAGTCTACACTCTGAGTTAACAGAATCATTGATAGCAATAGCAGGTTGTCAGCCTCGAGGCAGTTTGATACTAGAAGGGCACAGAGCACTTTGCAAGCAAGTTTCAAAACTATCTGCTGACAGATGGGTTTGAGTGTGATCAGCAGCCGGGAGTGAGGCTCTGCCCCGCCGGCGCTGCCGGCTCTGCAGGAGGATATCTGGTCACACACCCTGTCCCGGCTGGCTCTGGGTTCTGACCTTGTCGCACAGCTCATCCCAGTCCCGCTGCACCCACCGTTCAGTCCCAGGGTCTTCCTCACCTCTGCACTCCGTTTCTAACCCCCACCTCTCCCAAATTCACAACCCTCCTAGATGTCCCCTCATATCTGCTCTGACTCTTCTCTGATCCGTGACGCTGTACTTGGACCAGGCTGGAACTGCAAGCAACGCATCTTCCTTCGTCTGTGTTTTCATGGTCTCGGCTCAGAGCAGAAATTTCAGGGACATCAAGAGGATCCTAATATTTGTATTAGGAAAGCAACTGTGAATCTATAGCAGTCAGCTTTGTACAGATGTGACATGAAGAAGGGAGGGGGCACTGGGGGCCCAAGACAGAAGGGGTCACCCATTTCATGAAATCTGACCGCTCACAATCACAACTGCCATGTAGCAGACTTCTGTCTACACCACAGACTTAAAGGCATTACCTCTACTCATCACAAATTTGGCAGAAAAAAATCAGCAGACAGAAGAATAATGTGTCATGAGAAGACCAGAGGGTGACTGGGGGCACTGCCAGTGCTCCTGCCTGGCAAGGAATGTGTCCAAGGGAATGCTCAGAGGTTGCCACAGAGCTTGCCCCAGTCTAAGGCACCGCCTCTTGCCCTGTTGCAAGCAGAGTTACAAGGAAACAGTGGTGTCCTCTGGAGGGTGCCGCATCATAAAACCACAGAATGGTTGAGGTTGGAAAGGACCTTGGAGTTGTCTAGTCCAGCCCCGCCACAGGTCCAGTTAGAGCAGGTTGCACAGGGCTTGCTCTGCCCACGTCCCAGACACCTGCAAGGATGGAAACATCACAACCTCTCTGGGCAACCTGTTCCAGGGCCTGACTAACCTCATGTTGAAAAAAAATCTAAATTAGGACAGATCACTAAGACAAGGCGACATACACCACATACACTGCCTCATCGTAGTCACCAGGGGTACCTGTGACCAACAGTGATCCCCAGAGGAGACTTATGCCAGACTACCAGCTCCCCCAGCTTACCCTACAACTTAGAAATAAAATCCCAGTGAAGGTGACGCAGAGTCACTGAAGTTGTCTGGTTGTGAGCCACCAGACAACTGGATGTAAGGCTTGTTAGAGAAAGTGCAGCATGGTAGTGGTGAGCCTACACACCCTGCACTAGCTGAGACATGTCTGTACCATCACCAGACTTCATAATTAAAGTATTCTCTATCACCAGTCCAACTACTCCAGGTACCCACTCTTATGGCACTACCAGAGCTATGGAGGACATCACATAGGATGTCATAGCTAAGGTCAAACAGGCTTTTAACCTTTACAACTTTTCTTTTACTGCATAGGAATCAAATTATATGTGTACATAAAAATATAAAGGTACTCCGTATGTTGTTATTTCTCAAGAGTAACTTCACTTTCAAGTCACATCAAAGGCTGGGAAAATCTAACTTGCCCCCCAGAATTTCATGAATCTTTTTGTTTATGCTTTCATTGGGATGAAGTAGTCCAAGAAACACATTCCTGAGTAAAGCAGCACTTGCAACATTGTGAGGCCAGATAAGAAAAACACCAAGAAAGAAAAGCAGGGGAGGGAATAGATAGGAATCCCAAATTCCAACTCACCTCTGAAAGTCAGAAATTGTACTGTGCGTCTGGCACAGTTATCTGCAATAGAGGAGAGTAACTGGGAAGCAAAAGATGGAATTGGTTTAACTAGTTAATGATGTGCTAATAGATGACACATTTCTTTGATATTGTTGCTCTCTAAAAATTCGCTAAACTGCACAGCGATGGATTCCTCTTGTGGATCTTGGAGACTTGTAACAAATGATTGCCTCATTATAAAATTCTCTGTAAACAGGGCTTTGTAACCTTTCCAGCAGACTGCCCTGCTCTCTGTCGGCTCTTTATCTTCAGTGCAGAAACATATGTAACATTTATATCCAAGGCAGCACTTGCAACTCTCTCCAAGTTCTCTAACGTGTTACGAAAAGCCCAAATATTTGTTTGTGCAAAACAAAACTTTTCCTGAAATTGTGTTTACTTACATACATGAAAAAGTACACTGTGTAGCTTGCCAGACTTAATTTTTTGTTCATAAAACCCCCAAAGCAGTGAAAAACTTCCATCGTTATTTTTGGGGTTCTTTTCCCTGCTTTTGGTAAGTCAAACTCATTTGGTAAGTCAGACCTCTCTTCCGCTTTCTACTTAGCCAGTTGCCTACTCTGAGTGGAACAGATATTGATGAGTTCAGTGGCATCTTGATAGAACACAAAAACTTTGAATATAGAGGGAGGGAAGAAGCTGATTTTAATTTGCTGCTGAAGATACAGTGAACAAGGTGATCTGTTGGGCCTTTTGGGCACAAATAAATAATGAAGATAAATACAATAAATTCTTGAAACATGACTGTAGGAAAAGCCTGAGAAAAAGACTTCAAGTTGAACTCTGTGCTGTTATATCTCAGGCAATATATTTTATATGGCATACGTCATGCACACTAAAAAACTTCATTTGGTGAGCTGCACTGACAACTGGCTTTGTTCACCTTTGTTCTTATTTAAAACAGGTTGTACCATGCAGCTGTTAAAGAAACTGCGCGGACGCACACACACACGTACGCACATTCACACACTGGCTTTTTTTATTACTCCCCAGATCTTTCTAAATAAGTCATGCTGCCTAGATTTAAAATTCTTTTTCTCTTTGCAGCATGAAAATTGCCCTATGTTGGGAACTGCTGCCTTTTATGGAAGCATGATTCAAAAGTTTAACAAAACCATTTCTGGCTTTGTTTTCCTTTTCCACTCTTTTTTTTTTTCCTTCTGGTTTTCTGCTTTCTACTTTCTTAACACTTGTGTGTATCCTTTTGATATCTGGGAAAGCTCAGCATCTCCAGTATTACACACCCAACTCGTATATTTCATAAATAAATAGAACAAAATTGAGTGGAAATCATAGGTTAATACAGAAACACACAACATGAAATTCATCACTAGTTTCTTCTCTCCATGAGGAAAAAAGCCTGCGTTGGTGGGAATCCCTTAAGTAAAGGTGATACAGGAGTGGAGTAGGGCTTGTCTATACAGCTAATTATACCAGGTCAAGGGTACTGTTTCATAGTATGTTCTGATCATTATTTTGTGAACTCCAACAGTGTCATAGAAGTAGTCTGTGGCCCTTTGACTAAAGCTTCTCTGGAGTCAGGGGCAGAAGTGTCCAGGTGTCCAGGACCTCAGAGAAGTGCCACATGGCATGATCATAGAATCACAGAATCACAGAATCATAGAATTGTTTATGTTGGAAAAGACCTTTAAGATCATTGAGTCCAACCATTAACCTAGCACTGCCAAGCCCACCACTAAACCATGTCCCTCAGCACCACATCTACATGTCTTTTAAATACTTCCACGGATGGTGACTCAACCACGTCCCTGGGCAGCCTGTTCCAACGCTTGATAACCCTTTCGGTGAAGAAATTTTTCCCAATACCTGATCTAAACCTCCCCTGTTGCAACTTGAGGCCATTTCCTCTTGTCCTATCACTTGTTACTTGGGAGAAGAGATTGACCCCCACCTCGCTACAACCTCCTTTCAGGTAGTTGTAGAGACCGATAAGGTCTCCCCTCAGCCTCCTTTTTTCCAAACTAAACAACCCTAGTTCCCTCAGCTGCTTCTCATAGGACTTGTGCTCCAGACTTTCAACAGCTTCGTTGCTCTTTGGACATGCTTCAGCACCTCAATGCCTTTCTTGTAGTGAGGGGCCCAAAACTGAACACAGTATTGGAGGTGGGGCCTCAGCAGTGCCAAGTACAGAGGAACAATCACTTTCCCTAGTCCTGCTGGTCACACTGTTTCTGATACAAGCCAGGATGCTGTTGGCCTTCTTGGCCACCTGGGCACACTGCCAGCTCATATTCAGCCAGCTGCCGACCAACACCCCCAGGTCCTTTTCCACTGGGCAGCTTTCCAGCCACTCTTCCCCAAGCCTGTAGTGTTGCATGGGGTTGTTGTGACCCAAGTGCAGGACTCGGCCTTGTTGAACCTCATACCATTGGCCCATCAATCCAGCCTGTCCAGATGATTCCTTGCTGCCCCTTGTGGACCTGCCATTTTTAGTATTGGCTGCTTTCATGCATCCATGCTTTATCAGAGCACTCCACTAACGCTGTCTTTCTCTGCTCTGGTCTCCACTCTTGTTTTTCTATATTACTCACTTTTGATGTGCTAGGTGTTCATGCAGAAAAATGATGTGGAGGAGTGACTTTGAGGCTTTGTGAACAGGGAGAGCTGTGGCTGTTCTCAGTTTACCAGGAGAGAGAAACTTTGTCTTTTGGCAGTGTCTCAGCCTCTTTTGCTTAAGTTGGATCTGGGATATTAATTAACCCTGACTGATTTTCACCTGCGTGTTGCTTTTGTTCTGTTGGCAGCTGACTGTCTGTTGTTGCCCCTTCTGCTTCCTCCCTCTCACCTGACTTCTCCAAGTGTGGGTCTGTAGAACAGAAATATTCCATCTAGAGATAAGGGTCATGTTTTTAAGCGTGACAATAAGTAACTCATAAAGAACAGTGGTGAATATTCCCTAACTGGAAACTGAAAATCAAGGCAGAATTACTTCTTTCCCTGAAGTGTAACATCTGTTGGTGAAAACAAGTTCTGGGAAGTCCCAGTGCCTGTGCTATACTGCATCAAACAACATCATCAATATGTTGCCTTCTGCTTCATTTTTGCTGTATTTTTCTTTGTATGTCGTCTTCTGCTTGCAGCTTGGTCTCTCTTCCATCTTCATCTTTTCACCATCTTTCTTCCCTTCATCCACCTGTAGGGCTCTACAGGGCTCTACTTTCGCAAGCAGCTAGTTCACCTCACCACTCCCTCTGTTCTCATTAATCTCTGTTCTCATTAATCTCATAATTCAGATTCACTTCCCATATTCTTTGTCTTGTGGCTGCCATCCCTTGCCCTAAACCTGTCTCTTCCCTATTCCCCATCCTTTACCTTCCAGTTCCATCAGTTCAGTTCTTGCCCTGTTGCTCTTATTCCTGCTGACCTTTTCTGGACTTCCTTATAATAATGTATTTGATAGAGTGAATAAAACAAGTGGGCAGGAAAAACGAGAGAAAACAGGCACCAAAGAATTGCTGCTTTGTTTTAGCATCAAGCAACCCAAGTGATGGTGTCTGGAGTCACCATGACAGGATCTCAAATATGGGACAAGTGTTCAAAAAAAAAAAGAGTGAAGAGCTTTAAAATCTGGTTTTAGGAAGTAGCATCATTCATATAATTG
The DNA here is from genome assembly GCA_008921705.1 of Burhinus oedicnemus. Taxonomy (NCBI): domain Eukaryota; kingdom Metazoa; phylum Chordata; class Aves; order Charadriiformes; family Burhinidae; genus Burhinus; species Burhinus oedicnemus. The sequence goes on from VFFE01007650.1 coordinate 1,385,517, forward strand.
CACACACTGGGCTAGTCAAGCATGGAACAGCTCACACAGCTGTACAACAGCAATGCAGCTTGAGAGCAAGAGTCTGCTCAAGTGGAGTCAATATAAAGACTCCATCTCCCTCAATGCAGGGTCTCAGATTTTGTTAGAAATACAGGCTATATGTACACTGTTTTATATTATATTTGACTGCCTTAGTCACAGCTTGATATAAGGATAAAACAATACACACCTATAAAAGCAAAGTAAATGATCTCATGAAGATTCCTTCTTGATTTTTAAACATGACTTCCTGTGAGCACCATACTCAGTGATTTAGCAAATAATGAATCCTCAGTAAAATTTTCAAACGCTGAAGAGCAGTCAGCAGCTGCTTTTATGAACTAAAGAGAGACTGATAGATTTTAACATCATCAGCACTGAGTAATCCTGGCTGTCACACCACATCCTAATATGCTGTCCCAACTGTCAGTCCGAAAGGCTATGAACGTATTTCTGTTAACGTTCATGCCAGGACCCTCAGCTCTTGCCCTGAACACAAAAGAGCACACACCTGCCCACCATATCCATCTCACAACCCCACCTTTGCTAGTGCGTTTTCCCTTGTGTTCTGGAGGTGCAGCATAAATGGATACCTCCCCCCCACCCCCAAAAAAAGCCCAACAGCACCAAAACCCACCAGACCCCTGAAAAAAACCAAACCAAAACAAAACCAAAAAACCCCTACACCTACACAAAGCTTCTCTACTACCACATAGCAAATTACTACAGCTCATGGAATTCTTAGGTTTGCTGCTTGCATTAGAAGATTTGTGTCTATTGAGAGGCAATTATAGAGGAGACTGTCCCCACTGTACACCCCACAGAAGTCACCCAGGGGCTAGACTCTCATGAGATTTGAGCCTTCTATTTTAACCTCTTACAGGAGGATCCAAAAAAGACTCACATAGATTTCTGGAATGCAGTTAATGAAGAATTTAAAGCGGGAAAGATAAAAAACAGACCAAAAAACAACACACATATTAATCTGAATGTTCATAGGCACCTGATTTTTGGACAGATCTGTATTTTGGTTGCCCAAACTTGCTGTTGCACATCCTTGGAAGTTCCACCATCTTGCCTGAGCTGAACATCATTCTCCACTCAAGGTTATTTGGGACTCATGAAATACATGTCTTTACACATAGAATGGCAAGGGGCTTGTTCTGAGGACCAGGGAGACACGGGCTGACCACAGCCATTGCACAAGGACGGGAGCCATAGGTGCTTCCATTTGAAGGAAGACTTGCAAGGGGGCTGCCTTTTGCACCAGCATACCTGGTTTCGTTTTTCTCCTCAGTCTGAAATAATTCCAACTTGCACTATCCCGTTCCAAGATGATGTCCCGTCCACCAGCCTGTTGAGCATTTGGAGGGTGAAAGGAAAGGACAGGAAAACTCAGGTAACCAGATAGAGAGCAAGCAAGGAGAAACTGGGCCAGTTTCATGAGTGAATGTAAATTAGAAAGTGCTCTTCTTGCCTCTGCTTGCCTTAAAATTTCTTTCTACCATGTCTGTGTTGCCCTCTGAATAACTGCAGGGCTTATGCATCCTGATTTCTAATCAGGTATTTGATTGTCAGCTGTTGACTTCCACTGAGCATCCTTGCTTACAAACCACTATTTTTTTAAAAAATGTTATAGTGACATAAGTGCAAATGATGACACACACACAGAGAGGCAAAATCAGTTTGGAAAAGCTTACAGCCTCCTTGGCAGAATCAATAGGCAATGCTGACCAAAAAGAATTCAAAATACTAAGGCATTACATGGCTGTAGAAATCATGTGAAAATAATATAGTAATAAATTATTATTATCATAAACAGAAATGCATATAGAAGTTATATAAGAATATAGTCATACAGCAAATAAATATTTTTGATAAGTTATTTTGCTGGAGAGCAAAATCTTCTCCAGGAGCTGTAACTCCGCTCAGGAAACTGCTGTATGTAATACATTTATATATGCATATATATATACTTCTACAGATACACACACACACTCTTTTAACATCTTTCGAGTTCCTACCCAGATTCTCATTAATCCCATTAATCAAGAAAAGCTCTACTGACTTCAAAGGAATTACACCAGTGCCAGCTCTGTGCTCATAAAATCCAGCATCAGGTTGGCGTTTTTATGGATTAGTTGTTTCCTAAGACCCAAAGAAGCTGGATGCAGAGAGCTCAGCGTGCTAATGATGGGCATAAAGCAATAGTGCTTGCCACTGAAAGCAAGTTGGACCAACAGCACATGGTCTGTCAGGTAAGGACATGAGCCAGTCAAACCAGGACACGCTCTTCTCCATCGTAGGATTACCACAAAGTGTGAGCTGTGCAACAACTGCAAGCGGCAATGCTCTATCCTCCCCACCCACCTGCCTTTCCCCAGTATGGACACTGTTTTGCCCCTACTGTTTTTGGAAACCAGGGCTGTATCCCAGCCAGTAATTTGCAAAATGAAAAAATGTTGAAAGCTATGCGTCATTTTAAAACAAGTGAAGTCATCCAGGAAAAGCCTGATATTTAAATGATGAAAGAGAATACATCTATCCCTTTCCAGTTCCTGTGAAAATAAACAGTTTAAACGGAACTGTACAGGAACTTTCATCCTGTGATATATATACTTGTCACCAAGAGATAGTTTTTCACCTATGACATAATTGCTATCATCAGAAAAGCATTGCTGTCACTGTGCCGTAATTTAGCCTCATTTTCTGTTCATTTCTTTATCTTTTCTCATTAGTGCGTTACATAGTCAGCTATGTTAATATTAATCATTCCCTAACATAAGCAACTGGGTAACAGAGCTGTGTGAGCAACCGATTTTTCAGTTCCAGAGCTGAACCAAAAATTCAATATGTAATTATCAAAGAAGAAAAAACCAAAACCAACCACTTTACTTTTGTCTCTCATTCAAGCGAATAAAAAGTTTCATGTGGATTTCAGTGAAAGATTTGTTCATCTTGAATAAGTCACTTCATTTCCATCTTTGTCATTTTAATAAAAGCAGCAGATAGAGAGGACCATATCTTGGCACCATTCATCAATCCATCAAGTGAAAAAAACTCACTTTTCGGGAGATGGAGAGACCTGGCCCTGCAAATCCCATGTCTGGGGAAATTTGAAGGCCCAGGCACTGACCTACAAGAAGATTTTTCACACCTTTGTTGAAAAGAACTCAAAAAGCATAAAAGTGACTTGTAAAAGTGGAACAATCTTACCCAGGAAGAGTGGGAACAGAAAACTGAAATATAAAACCCATTATTCGTATGCTCCACTGCTGGTGGAGATACTGCAGGAATGAGAAGGGATGCGCATAGCACCCTTTTTGGGAAAGAAAATGGAAAAAACATTACATCTGTTTAGATTTAGGAAAGCTTCTATGTGGACTCACTGAGTTAGAATAACCCCCCAAGTCAGATGACATCTTGAGGTTCTTCACATAATTTAGTGGAAGTTACCTGACCATGCAGAAAAGGTCTTGAATATTTGTAGGGCATTAATCAAAATAGTAAGTCATATACTTTGCTAATCAGTCTGTACCTCTGTGCACAGGTAAACTTCCATTTAAATGTAAAGCAAATATCCAACATGTTCAAGCTTGAGTGCCTATTAGCATGTATTTATACTTGTAAATAACTGGCATCTATCTAAATTTTTTAGAAATTCACTGAAACCTGGCACTTCAACTGAAACCTGTTTCCAATCTTTCTGAATGAGGAAGCAATTTTCCCTACATGACCCTGATTCAGTTCTTGTTTTCCTTGCTTAAAAAAATGACAACTTAAAAAGACGGCCTCAGTAGAGCTGTGAACTGATATTTATTTCAGTAGTATAATAACTCTGAAACATGCCAAAAGCCCCTTAAATATTAAAATTGTTACCTAGTGCACCCCGGACAGAGTTTGGCTTCGTGAGTAGATTTTGAATGAAGTCATTTTTTCCCCCCGTCTGACCCTGGGAGCATTTGAATTGACGATTTTAGCAAGCAAACTTGCTAGGAATAATGAAGTACATATAGTTTTGTATAATAATTCTCTCTTAAAGGCTGTGAAGCTGATGCCTACTTAGAAATAATTCTGGAAGAATAGCTGAAACAACACATGATGCCATTTTATATAATCTCAGAAGTGACTGAAAGACTGGACAGTTTTGAGGACTATCCAAGTGCAAAGAGATGGATTTGGATTAGTCCCAGCTCATGGCAAGCCTCACATTGTGTAAGACTTGCAATACTTTCATACTGTTTCTCCACAGTCCGAGGTGCCTGTTTGTTCTCTTGTTTTTAAATTACCTTTGGAGCCGTATTGTTGGAACTTGGGACCAGATTCATTAGTTAAAACATAAACTTTGGGCAGTCACTGCCTTACAGTCAGCTAGAGCTGTAAAACGGGACCTGCAAAATGGATGACCTTCAGATTTACTTAAGTGTGCAGAAATGGTATTTGTTATTGCCAGTTTTTTTCATTTCTTTCTTTTAATAGACTACCACAGAATTTGTGATCTGTGATCCTGTGAATATATTACATTGACAGAAAATAGCCAGTGTTTCCAAACCATACGGTTAGTATGTCAGCCTAAAAGAAAAGAATGAAAACTGTACTGTTGCCCTTGTCTTCTTCGTTATAAGATTAAAAGTTTAGAGATGCGCTTACTGAAAAGTAGACAGAGAGTGACTCAGTGCTCTACTACAGCCAGTAATGTGCGGTAAGATGAGTAACTACTGTAGGCAATGGTGAATTCCCACAGTCCCATTGGGCTGGCTTTTCCTATTTTTTAGGTCACAGTTTTGAATGAGGACACAGAAACAATCACCATATGAGAAAAAAGTCAGAGTGCAAATACGGCTAAGAACTCTTGGAGAAAAAAAATAGCAAAAATCTTTCTTTAAAGAAACTTACTTTCCAGACTTTAAAGGAATCACCAACAGATTACAGTTACAGGCCAAAATCTGTGCTATATGTTTGCACCATACACCTCAACCCAGTATCTCTGTATGGGGCTATTCTTACCACAGAATTTGGCCTTAAACTGGTAAATCACAGAGATTTATTAGCCCTGAACACTTCATACTTTTGGCTTGATTGTTCTCTAAACAAGTAATTTACTGATGGATACTCTGCCCCACCGTCTTCCTGCCAGCTTCTTTATTTTACAATCTCCATAAAAATCAAGAGAAAATGCAAACTGGAAAGGTAACATACACAAAATCTCCAAGCTGTGTCACACTCCAGCCTTTACACTTGCTCGGGTCCATGAAATAAAGGGGAACAAAAAGGCAAGCACTTCCCAATGAAAGGCTTGGTGCTGCCGTCTCGTGGGAAAAGGGAGAAGGGGATCTTTGGTAATAAAAGCAGAAATGCAAACAGGAGAAAAAAAAGATTTAAAAAACTTGCTAACATCAACACTCCCATTTTTGTTTCAAGACGGCTGTGTGCTTTATTGCTTGCAGATCAGTTTCCTTTGCAGGTGATGTGGGCCCAGAATTACATCACCAGCAGAGCAGCCAAGAGCATCTCAGTGCCAGGATGACCGAAGCCGAGAGGAATGTATTATCACAGACCTCCGAGGGACTTGCCAGTGCATTCCTTGCTGGGGGTGCTGTGATGGGGGAGGCAGAGAGGAGACAATTTTACGCGAAGACTGAAAGGAAACTTTGTGGAGGAAAGATCTGGGGTCACAGTCCTGCTGTCTCCTCTAAGCAGATCTAATTATGGCCACGTACTTCAAAAAGAGGGTTTAACTAAAACCAGATTTAGCAGGGCACTGCTTAGAAAGTACAGACTGAATCCTCGGCCTTGCCTTTGAGGAAAATGCGAAATGCTTCAGTGCACTGGGAACACTGTGCTGTGGTTGTAAAGAATAATTTGAAGCTGCAGCAAGGAAAGCAAGAGCCAATTTAAAATCCTCCTCACTTCTATGAAGTCTTACAATAAAATGTGACTAAACATAAGATCGATGCTCTCAGACAGACAATACTTACATTAGATACTGGGGGTGTATTTACTGACATGTTGTGTGGTGGGGTAAAAGAGTCTCAGCAGTCTCAGGGATCGTGCTGGAAATGATCAAATTACTCACAAAGCAGTTGCACAGATCTCCCTTAACGAGCTCCAACAAAGCCTTTCTGCCACATCGCACCCTCTATTCCGCAAACCAAGCCCCACACATATGAAAGAAACTCCCTCCTCCCCCTATTTTTGAAGGCTTTCGGGCTATTTCTGCTATCCATCCTGCAGGACTGGCTCAGTGGTCCTCACTACAAGCCTGTTTCTGAACCATTAAAACCAATGGGAGCTTCCCAGTGCTTTTAATAGCAGCAAAATGTGCTGTCAACAAACAGGATTAAAAGAAGAGTACAAGACAAATTGTTCAGAGATTAGCACCTCTAAAAATGTCAGGATTTTAAACATCATCTCCTAGATCAATCAAGAGGTCGAAGCAGTGCCGAGGTTACACAGAGCTCTCCCCTTTTCCACCAGAAGAAAAAGCCCTGCTGATCAAAAAAAAAGTTTATAATTGATCCTAAGATTTCTTCCCCGCTCCCCGCCCCCCCCGCAGTTCCCTAAAGGCAAGAGGGCTGGAACTAGGCAGAACAGAGAACAACCAAGTACCACTTCATGTTAAACTTGCTTTGCACAAGAGCTTTTGTCCTGGTTTGAGCAACACAGGACTAATTTCTCTTCTAATGCTTGGGAAAACTGCACTTTTAGAAGACGCTAGTGTCAGAATTCGTGAAATATTTACTTTATAGCCAGCTATGGTATGCGGGTTTCAAGGTCTCAGTGTTTTCAAGCTTGCCAGGTACAGGGATGAGGAGGAGCGAGACCCGAGCATTTGACTCAAGCTGGCCAACAGGATTATTTCATACCATGAACGTCACATTCAATATAAATTAGAAAGTTTGCTGCGAAGTGCTGTCTCTCTCTTGCTGGCAGTGATCCAGAGAACTTCTTGCCCCAGTGCCAGACCCCTGAGGCCTTCCCTTCCTCCCGAAGCCGTAGCGCTCGCAGTGTCCGACATTCACTGTCCACTGCTGGGAGTGCACAGCTTCCTACTGATAGAATGGGCTGAGGATAATCATTGTATGTTTTATATTGGTATTGGGATCAATACCGGTTCTTTAGTATTATGAATGTTAATTACTTAGTCTTATCCTATTAAATCTACTTATATTTCAACCCTCGTGTTTCCTTGTTTTTCCCCAATTTCCCTTCCTGGGCAGGGAGGGGTCATCGGGTGATAGAATAATTGAGTAAATTACAATAAATTGTTGTGGGTTTCTCAACCCATAACAGCTTTCTGGGGCAGGGGGGTGCCAATAGCAGGTTCAGCTGCAGCCAGCTCAGCCAGTGCCCAAACTCATACGGCCAGCTCACTCCTCGAAGCATGGCCGAAGCTCAGGAGGGTGCCTGTGCCGGGAGGACTTAATTCTACCATTGCGGTTGCTGCTGTGTGGTCTCCTGCTCTTCAGGTGTCCACTGTAAGCCACATTGTCAATGCAGCTCCAGTCAGACCCCTCATTCTCCACCTGCCAGACCAGAGACTCCTCACCCCACCATCTGTTACCAAAGGTCTCTGAGGGGGCCTGGGGACCTCTGGCTCTTCTCCATATTTCTCAGCCTCATCAGGAGGCTCCAGGAAGATGGCTGCTTTTGGACTCCCAGGGGTAGGAGACACCCAATGAGAACTTGATGTTACAGGAACAGGAGCTGAGGTGAGCAAGTGTGGAAAAAGGGAATTTTGGTTGAATGGTAAAAATAGAAAATACTGTCCCTAAGTTTCACAACATTCCCGTCTTTAGATATGATTATAGTGTACTATAGGGAAATTTGCAAAAGCTTTCAGCCACCATGTCTGTAGAAGCACCTTCCACTAAAAGTACCAGATTTCTTTCATTTCCATCTGGCAAATGGTTGTCACTATTCTTTTCCTGTAACATGCCCACCTTTTCCACAACTTTTCTACAGCTTAGTTGTACTTGATGTTGCGGAGCCAACACCAACAGTCAGGCCTTCCAGCTTTCTCCATTTACCCCTCCTAGCTGTCTACGTTTTGGATATTCCTGTGAACAGTTTTCTCTTTTTTATACTGTTCATGCATAATTATTCTTGACAAACCATGTTTTCCTGTTACTTCCTTCCTGTGCAAGGCTGACCTAATAATTAGTCTCCCATAGGGGTTGTTTGCTTTCATATCGTGTTGTAGATGGATTAGAGATAATGTATGAAAGTGTATATAAAAAAAATATTCCAAAGTAAATACATTAAGAGAGTGCTAGAAATACATCAGAACCAAGGCATATTTCTGCTCTTAAAGAATTTCCTATTTTATCTTGTTCAGACTTTCACAGCACAGCAAAAGCAGATGCAGCCTCTAAAAGCTGGTGCGGACAACAATGGTTAGGAAAGACTAGTAAAACACTGCAAGGAAAGAAATTACTTAAATTACTTAGATCCAGGACAGAAATTATTACTGCTCTCATTGCACCAGACTGCTGTGAGATGGCCATCCCACAGGACTGTTCTTCCTCCAGCTCACCCTGTCTCATTAACATTATAACTGCAAGCGCAGCAGAGTGGCTGACGGGCAAAGTTCACCTCCGTGTCCCTTTTCTTTTTCATGGAGACTACAAGTCTGTTCAGCTCTTAATAAAATAACCCTCAGGCCTCAAAGCAACACAGTAAAACAAATCATATATAAAGTGGTACTTATAAAACAAGAAAGCCTACGTGGGACCCTGAGAAATGCCTTTGGGCAGGTCAGTTCTCTGTTCCAATATGCAGATTAAATGAGTATGGGAGTTTTCTGTATGTTTTAGCCTATCACAACTTAATCTTTCCACTACAAACTTTTTCTCTTTGACAAAAATCTATTGCTGATTGCCACTGTGGGGCTTTCCTGAGAAGTCATCCCGTCAGCCTCTCTTTCTCTGTGAATATAGCCCTCAAATGATACTACTGCCAGTTTTTAATACCTGCAGAGATATGGGTGCAGCCTCAGTTTCATGTGCGCTCAGCAAAAAAAGATGAGGAGTTGAGATCATTTAAGACTATGCACTAGTCTTAAGCCACTAAGAGTGGTTTCCAGTCCATCCTGATTTTGCTAATCTGCTCTGCAAATGATCTGGGAGGAGGACCCTGAAGAGGGAGGAACGTGCATGCTTGGCTTTCTGTGTTTAGCTACATGCCATGTTCTCTCTGCTTGGTCGCTACTAAACTTGAAACGAATTTTCTCATTAATGCCTTAGACAAACAAAGTGGATTAAATAGCAAACATCAGGTTTCTCATGTCACTCAACATAAATCAAAAGGGCTTCAGCACTGCAGTACTTCCCCCGCAGCCACCAGTACAGAGGCACTGGCGACTAAAGCCGGCGGACTTAGTTGCTCTTAAAGATCTGCTTTCAATAGAAGTTCAAACTCAAATTCTCCTTTTTTTATTGCTGTTTTTCCAAAAATTGTAGAATGTAGAACAACTGAAGTTCAAAAGACACAAAAGAGCAGGAAGAGTATGAGAAAATGCCCACAGAAATGGGACTTGATATCTCAGCAGTTGTAGTGTGAGACAGAAAGCTTCTTAATCAATTCATTGAAGGAGTTGGTTCAAAACAGGTCATAATCTTAGGCTATTTAGTGGCCTTCGCAAGTTGAGATGGAATAATAAGAAGGCAATAATTGTAAAACTAAAGTGAATATAAAATGTAAAGACAAATGTAAATGGCATTTTAATACCACTTTTACTTTTGTAGGGTTTTAGTTGCCTGCATGTTCACACATACACAGATATTCAGCATAGAGAAAAAATGGCGTCTATGAGAATCAGATGTGAAATTGCTCCTTACTGGGAAATACAATCAATTTTTATTTTCTGCTAAGAGAATCACATTGCTAAGATGCAGAAGCATTTTTGTCCTTTAAAGTTTGCCAATCAACCCAGGAAAACAGAGAGACAGAAAACCAGCAGCTATTAAACCAGGAAATATGGTCACTGTAGCTCATGTGCCACCTACTCAAAACTGGCGCTGAACTGAACTCAGGAAATACACTAAACAATTTAGCTCCTGGCTTTTTGCAAATGTCTGCCACCAGACTGTGGTTTCCTCAAAAGCCTTTCTTCTTTGAAGTTGCCTTAAGTATTTTTCTCAGAGCTTTTTTTTTTTTAAAAAAAAAAGAACAAACCGAACAAAACATTGTGGATTGATTTCAAGCAAGTTTGGTATAAGCATGAAAATTTCGTATTGAAAACCTGAGGCTGCTACTGAGTGCTCATTCTTCACCTGAGGTAGGTGCTCTGTCTTTTCTTAGAGACTCAGAGAACATATAACATATTACTCCCACAAGGAGGATAAGCACTCGAAGAAAAAACTTGGAGCGTATGAGCCTGTGAGATAAACACTGCAGATAGTCTATCGCAGGCTGGGTACGTTTTATAAAAAGTGAAAATATTTTCTTCCAAGGGAACACAGATCTTGTCTAAGGCATGCGTCTTCAAAACTATGAAAAATAATGCAAATGTTTATGACTTTGCAAGCCTAAATGCAAAGGGCATGGCAAAGTCCCTACCACTTGTGTGCCAGTTGCCTAATGTGTGCTGTGGTTTTCCTTACCCCATCCTCCCGCTGTGACGAACAGTGCCCCGTACTTCGCAAAATGCGACGCATAGCTGAGCAATCCAGCCCCAACCTTAGCCAACATAAATAACATCTGATCAAAAGCTACCAGGAGGTGAACCCAAAACAGGCATGAGTAATTCAAAACAAATTCGCTTCTTAATTCAAGCGCACACTACAGGAACATTCAATGGTATTTCTCCAGCTCTAAAGTTGCACAGTAATGTACTTACTAATAACATGAGTGGACTGACATTTACAAATGGTTTACATGAGTTTAGTGTCATTTAAACACTAAATACACAAAATACCAGACTCTGTCACTGCTGAACCGATAAGCACTGGGACACTGGGGATACCCTTTTGCACCATCTCAGGTACTCACCTCTCCCGCTCCTGTTCCAAGAGGTTGGTAAAGTCATCGCTCTTGTTCATGTAATCTGTGTGTTTATGTTTCTCATTTTCTAGCTCATAAACTGTGCGGCGATGGCACTTTTCTGCCAAGAGGAGCTGTTCCAGCATGCGCCGATACGTCTCTTTCTGCTTTTCTTCAAGTCTGTCCAGCTGGATTGTAGGAAAGGAGAATAGACTGTTTTAAAGATCTCCTTGCTTACTTCATCTGATTTATTAACCAATAATGTTGTGTTTGGTAAATGCAAGTCCCATCATTTTATGTCTCGGGCTCTACATAAAGCAGTGACTAGAAATAAGAGTAACTGTCCTGTAAAAGTAATGATTTATTTGGATGGCATGTTTGCAATAAACATTTGCACAGTTCTCAGATACACAGAGGACAGAACTTCGCTTAGTTTTAGGGTAACAAATAATATTGTTGCAGTGCAGAATTTCCCCTGTGGTGAGGTGCGGGCACACTTTCCTCATTTCACATGGGAAATGCTGTAGCGAATGCCAGGGCAGGATACACCTCCTCAGACCCTGGGAGCCTGAGTTCACGCACCTATATGGGGACTAGACCACCTACATGTGGAGTGTAAGATGTAAGGTCAAGGCTGAAATTTGAGCTACGCATCTTCAACACACCTGTAGGACTGCTGAGCTAAAAATTACATTCAGCATAGATTCAGTTTTACATTACCACATACAATTCATTATAAGCCTTAGGGTTTTCTCTGAGCCTATTTTTTGACAGAAATTTCTTTCTTTATTATCAACACTTTATTTTTTTTGTCTTCTGGATTTTTTTAAAAAATAATTTTAATATGCCAATTATTATTCAAATAATCACTAAGGCCAAGGAGGTGTGTCCAAAAAGTTGCCAGGGCACACCGAAGCCACCACAGCTTTTCATGTTGTGCCTCTCACTGTTCCTTGAGAGCAGACAACAAACTCCATCCTTCTCCCCACCGAAGCAGCCTGAGGCCCTGGGGCTTCTCTGCTTGCCTGCCCCCGGCACGGTGGCTGGCAGAGCCTGCTCTGCCCAACCCCAGCCCCTGCCTTGTGGGAATCACATCTTTCTGGGCCCCAGATAAACCAGGCAGTTGCTGTTTCACAGGGTGCCTCCGCAAATGGAGGGAAATAAGAGAGCAGGAGGACCACGGCGATTTGCTCTCCAGACGTTTACCATGGCAGTTAAATTGAAACAGTCATTGCATTTTTTAAAGGAGCCAAGTTGGATTCAGCCTTTGAGAGTAGATCTTTTGCACTTACGAATTTTTTTGTCATCCTATTTTAGCTTCAACATAACCCCTGTAGACCTACACATGACAAAAGCTTTACACTGAGGTCCCCATCAAATTATCAGCTTCTTTAGACAAAAAACCCTGCTAAGCTCTTTTAATGTTGCTAAACATTATTTCATGCATGCTCCCACATGCTAATGTTTGCTTTCCTTATTTACTATCATCCCAAAAATTCCAGAAGATGCTTCAATGAGAATACACAGTATAAAGGTATCCCATGGTAGACACAATTCCTGATGAAAAAATTAACTGTTCTAATAGGAGGAACTATGAAGATTTGGACAGGCACTATAGTATATTATATTGTACGTTGTTGCATGCTCTTTCTCCATGCCCTGGACTGTTACGAAACTATAAACATGAGCACTGGCTGCTTATTTTGGCGTTCATGCTGGCCTCAGATATTGCCAGGTCTATTCTACATTCATTTATTTCTTAGATTTTAAAGCAAGGGATCAAGTCCTACAAGTCTCCTTTAGGGGCTGAACTGACTTTGCAGTCCTACAGCTTAAGTGACGTAAAATGATTATGGATTTATGATCCCATAAATATGGTCAAAGTCAATCTTTGAAGGTCTTCTTTTCTTAACTACCTACATGATATTGTTCTAGTATGCCAAGAAAAATGAAAGAGTGCTTACCAGTGCTGTGAGTAGTAGAAGTTGGAGCCTGCAATTGAAAGGAATTTAGAAACCAGAAATGTAACACCCAAAGATTTTGTTCTTGCTTAACGGCACCAGCCCTAAAGAGCATATAAGCTCTTTATTGTTTGTGTTCAAACCCAGTGATTTTGCTTACAATCTATCCTGTGGTTGAGTGAACAAGAATATTCAATTATTCTTCAATTTCTTGTCATTTGTACAAGCGCTGTATTATCCTCTTGTGTGTTTTGCACACATGCGAAATACGTGGAGTCTCACTTCTGGTTAGGATTCCCCCTCCACAGATGTAATGATGTAAATCAAGAAGTTATTACCTCTGAAATTGGTTTCTCATAGACATCTTCCCCTATAGACTTTTCTTGGGCAAGGATGGCATCCCTGTGTAGCACTCGGAGCACGTTCTCTGGAGCTGCAGACCCGTAATGAGCTTCTAAAACTTCAGGTTTGGTTTTCTCTGTCTTCAGCATGTGGATCACATCCTCCCTTGCCTGCAACATTGCAAATCAGTACCATAAGCCAACCTATTAACCAACAGGGAAAACAGGGAAAATAGGGGCATTTTGTATTTACAGACTGCATGCACAAAAATAGAATAAATTAGAAGAATGCCAGGCTGCCAATGTAAATATAAAAATCTTTGGGAGATATCAGAGTAAACGTGGCCTACACAATCCAAATGTCTTCTTTGTAGGCATTAATTAATCTATTCCTGCCTGTCATTGTATTTGAATGCTATGAATTTTTATCTGGGTTGCATCTATAGCTGGTGAGCATCATTACTCTTCATATCCTTCATCTTATTCACTGCCCGTGGTGTTCCCTGACTGGGGTAACGACATGAGTAGAACAAGCAGCACAAATGTGCTGAATTAATATTTCTCAGACAACCTCGAATCAAGTATTTCCTTGTCGTTCCCTACCTGACTTTGTGACTAAATGTTCTCTTCAAGTAACTCTTAAAATAAAGTTTTCTAACTTTTGTTTGTTTAAACAAAACCCTAGAAGTCTTGCAGACCCTGGCTAACCAGCATAACTGGCGGCAGACCCGAAGAAGCTGAGCTATCCCTTCTGGCAGCAGAGAAGGACTGCTGACACCAGAGTGGGAGGTGTACCTGGAAGCAGTGGTGCTCCTGTGGCCAAGGGGTGTGTGGGTACCAGATCCTGCTCCCTGCCCTGGGTGGGAGCTCTGCAAGGCCACCTGGCTATGCAGAAAGGGCATTTTAGGGCTATACTGCAGACAAATGCTTAATGCTGAGCTCTGTTTCTAATGACACTTGCCAACATCTGTTAAGCCATCTGTAAAATGGGGGCAGGGCAATTGCTTGTCCTTCAAGGCAGGTGTATAAGGCCATGATCCAGGGAGGGGCTGTAAAAGGTACAAGGTTTTGGTGGGCATGAGGGAACTACCAGATTTTCCCATCTCTCCCACAAACCCAAAGGGATGGGGGGCAGAAGGGTACAGACACCAATTTTTCTCTCACCTGCCCTTCTGACACTCAACCAGTGTGAGCTTGGGAAGCAAATTAAGAGCTAAGGAAATGTTCAGATATTTTAAGAAAAAACCCTTACAAATCCTGCCCCTATGTAAGCAATGACTGTTTAGGATTTATGAACTGACCAATGCTTCATGCTTTTCCACAGTGTTCATAATGGCATTCTGCATTATCCCTGTAGCAAATCTTAAGTCTTTACCCAATACCACAGAGGCATTGCAGCTCTACAAAACCACCTGCTTTTAAAATGAGAAAGGGAATAATTTCAGAAAATGGTAGAGACCCTTTAATCTTTTCTTTTAATAGAGTAACATGAAAATAAAACAAAAAATGAACTTGAGGCAAAGATCATGCCACCCAGTTGAGGACTAGCCCATTTATAAACAGCTAGCTGTAGGAGCTTACACTGTACGTTTTGTAACCTTAAGTAAAAGCTGTGCACAAGTCTGCAAGATACAAAATACAGACTGGAATGGTATTACTGTTTTTTCAGCATGAGCGTGGGAAAGGTGCATCACTCATGGATGTCAAAACTACAAGTGAATTATGTGGGTTAGTCCCAAAAAGTGCCAAGAGAGCCTGTACACCACACTACATCACGTCCTGAGAATACGCCACTCTCAGTGCAGGAAAAACGTTATTTTAGGAAAGTTTTAGACAGGTTTGAGAATATGTCATTTTTATATCCCTGTGGAAATAACAGTTATCTTGCTGTCTTCATTACTGTGAAGCCAATGCTTCTATTCTGAAGAAAAAGGCCTTAAAAAGGATAGCACAGGAGTTGTAGGGTATTTATAAATATGACCGTTTTATGACGTGTTGTCTTAGGCCTTTTTAGGAAGAGAAAGCTTTTGGGCCATATTTGCGTCCTGCCCCAATGAAGGATTTCAGTGTCCTGCTGTGTGCCTCGCAGGAGGTGCCCTGTGCCACAGGTGTGCTCGGGGAGAGCGCTGTGCAAAGGGGACACCGTATACAGCAGGATGAGGGGGCAGCCCCCTTCCACCCTATGCACCAAGGGCCACAACAAAGCATGCTGAAACCTCAATTTGTTTTGGTCCTGAGCACAGGCGGCTTCAGGACCCACACAGCCCATTCCTTAGGGACAGGCACACCTCGGACCCTAGGCTGTTCAGGAGGGGAGGAAGATGAATTCATTCTCCCCTGCTGAAGCTGTCAGGCCCCAGATGGCAAAATTAAACGTTGACAGGGCTAGGCAGAGCAAACAGAGACAACTCAGCCTTGGTGATTTAACACTATGACTTGGGAGAGCAAAGAACTGGACTCCAGTCCCTGTAATGGTTGTTTAATACAGTAATAGCGGACAGAGGGACTGAACGCTGCTCTTCCCAGTGAGTG
Source organism: Burhinus oedicnemus (assembly GCA_008921705.1). Taxonomy (NCBI): domain Eukaryota; kingdom Metazoa; phylum Chordata; class Aves; order Charadriiformes; family Burhinidae; genus Burhinus; species Burhinus oedicnemus. The sequence goes on from VFFE01007650.1 coordinate 1,401,364, forward strand.
CCCCAGCCCCTGTCCAGTTGTGCACTGCTGTGCATACTTTCCTTCCAGCCTCATTAGCGCTTAATCGTGACTGATTAAAATGGAGCAACTTTAGCAGGAGGGAATGAGAGTCCCTGAAACAGCTTATAGCTTGCCAGCTAAGAAAGGTTTCTGGAAGCTGTGGGTTTGGGTCCCCTGAGAGCCAGAGGGAGCTGAACCAGGGGAGCAGATGATGCTGAATGGAGGAACTGGCACACCAAGAAGGAAAGAAGGTACCCAAGCTCAGTTCAGAGCTTTAAAGGAAAACCTTATTCATAGCTTCAACTTTAAAATGAAGCAGTGGCATGCTTAGCTCCAGGGGACAGGGCCGGGTTGTCAGCCCTGAAAACCCCTCGCTGCAGCCCAAGGGGACGGTACCCAGCCTGTGGACAGGCTGGGTGGCACCATCCCCAGGGCGCAGGCAGCTCCCCGCTCACGTCCCCCTTCTTGGGCACCCCACGCTCTGCAGGCACTCAGGATCTGGATCGTGTTAGTGCGGCAAGATGCCTTCTGCCTTTTCTGGGCTTGGCCACAGCTCCTATCATTATCTTTTCAAGGGTATCGGCTAATTCACCAAGTACTCTGTTTCCATGGACTTATGATAACAGTTTGTGAAAAGCAAACTAACAAACAGACACTCAGGTTGCTAGGAAGCATTGGATTAAAAAAGGGGCCTCATGCTAATAATAAACTGGAGAGAAATTTGCTTTTTATTTGGTCAGCAGCACTCCCCAGCATAGGAAGATTCTGAAGTGCAGCTAGCCTAGGTTGGAGAGGGGCCTGGGCAACATCCTAACCTCCCATCAGCCTCAGGATTTGCAAACTCCAGTTAGTCTCTCTGAAACTCCTTAGGATAAATGTAGAGGGAAGGAGCTGAAACAGCAGGCCTGTGTAACTCGTGATTTTGTGTTTCCTCCAGATGACTAATTTTCCACTGAAACAACTAAAGGAGAACACACATGGAGGTGTTTTCTTTCAACGTATAGTGAACAACTGTTGTGGTATTAAACTGCAGGATACAGAGCATTTTCAGATAACAAGTCAGAATAATCCTGTGGAGCAACAGTTGGGCTACTTTAACACATGTGCCTGGGAAGAGGTACAAGAGGCTCAAAGTGGGGGGTCCTTGCTGAGAAGAGGGAGCCATACTGGCAAGCTGTTTCTACTGATGGACATGTACTGTAGGTGCCTCCCTTGTCTCAAAGCACAATGCTGTTTAGCGTAAATCATAAGCTTGGAGACAAACACAAGGAAGAGATTTCAAGTTGGAAGTAAACTTGTATATAAATCCCAGAGGAAAGTTGTTAGCTGTTTTGGTAGAAGAAACATGGTGTTTGGCACAGGAAAGCCATCTCTCAAGTCCTTTTTTTGTTGTTTTGTTGGTGCTCTGATGAGACAGAATATTCAGGCATGAGAAGACCACATATTGCAACAGCTTGTAGCACAATGAAAGTTATTTGCTTAAGTCCAGAAGACTGCAATTAGTCAGAGAAGCTCTTTAAAGTCAAGATACAGAATTTAGAAAACACATACATTTACTTTTATTGTTTTTTCATTACTTAAATTGTCCTACAGAAAACTCCAAGCTAACTTTCTATCTATACTGTTCATATTGTGGGTTCTTGAAAATAAACAGACTTTTCTGTTAATGAAGTGCTCCTAAGTACCTGATTCTCTAAAAGTAGGAGCAATGGAGACAGATTAATGAAGAGGTCACTTTTACCTCTTAGAAATACTCTTAAGGCAAGAAACACAGAAGGCCAGATATGTTGAATGGTGTTTTTCCACACTCATTTTCTCCAGGAGCAAAGCCTGCTTAAAGACTCCCTATCCGTCAAACTCATAGAACCATAGAACAGCCCACGTTGGAAGGGACCTCAAAAGATCATCTGGTCCAACTTTTCATGGGAAAGGAAGTCTAAATGAGATCATCTAGCACCCTGTCCTTGAAAACTTCCAGTGATGGGGCCTCTACCACATTCACGGGGAGGTTGTTGCAGTGACTGACTGTAAAAAAAATTCTTTCTTATGTTGAGATGAAACCTTTCCTGGTGCAGTTTGTACCTTGTTGCCCCTTGTCTTCTCTGTGTGGCTCCTTGTGAAATGAGAGCCTCTGTCTTCTTTGTAGCCACCCTTTAACTACTGGAATACCATGATGAGGTCCCCTCCAGCCTTCTCCTCTCCGGGCAGAAAAGACCTAATTCCTTCAGTCTTTCTTCATTGGGCAGGTTCTCCAGCCCTTTGATCATCTTCATGGCCTTCCTTTGGACCTTCTCCAGCTTGTCTGTGTCTTTGTTGAATTGTGGGGACTAGAACTGGACACAGTACTCAGTTAACTCCTTCAGCTGTCCCTGCTGATAGAGAAACTGCAAAGTTTAACTGTACCTAAGCCTTGTTTTATGCTTACTGGAGGTGCCAAATTCTAAAGGCTGATGACCTCAGATTATGAGTATGTCCATGGAGGGGCTGAAGTGCCATGGATCACTGCTGTCCTGCAAAGCTTTGCCTGCTCTCTTTTCCTTCCTCTCTACTACCTAGTGATTCATGGACTTAAGATGTGGTGTCTGCTTTTCTACCTGGGAAATACGAATTCCCCAAGACAATACTCCCCTCCCCTCAGGACTGCATGCTAGCCACCCAGCTGGAAGGCCACACTTTGCAGGGTTACCCTGAAATACTCACTTTTTGGCAAAATAAAAGCGAATGGCTTTCTTTGGCTCACTGGCTTGAGCAGAGCAAGGGTCTAAGTTCCAAACTCGGCTTTACTATGTGCCCAGTAAAATATTTAAATGATATAGAAAGGATGTAAAGAGGTCCCTGCATAAAACTGAAACCATTTAGGAAACAATAGCATGATTCTGCTGCTTGTAAAAGGGGACTGGCAGCCTAGCAACCAAATTCTTGGTCAATGGAAATACTGTTACACAAGCCCGGCGTTCGAACGTGCTTCCTCCTCGTGCCCTGCCCTGCCAATTTACTACAGCCCTCTCTCCCCATTCCCACAGTCTTTGGCCTCTCTCATGAGACTGCTAACAAAACTCAGCACCCACTAAACAGGGCATTTTTGCCACAGCCCATTTGTCACCTGGGAAATGGGACTGAGCTGATCAAACTTGTTTCATGTAAGGCATCTAGTAAATCAGAAAAAAAATTCAGTTGTATTCAAGATGGGCTGAATGGAGTCAAAGTAATCACTGTCAGATGAGACTAAAATCCAATTCAAGATATTTTGCCAGTACATCTCCTAAACTCTTTGCTTGTATTTTGTTTGTAAGTCACCTTCCTGCAAATTCACAATGTGCCTCTCTTTAAATCAGTTACGAGTAACTATTTCCTTCATAGCTCCATGTTTGGAGCCATCTAAAACATCTAACTACTTCAGAGCAATCTAAATACTTCAATAACATGATGGAAATCCTCTCAGTTAATTGAAAGAGGTTTTGAAAATTCAGGAGCAGGAGTAGCATTTACAGGGAATGCACTTATGCTATATTTGGAAGACCTGATATTTCCAGCTTTTGACTATTTATTTTCTAGTTATGACACTTGGTTATGCCTGCACAAGTGAAAGCACCAAGTAACAGAGGTTTAATGTTTATGAAGTCATATTTTTCTTGCCAGTGATGAATGGCAAAAAATAACTACCAAACCACAGCCAGGAACCTTTACTTCTACTTGTGTTGTTGTTACTTGCATCTCACACAGTTCAGGTTATTTATAGTGCAACAGCTGCTCTGTGCTGCATCAGAAACTAGATAAGGTCATAGGTTCTCCATGTAATGTTGTGATCTTACCAGTGGCTGATTTCCTAAATTCCAGTAGACTTTACAAATCTTTCACCTAGAGCTAACAAACATCACACTCAAGGCATCTTTCTGAGGGAAATCAGGAGGATGTTCTCACACTGCTTTCTACACTATCCAGGACAAGTTCATGCTGTGTCGCTGCCAGGGCAGGAATAGTCTTGTCTCTGAAAATTCCCATTAGAGACCTGAGAGCGAATACCACATGTTCGTTTAGTTTACATTAATGAAGAAAGCATCTTCAAGCAGGTGTACTTGAAAAACTGTATCTGCAAATCTTTCTTAACACTAACCCACCAATCCATGTTTAATTCAGTAACTTCGCTTCTTTTCTTACCTTAGAAGGAAATTCAACTAATTAAAAGGAAAGTGCACTTTCTTCATTTTGTGTCATGTTACTATGAATATGAATAGAGAAAGTAATAAAAATTAGCCCTGCCTGCTGGAATGACAGTTTTGTTAAAGGCCTGATTCCTCAAGCTACCCCCACATACTGCTACAAAGACTGGGTAGCAATTTGCCTTCCAGGTCAGGTGTACTTGGTGTACAAAGCATGCTTCAAAGCTGGGACGTTAGACACTCTACTGCATATTGCATCACACAAAGCTCCTTTTTGCTAAGAACTCCAGAAATACTTTTTCTTCCTAGACCAGATATCTGAAGTAGCCTTGTTTATATCACTTACTCAGTGATTCTAGCCATGCAAAGTGCTGGCTAATGACACGTATACATAGTTTTTCTTGCAAGGAAGACTCTATGTACAGCAAAGTCTTTTTCTTGCCTTTCATCTTAGCTTAATTTCCTAATACTTGAGACTGTGGAGTTCACTTGCATGAATTTCTTTTAACATTTCTGGACTCGGGTCTATGTACATAATTTACTTTGGAGGTAAAGAGATGACTTCAGTGATGAAAAATGACCATCGGTGGTTTTGTATAAGTTTAGTGAAATATATCCGGAAATGCAAGTGATCCTTCATGTCTGGGGATATGAAACAGAATTGTCCTGTCTTCTCCACACCATGCAGAACTTTCTGGCCTTGTATGAAGCCTTTGGAACTATACAATTTTGTTGTGCTTTATCTTACCATGATAACACAGAATGTCCTTCTAAAATCAATACTGGAGGAGAGGCACATGATAGACCAGCTCATCTACTGCACAAATGCTCTGAAGTGGCTCCAGAAGAATTACATCAGAGATTAATTTGGCCTCTTATGTTTAAAAAACTCCACGCTAAAGATTGCAGAGCTGAGGAGAAGCAGCACTGAGCAATGTATTACTTACAGCGAGCTTCGAAACAGATCAAATGAGCACGAGAAGACATCTGTCTGTTATTTCCTGCCCACACAGCTTTGTTCTGCTTTATTGCCAGAGAGCTCCATGGATGATGTCACTTTTTTTCTGAAGAAAACAGGCCACCAGAGCCTTTCACTGACATAATTAATTATCTGTAGTCTGGGCCACAGCCAGAAAATTCCCATGGCAAGGCCCCGAGAAGTATTAACTCCACACCGCTTGATGTTTTCAGAATTATTAGGGTCTGGGATATCCTGTCTTGTCTTTTCACACTGAAAGAGTGCTTTGCTCAATATTATCGAACCATGGGGCAGTTTCTGCAGCATACAGAATTACAGTGTCATGATCCAGTCAGCACAGAGAGACCAACACGAGGGGTCACCATCAGTTATGCACACAAAGCTGCATGTTGGGATATGCTCTACATGCTTCAGCAATACATCACAATGGGTAAACCCGCTGTTTTGGCTTTGCCATATCCAGTCATATAGTCTATGTCTCAGCCAACATTAACTGTATAATAACATTTTGCACATGACCTGAAGCCTGGCAGGAAGCAGACACCACAGATTGATCCAACTAGCCAGCAGGGAGAGGAGTGAATATGGGTTAAACCAACTTTTTGGACACCTGAGCAGAAAGAATCATTAACAACAGCGCAGGAATGACTGTATTCACAGTTCAGGGCTGGTATGTGGCTGCAGGATGCAGTGTGCGTCCTAACAAAAGAGATAATTATCAAAGCAACTCTAAGTCTTTCTTTCCCCTGACCAGCACTAGTCACCATAATGCTCGTAAAGGCAGAGGAGAACTCCCTGGTTCAGGGACTCCAAATCAGACATGAAAACCCAAATGACTAAGTCCCTATGCTGCTTTATTCATGCTAAGGAAATGATCTGCAGCTTTCCATATCCCAGGTGAATGGCCAATCACAAGCTACTATAGCAGTATAGGAAGTCATTAAAATTGCAGAACATTTCCCACACATTGAGGTGTTTTTATAGTGGTGGAGTTGTGTAGTAAGTTGCAGTGTTCCTTTTGTCACCACAACTTATTTTGTGATCAGTTACCACCTTTTTAAGAAGAAAAAATGTTGACTAATGAAAGGGTAATAACAGAAAAAACATTTCTTTTCCTCTTTCTTGTGTTATCATCTACCCTTTAATATTACATTAAGTCTGGACCAAGACTTAAGAGATCCATGTTCTGTTCATGGATCTCTTTCTCATGCTTCACATGTAAAATTAACCTCACCAGCTCCAATTTCCATTCCATAAAGGAAGTAATACTTGCCATGAATGCTGTGAGAATTAATTCATAAGTATATATACAATCTAGGTACTAATGCTATGAATACTACAAAAAAAAATGGCACTCTGACATGGATGCAGTTGTTCTCCTATTAATTTTCCCCCATTCATTATATTCTTTTATTTCCTCCATGTTTACGTACTTCTATACTATCATCCAATTTGTTGAAATCCGTTGGAAACTAAAAAGTATCTTCATTAGACATGTAACTCAGGTTGTCTAAATCGCTCTTTGAAAATGCTTCATTGACTGTATAAGGAACTGAAGCATCTGAAATTAGGTGCTCTGACCTGAATTTCAGGGAGGCACTTGAAGCTGCTGGTGTAATATGTGCCCCTTCTCCAAGAGGAATAAACCTGCCCAGGTATTTTTTTCCACAGCTGCCTTCTGACAGGAATGAGCACATATGGAGTGGGACAGAGCGAGAGACAAGCTGGTGCCAGTGGGACCATAGTCGTCAGGGTGATGAAGTTCAGAGGAAATCCTTCTGCCTCCACTGCAGAGACACAAGCATAACTCAGAGTGGGATACCAAAAGACGTAAGTGTGTATACATGTGTAATAAACTGTATACACACTTCCTCTTGTCTCAGCATTTTGTTGGCTTCAACAAGCTGTTTTTCAGTGCTCTGTGCTACATGGATGTGCTTTCAAGTTACTGATGACTGATGAATGGGCAAGAACAGTATTGCATTACAGCAAGCCCTCACCAGCGTAGCCAATTATTTGAACAGAGAAGTTGTCAGAGGAAATGAGGGAAGTGGCACAAACTCTTAGAGTGAAGTAACTTAGAGAGGGTGGGCAACAAAATGTGCAGAGCGAGAGCTCCTGGCCGTGCCCACAAGGCCCTCACAGCCTCCTGCTGTCTCCAAAATGCCCTTGATACTCCCCAATATCTGTCCTACCCCTCACCCACCCCAAGCACCACTTGGACATCCTCTTCCGTCTCCATCCTCCCATTGCATTCCCAGGAACGACTCTGAAGCTCTTTAAAATGCCATTTTGCCTGAACTGCTGAGCCAATATTGGGGAAATGGGTTTTCATTATGAACCTGGCCGCATCAATACTTCTGTTTCTGACTTGTTTAAACTTGAAGCTGACAAATGCCTGGAAATTACCATGCAACTGTACTTGGGTTAGTCAGTTCCACTCATTTTGCTGGCATAGAAGAATCGATGCTCATTTTTTTGCAAAGAATAACAATCATTTCCAGGATAAGAGAGACTTCTCTTGCAAAATCCAAACCATTCCTGTCTTAGGAAAGGACTTCCCTTCATAGTGTCTCAGCAGTGCATCATTTTGGGTGCTTCACATGCGCAGCCCTCAGAAATAAGTCACTGAGCTTATTTTACTTTGGACGTCATGCAAAATTCTACACTGAAGCCAGCATTTTCTTAAAGATGTGGCAAGACACAGGATGTTGAGTAGGACCAACAGTTTTCTGTGTGAAAATGTTACATTTCTCTCATTTTAGTCAACCAATAGGTGGAGCCTTTAACCCTAGAAACAAGACACTTTCTCAGATAGCCATGTTCTCACAATTATTATATAAGGACTTATATTTGCTTTTATTAAAGCTTATTTTGGATGGAAAATAATCTGTTTTGCTCTCAAGAGCTTATCTGATCCTCAGCTGGAGAACAGGAGACACAAACTTAATAAATACACAACTGGGGCAGCAAAGTTAATAAAAACAGACTCAGTTACAACTGCAATGTTAAATTAACAGCTGGTGACTCAGAGTACTGGACAGCATTATGACACATAAGACATATGCTCATTGCAAGCTCTCCCAAGAATCCCAGATATTTTAAAGCCAGAGAGTCCATGCATGTAGCATTTATTGCAAAAGGGTTGGCCATATCGTCTCCCACAGAGTAAGCCTTCTCTCAAGAAAATGCAAAAAGATAAAAAGTTTCTCGTTACTGTTGCACTGAGTATACAATTTCTATTAAGTAAATGAAAAAAAAATTAGTCAAATGACATCAGTTGATTAAAATTATTTTTAAAAGATTGCAAAGGAGGATCACTTAAAGACACTGATCTCAATGGGAACAAGACCAAAACTTAAAAGTTGATCAGGGGCAGTCCTTACTGTTCTGTTTTGGACAGAAGACCAAGATTTTTCTTTAAAAAAACAAGCTGCTCATACACTTCCCTCCACTCTAGACAAGATGTTCAGTGGATCAGATACACCTGCCAATTATTCCTCTCTCTTTTGACCCTCCAAGCCTAAATAACATGATAGATGTAGCTCTATTAAGTACAGCTCAGGCATTAACAGAGACGGATGTTAAAATGTCTTTGTGCAAGGGGTTTCAGCCTACAGCTGTCCAGTGACAGTGACATTTTACTGAGGATAATTACTCTGAAAAACATATAATTCTAAAGCAATTTTATTACCAAAGAGATGGCTATTATCACTACAGTTGATAGTACCTATGCCCTTCGTTTCAGAGGGAGCAGGAAATGGACTGAATAGCACAGTTTAACTGTATTTCAGTATACTGTCTTATCTTTTTTTTTTCCTCTCATAAAACAGCAAGGTTCTATTTTAAAATTCATTATTCTGGGACTTGCTAGACAAACTCTGCTAACCTCCCATGATATCTCCTGCACTTTGCACAGCAATGATTGCAAGCTACAGAAAAAATATACTATTCTGGACAAAATTAATCTCTGGTTATAAATTATTCAATGAAAATAGAAGAGAGCGTTTGTGGTCTGAAGTCTATCCTCGCTTAATTTTTTTGTCCTGCAAAAGCCTGCTTCACCAGGAAAACACAAACAAGCAAACAAGGGGTCAGTCAGAGGGGAGAGAATTTTTTAACTCATTATACTGATATTCTTATGCCAGTCATTTTTAGGGATTTTTTTAGAGTCTTGTTTTGCTACAGTGTGGATACCTTCTCTTCATTGTCTTGCCCTTTCCAAGTCTCTAGCTTGGCTCCATTTATCACTGTCTTATTTCCCTTATTCCTTATACTCTTTTTATTCTATTACCCAACCTCTTTCTTCTCATTCCATTCTCCTTAAGTCACCTCTCTCTCCTCACATTAACCCTATCTTCTCTTTTTCCCTCTAGCTCTGTACATGCCAAAGTTTTTCTCTTGGGGAATTTTAATTTCATCTGTATGATATGCTCAGAAAATCCTAGCCTATTTTAATCCAATTAACAAGACTTTGCAGTTATAAACACTTATGCAAAACTACTCTACATGCAGTTTTCTCTGGCTTTATGTATTCTTTCCACTCTGGCTCCTCTTCAGCTTCTCAAACTGTGAGATTTTGCGAATGACCGTTTGAAAACTCCTGCTCTTCACTGTGTTATGCACTCTTTCCTCTGGTGCAAGGTATCTTGTCACAACTTTCTCTTCTGACTTTAATATTACCCGAAGGAAACACATCTGGTTTCCACCCACCTATCTATACCATATTCCTTTCTTGAGCTTTCAAGCAGCTCAATATTTAATGATATTAATGCAAGAGTATCAAGAAAGGCACTGAAGAAAAAATATAGGCGTTTGTATGGTGTTTTTAACTATGCAATACCTAGGTGGCTATCACAATGTTGGTTCAACATCTCAGGAAAGTCAAGTTTGAAACAAAAGCAGTTCAGGGCATTACATGAAGGTTTTCACATTGCAGCATGAGGAAAAAGACACAGAGAGAAAAACATCACAACTACAGCTACAGAGTCAAACTCTCTCGCTTGTATCATTCAGACTGACAAGTGATGGGAAGGCCAAGTAAAGTGATGTCAGCAGACAAAGGGAAATATTAAACCCAATGTACAAGGCACCAGTGAGCTCTCTCCTACTGGCCCATGTGCAGTTTCAGCTGTAGACATGAAGAAAGATGAACCCAGGGTGTAACTGGCACTGATCAAGGGGTGATGGGAGACATGGAAAGCCTCTTTTGCTAGAGGAAACTAAAAGGACGAGGCATGGCTTGCACAGCAAAACAAAGGCTCAGAGGGTGCGAGACTGCTGTCTACAAACACATCAGGCATTAAACAGTAGGGAGAGAGGTAGGCTTTTCAAAGCATGCTCAGTGTATAGCACAATTTTATAAAGGTTTCACTAGACATGATTACAATTGCCCTAGAAATTAAAAGAGAGAAATTTGCTAAACACTAAAGCTTTTCAGTTCTGGACCTGTTTTCCCATAGGAGTAGTCAAGGTAAACAACCCACCTAATCTTAAAACGCAGCTTGATAAATTCATGACAAAGGTTAAATGAAGTGGTTGCCTAAAGAATAGAAGCAGATCTATAATTTTATCTCCAGGATTCTCAGGAAAATGAGTCAGTCAATCCATCTGCAGTATGAGGATGAGGAAAGCCTGAGTCAGGAAGTGAAAAAAGGTAGAACAAGGAAGAAGGTCACAACTAGAGAAATAAAGGAGAAGGGAAGGAAAGCTGAAGAAATGGGGAAAGTTAGCTCTTAGGAAAGAGAACAGAACAGAATGATTATAGAATAAAATGTATTAATAAAATATGTAGCTATACAAAAAGGAAAGAAAGTAGAAAGCAGAAAAATGGAAACAGTAAAGAATTTTCCTTTCCTTTACATTTACAAAGCTTATTTTTCTGACAGAAAGACAGATGGCAAAATACTAAAATACCTTTAAAAATATTAGAACGCCATAGGTAGTGTATCACCGATACCCATACGTGTACCTGTTAAATGAGTTAGTTAAGAGGGAGGATTTCTCTAGTGGCAGAATGTATGGCCACTGTTACCTAAGTGTTTCATAAGGACCTTACCAAAGAGAACAAAACACGGCCCTCACCCACCTCTGCTAACCCTTCTCTGATACAGCCAGGTGAAGAAGGAAGTCTTGCAGCCCACCGGAAGGTGAGCTCCTCCTGGCTCTGTTGGATGAGAGAGCCCCTTACCCCCACGATTACCCTATTTCAACCATCAGCAACCAGCCCCCCCCCGTACCTGCCCCACAACAACCCGTCCTACAGCTGATGAAGCCACCAGTGCAATCTGCAGTTTGGTAATCAGTGGCACAAATGCAATTAACCTACTAACCCCAGGCTTAATCCCGGAATGATGTTTTCATTAGCAACATCATCAGAGAGACCAAATCAAACCCGACATGATGAGAAGTGTTGGCTTTGAGCCAGGGCCAGAGATATAAGGGGAGCACACCTTGCCATGGAGTGTGTTGGCTGCCGCTCCCTAGGCAAGGGGAGATATCTTTCCCAGGAAACTATTGCTCTGACACCTTGTGAGCACTCCAATTAACCATTACATCTAGTCTTAAATAAATACAGATTAAAGGAAAGGGCTTCTTTGACAGTGGAGTCATTTGGACTCGCCCCTTGAAGAAGAGATGATATGCAAATAGATTTACCTCTGAATATCTGCTACACAGTGTTTCCCTTCAAAAGTCAGTCCAAACCCAGTGTTACACTAGACCATTTGGAAGTCTGAAGACTTCTCAGGAATTATGGTTTGTGATTAATCTATATCAAACCTATATTTTATGCATACTGTTCTCCAAGACATCACGTTTCACATATTGCCCATCCACATCCTCAGGGCTGCAGCAGAAAAAATGTACAGCTGATACCTTAACACATACTTCATTTACATCCCACACTGCTGCCCAGCTCTGAGGAGCAGAGCTCTGCTCCTCCACAGCACCAGGCTCTCAGAAGCATTTCCCTCTGCCCAAAGTGTGCGAGGGACCTCAAGAGGAATGGGTGGCTGAGCTGCTGGGGATGAGTGCCATTTCTGCACTGCAGAAACACGGTAAATCATGGGCTATAACAAAGGCCTCGAGTGGAAAAATTGGTCCTATTTGAATTGGTATGAAATACAGGAAACTGTCTCCCAAGCTTAAATTGTCATCTGGTAATGGGCACAGAAGCTGGTTAAGAAATCATTTTTCTTGAAAAACCCAATGATTTGTAGCAAAATGGTATCTTTGTAAATGAACTTTTATTATTGTGAGGGTTTTTTTCCAAATATGCAATAGAAAAGTGAATAGTAAACATGTATGAATACTGCTCCTCATTTCCTTTCAGGCTGCTAATCAGGAAATGTTGAAAATCTATGTTGGTATTGCTGGAGATTAATGACTGCTGCTCAGAGAGTGCACAGGGAATATATTCCTGCCAGGACAAATACATAGGCTGCTGGACAAAAATCTATGAACCACAGACAGGATTATATAATCATTGTAAAGATGCACGCTGCCTGTGTTGCTCTGTAATTAATAAAATTCATGTGTTGGTTTGACTGGAATCACTGTAACTACCAGGGAATTTAATACTGTGCCTTCATGGTCCAATTTATTCTACTATGGTGTGACAAAATTATTTGTGACAAAATTATTTAGTTTGAATGCATATTTCCTGGAACTTGAAAGCACTTTCTGACAAACTGAAGGTGAATTATATACAGGAAGAGTGATACTTAGTGATACTTAACAAAATGGAATCTCAGAGTTGTGGTAATGGTGCAACTCAAGTGACTCATATACCAAAGAAATTAACAAAACAATTGCTTCTTGTAATCCGGTAAGATGATAACAGGTACAAAATTAAAGTAAAAATGTTATGAATGTGGGTTTCAGGGGAAAAGTAAAGCCTTATATGAAATGCTAAATAATGATGGTTAACTAGAATAAAGAACTTGACGTTTTCTTTTCAAATCAGTTTTGCAGTATTTAAAAGTTAGAAATTTTTGCAGGTATGGGAAGAAATCCTTCATGGATTTTTTTGTCCCTGTATATTCAGTATGTGTTTAAAGACCACATAATCACTGCTTTTTTATATGAGCAGTGAGATCTCACAAGAGGAAAGACACTCCACTGAGGTATAAGGCCTTTAAAATCAGTTCCTGTCATCAGTTCATTTGTTTCCTACTGTCCTTCAGAGAGGTTGCACTTAAGAGCTCTCCTGCCATGTATATTGGGATACATTTTCATCACCACAGCTTCTGTATACTTTTTCTCCCCTTTTGTTTTCTTACAAAATAAAGCCTAGACTACGGTGACCTCAGCCGTTTATGAAAACCTTTCCGTCTCTATATTCAGTAAGTGCACAGGGCCCAGCCAGGGAACCTGACGACAGGCAGAGCTGAGTCCAATTTGGCCCTAGAAGCCAAAGCCCAGGCAAGCTACCTGAGGTTATTATACTTTTTTAAAAAAAAAAAAGACATGCACATCACTGCTAGGGCATGTCTCTGGTTTGTTGGCACATTCACCTTCAAAATGAAGAGCTGGGAGGTCAAGTCCCGAAGTAAGAACTCAAAAGTGATACTGGCAGCAGCGTGGCATGGATCTATGTTTGCTATATTGATAGATTATGTGACTAGTGCACATGAAGCATATACATACATTACCAGTTTACCTTGCTAACCCCATGGTTGTCATGACCAGATTACTTTCAGCGGCTGAGCTCGCTGTTTGGGGTTTACAAGGCAGTGTCGCCCTGCTCTGTGTTCAGTAGTGCAGACATAAGATCCGTCCTGCTCATGGCTGCTGAGTAAACAGTCATGGTATTTTATCTCATTTTTTTTCTTCAAAAAATATTGGATCTCCCTACAGGTACAGCCTGCTGTTCTTTTCAAAACAAAATCTTCTTACATATGCCTATATAATGTTTGCTTTGCCAATATTGAAATGTCTTCAAAATAAACCCACAGTCTGATTTGTCAGCCCAACAAAACGCCAGCCAGCCACCAGAGATGTCCGAACAGATCTGAAAATGAAAAGCCACAAAATGACTCAGTGCATTAGGTCACTGTGACAGCCAGGAGGTAATACCAGAGTATTTACTTTGGCTGGAGTCTTCCTTGGCTCGTCTTCGTTTGTAGCATCAAAGCCAGGCTCTCATCTCGAGCCAAAGTGCTGTAGCTTGCCCACTTCAGTAACGGTTCAACACAGGTACCAGGTAACTAACTAACTAAAACGGGGGGTTTTGAAATGAAATTAAAACCCCCTATGGATTAAAAGGAATAATGATTCTCTTCCCTGCCTGGCAGTACGGAGCACAAGAACAGGCGCACTCTATGGCTACCAGTGTGGTTGTCCTCACAATCCTCCCATGATGTTGGGAAGCTTTAGCAGTGCCTAACATCTCTGTGGGGTCTGTATGTAGGAATATCCCTAAAAGTATTGTCTAGGACAACAGGAGTATCATCTTGGTGAGGATTTTCAGCCCGTATTACAGTGCAGATGGCAGTTATCCCCACCACCCCCATAGCGATGAGAATGTGGGCAGTCCTTTAAAGATTGTGTATCTCCCCCACAAAGTAAAAGACTGTGGTGAGGAGACACATTTCCATGTGTTGAACAGGAGAATTACTCAGAGATAAGAATAAAGACCACATTTATCGCCACCCTGGAAACATTAGGGACTTTCTTCGCCTCCCCTTTCCAGGTCACAAAAGTGACTTCAGGATAAATCTTTCTGAACAACATGAGCATGACACCTTTCTAATGAGGTTTGGCTCTATTCACCAGTGAAGCTGCATGCTATCTCCATCTTTTAGGAAATAACATATACAAGTTTTCGTATAAAGTAAAATGAAGCACTATAAAAATGGGTACTGTTCTGTAATGGTAAAAGTTTGTTGCCTTTGCAAAATCACATTCAACAGATTTTCTTGCTTTTTTCCACAGTTTTTCACTGCAAAATGACCATTCTCTGCCTTTGTGACAAAATTATTTAGTTTGAATGCATATTTCCTGGAACTTGAAAGCACTTTCTGACAAACTGAAGGTGAATTATATACAGGAAGAGTGATACTTAGTGATACTTAACAAAATGGAATCTCAAGAGTTGTGGTAATGGTGCAACTCAAGTGACCCATATACCAAAGAAATTAACAAAACAATTGTTTCTTGTAATCAGGTAAGATGATAACAGGTACAAAATTAAAGTAAAAATGTTATGAATGTGGGTTTCAGGGCAAAAGTAAAGCCTTATATGAAATGCTAAATAATGATGGTTAACTAGAATAAAAGGATCGAGACAAAATGTTTTCACACAAGTTGGGCAGGTTTTTCCTGCTTGTCCATAGGTTCAGTGAAAAATATCACTAAAGTGCAGACAAAAGAATGTATAAATTTGGCAAGCAGTCCTTCTGCAAAAGGGGATAAGTTTTGAAAAGTCAGAAGGCTTCGTAGTGACTTTTTGAAATAGCATGTTTCAGCTCTTTCTTTTGAAATTCCCTGAAGGCTGACACTCCAGAGAGTTCAATGATTTATTAGCATTAAAAAGAATCCTCAAAACTGGATAGACATTTGGGGGATGAGTTAAGCACAAAATCAGGCTGTCTGCCATCAAGGACTTATTACTGGGCTGAATAAACTTGCAAAACAGGACAACTGAGAAAACTTTCAAGCGAGCGCTACTCCAAGAAATAAAACTAAGGCAGGGTATGTGCAGAGCACTGGAGGCCAGGCGGGACAGGCAGAGCTTTAGCTGAGTCCTGAGCAACATCTGAATATGCAGAAGGTCCAGGGGTCATCTTAAGTCCTTTTTCAGTGTTACTGACTTGCAGACTTGTCTCTTGAATATTTGCATTAACGATTGTAATTACACTCACTATATTTGCCTATCTTTTTCTCCCAAACTGATTCCCCCTGTGGTTGATTTCTGCCTCTTTTTAAGCATTCAAGACCTCAGATCCCCCTTTCTTCATCAGTACTGACAGGTGTTTATAATTTCTTTTGCTTTGGTAGCTGCAGATACAGATGGTAAATAAAACAGTACTTCAAACTATGACTATCCTGTTAAACACCAGGTACGACTGCTCTCTCCTTACGGTCCTTTGCCTTAAATGTCCATGTCCCTGTCAGTTGAGCCCTGTGTTTTTCGGACAACCTAAAAATAAACAGGTACATAGAAAATATAGTTTAAAAGATGTTTAATTTACCTGCAGTTCTCCTTCCATTATACTAAGGAGTTTTATCAAGTCCTCTTTAGAAAGCTCTATGGACTTCTTGTTCTTTCGTTCAGTAGGTCCAGGTGATTTTGAGTGCCGTTTGACAGTTGCTGAAACCATGACTTCATCTTCCTTCCGATGAGGTTTGTTCTTTTTCTTGGCATCCTCCTGAAGTTTTTCATTCTCTGCATGGCTGATGACAGGCTTGGAACTGGAGAAGTGCCCATTAGATGAGCTTTCTCCACCTTGGTTTCGGGATCTCATCCCTACCTAGAAAGAAACAAACATAAAGATGCATTTATAAACAAAATTACTTACAAAAAGCCACAGTGGAAATACTGCCTTTTGCAAGAACAACAGTCTTCTAAAAACTGAAAAATACTGTCATGCTTAAGAGACAGTTGTAGAAAGCTCAACCATTTCAACAACTCTGTGTGTGGCAGACAGTGAATCCAGGGCACTAATTATAAATTTAACGGAGTCCTGAAGTAAGGTTTCAGCATGCCAAGATGCTGGTATGAGTTTACATGTATGGAACTTAAAAGTGATGCAGGACAATGGTAAAGAACATTTTCCAGTGTTCCCTTTCCTTCAGTCACCATTTTGATCATTCACAATTCATAACTACAAAACAAAGCAGGTTGTTAAGTAGATCTTATTTTAACCTGAGGTTTACTTGAGAGACAGGAATGCAATTAGATTTTAGAAAAACATCTTCCATGAGTATAAATTCTCTATGACAGTGGAGTGACAATGCATGACAAACAAAGGTCACTGTATAGTTTCCCTGAGTGAAGCAATTGTTTTATTCTAGGTAATCAGGAAAAATGGCAAATGCAGACTAAATCAAGTGGTAAAGTCCATATTAAGCTAAATACTGCATGAGATTTTTAGACAGTAAGTTCCATAAAGGAAAGTTGAAAAGAAGTTTGAAAAAAGAGCACAAAGGACATGAAACCACTAAGAGGTAAACGGGCAAGATCAACGCAGTCCTTCCAGAAGATTCAGGGTTTCTCCACAATGTCAGGTCATGGTTATTGAACGTTCACATCTCTGTCCTCTTGAGCACCTACACTGCACTCTTAGGCTATGTCTGTCCTAGGAAATTAAACAGTGACAGCAAATGCCCCTGAGCTCTGGCACTTGACCTACTGTATTGCTAAATTTTTAGCACACTCCTTGGCACACTGCTGGTCCAGGCAAACAACTACTCTTCCACCCAGTTCCTGGGCACAGTCCAGGAATTAACCCAGGCCAGGTCCAGATGCAGCCACCCTGCTCTGGAAGAGAAGAGAGTTTAGTAGCATGAGCATGGCTGAATTGTGCTATTTGACCCCAGGGACAGAATGGGGGCCCTGGGACTGGTTTACAAGTAACACAGCCTTGGTGTCACACAAAACATAGCTATGAAAATCATCCTTCCTGCATATCATCCTCATCAAACAACAGTCTTCTCTGATTCCCTCTGCTGAATGCCATTCAGCAATACCAAATTAAACCACTTGCCCTTATCTTCAAATCTTTTTACAGTTCTTCTCTTTCTTACCCATCAACCCCTTTCAAGTTGTCATCCACACAACACATTCAACTAAAATTAGCTTAATCTGCCTGTCTGTTGTCTTTGCCCATAAACAGCTCTCTCCTTTCTTCCTCCTTGATCCTGCAGATTGGCCAGGGAGGTTGCTAGCCCTTAAAATCCCATTTACCCTGTAAGGTCTCGTCCTGTGTCACTGACTAACAATGGCACAGAAGACAGGATGGGTTCATCAGTATTTCATTACTTATCATTATTAAATGGATGTGCATAGGATACCTAGACGTGTTTATATATGGACCCATATTACTATCCTGTCACCTTGCTATCCTGTCACCTTCCTATGTTATGTTGAAGTAGGTCTTTGTAATTATTTTCAATGTTTAACTGTAGAAGACCTTGATTGTTATTTATAATCAAGATATTTGATATATACAATACAAAGGCAATAGTAAATTTAGGCTTGGTTCAGGGCCAAACTCAGATATAAAAAGTAAGCTGGTGTCCTAAAAAAAGAGATATTCTTCATCCCACCTGAAATTGCTTGTATAACAGACAAGGGAAACCATCAGGAGTCTGTGTTGCCTTACTCCAATTTACTTTTGTATATGGTCATATCTTCTGGTACTTTAATTTTGTCCTTAAATCCAGTTTACCCAAGATAGTCTAAGAATACTAGAAAGCAAGATCTGCACGGAGAAATATCTTGCTTTAGATCAACTACAATTTGAACAAACAGACTGAAGAAAGCTGAAGAAGGGTCTGTATGACTGAAACTTGCCCAGGTTTTATATCAATAGATCTAATGAATAATATTCCACTGCTTCCAAATCTTTCCTTTCACTTAAATTCATCTCTGGATTTAGTTTACAGCTTGTTCATTAGTCAAACAGATGCTTCGCAACATCACTAACATCATACACTTTTCTGATAAGGATCTCAGAGCAGCAATTCACTAGTGATGGGGCAAAACCTAAAATACATTGACTAATGAGCTTGGCTGATGTAACACTGGGCCTGCTATGGGTTGCTGCTTACTTGACTCAGTGTTATAAATCTCTAGCTTACATTAGCCTTGCATTTTGGTAGTTTCACACTCAGCAGGAAGATTGTCTTTTTATTATCATTGGTTACTCATGTCTTAACTTCATTAATTCAGTGGAATTTGTCCAGCAGCATAAATGGGGAGGGAATTAGACCCAATGTTTTCAAGTGAGAGAGTTTCACGATGAGATTCCTTGCATTGTAAGTCTGCTCCTATCCAAACAATATGTGATACAGGTATACAATGGCCTTTAACTTCCTGAATGCTTATGCAGTGTGTTTTTCATCAAACAGTTTGGATTAAACACATGAATTACACTTTCTAAAAACAGATCGCCATTATAAGCACGAACAATACCTGAGAACCTCAGGAAATCTTTTAGGTCTCAGGTTTGTAATGGAAAAATAAACATTGTACTATGTTTCCTCTCAGATAGGGCTTTTCAATTTGTTTAACTAATGGGTTTTAAACTTTCCAACCATGCTTCCTCTCAGGAGAGAGCACTTGGGATTCAATCTGTCTCTATTTTCTAAGTGTTTCCTTCTGAGTCCCTGTGGGTCACAGCCTCCAGCCACTTTCATCTCTAAACCAAACCTATTTTTCATGGCTTACAGTGAATGGCTTCATGTCTCTAGAACATCCTACATGTTTTAAGAATAAATATTACAAGTCTGTCTTACATATGCTTTCCAGTGGAAAACAGATTATTACATTACAGTGTATTCTGCTTAGTAACATGCTGCGTTAGTGATTTCTCTGTAGTAAGATGACTCAACTGTTAGACCTGAAGGTGCACAATTAAATTTAAATTTAACTCATGACTAGTTGAGAGACATCATCCACCTCAAGCATTGCATAATCAGCCAGATGCACTTAGCTGGATATATTAGCCTTCACGAAAGGTGGTGTGTCATGCTGTCACATCATAACTCATGACAGCCACTTTGATCCGTCTGTCCCTGTGGGAGCTGAGATAACAATTCATGAAGCCATGTAAAGATTGAGTAGTTGACTATACGTTTATAAGCATGCTAACAGAGAAACAAGGAATGCATATTTAAAGCGTGCTTTTAGTTGATGTGAATCAATATAGGTCCACAAAGGACAGCTGCAAATTTATTTTTTAAAAAATTCATTAATACAGCAGCAGAGCAGCTTAACCAATTGATCTCAAGTTTTGTATCAACTAGCTAATTAGAATATGGTTGTCGCTAAAGGAAGTCAGACTTGGCCTTTTTTAAAATTTATTTAGCACTTGTAGATTTATTCTGCAGCAAGTTTTACATCACAGTAAGTGTGGCAGACAGTCTGTCACTCTCGTGGACATTGCCCCTAACAGCCTTTCTTTGTGTAAAAGCCTGCCAAAATCAGTGTAACGCTAACACCTACTCTGTCTTCAGTTATGATGTTGATACTTTTCCAACATGTTATCCAAATGCAAAAGGGTTGTGTGCTGAAGCCAGAGATGCAGGTGAACTCAAGCTTCAGTGGTGGCAGAAAGGGCCAAAGTTTTGATATTCACACAGTAATTTCCAAGGAGTTTAAGGGCCAAAATCAACGGCATGATCCAGCTGTTGTGCAGTGCTCTAGGAATACAAAGCAGCTGTAAGGATGACTTGAGTTTTAATTAGAGCAGCGTGAAGTAGCCAGAACACACCAGTGATCTTGGCTGAAATACTTTGTGCTGGAAAGGACTGCTTAGCATTATCATTTTGGACATCCGTCTGTATTTCTGATGGCATCATGATAAAGAAGAAAAGTTTCTGACCAGCTGCACGACATTATTTCAGTATGCAAATACCAAAACCCCAAAACTTTGCCTATCTGTTGTTTTACCAGGGTTCCAAAATTGATTATGGGGACACTGCCAGTCTAACATTGGTAACAAATGTCCTTCTGCTGTCTGCCCTGATCACATGTCTATATCTTACAGCATTCCTGATCTGCTGAAGGGATTGTGTTCCCTGAAGAATTAGCTGGTATGATCTATAATGACTTTAGTGTTTAACATTTAACTGTACTGGTTTGGGGTTTTTTTCCACTCCTCGTCATATGGCATATTAAACTGGAACAGTCTCCAGTCGAACAAGAAGTCTTTAGATGATCAGTCACCTTGATTTCAACATTTATTGGCTACTTGTTTCAGTATGTGCTCACAGCATTGGTACTTGGCATGGGAACTCTTCAGCCTCTCCTCTGTTTCACTCGTCTGTTAAGCTTTAAGCACAAAGGACAAATGCTATGATTATTTACTTGAGTCTGTATTGTTGTTCTGGGCACGGGTCCTTTGGTTTTCACAAGTTAGCAATCCACATAAGATTTTATGAAATAACCTTTATGTTAGTTTTGGTGACATCAGGGGAAAATCTGTGAGGAATTTGCTGAGTAGGATGTCAGGAAAGGACAGGCTGCATGCTGTTCCAAACCTTTCCCCTGTCGACGGCAATTTGTTCTCCCTATAGCTCTAGAAATGACAGGTTAGATTAGGCTCCATTACAAGTGCTATTAGAATCAGATAACGCAAAAGGGTTCTTTGAACTTAATATGTAGTCCCTCCTGCTAATGTGACATGCTGATTTTGGCTCCATACTGCTTTCCATTAAAATAATAATAATAACAATAATATTATAATACACACACACACAAGTTGATTTACAGCTATGATATGGTTGTTGCCTTTGGCTGTAAATTTGTAGTCTGGAGTTCAGTTACAGATCTAACTGATTAAGATATCACATGAAAGTGCTGGGTTTCTAACAGGCTAACAATGTATTGTAGGGTTGGTGCAATTGGGATTGTTTCTCAGCTGTGGCTTTGAGAACTGTATGATGAGAACTGCATCTTTCAGAGGCTCCGCTGCATAGGCATTTGGAGTGAAGCAAAGCACTGTGCGGAAGTGCCTGGTACACAGGGGAGATTGCTCAGAACTCAGGCACTGAGGAAGTCAAATCTTTGCCCTGTTATTACCAATCAATATATAGCACCAGGAGTGAAAAAGAAGTTAAAATATACTCAAAAGGGAGACCAAATCATCTAAAACCTCCATCGGATCTGAAACACCCCACAAATGAGGAGGAGAACTGGAAAATTTTTAAAATAGTATCAGTCTATATCTACAAGTAGTAGATACCAACAAAAAAACATCAAACAAAAATACAAAAAAAGATGACACCTTCTCAGATGTCAGGAAGAGAGGATGATAGGGACACTACATTGACCTTGTTGGCTTAGAAGTCCTCGGCAAGGATCACCCCAGATGGGGATGGATGGCTTTAGCCCCAAGGGATTTGGATAGCCAGAACTAAGGCTACATGGCCTCAGTGTGTGGCTTTCACAGGACAAACATGTAGAGATGCAAGTGTTCACACCATCTCAAAGACTGATTAAAATTATTAGTTTTATTATTAGTTATTCCTTATTATTAGTCATGCCAGGCTGTTTTCCTGGATTCTGCAAATGTTTGTTATTATTGTTTTGTCTAACTTGAAGAAATAAAAAGGACTCTCGCTACCAAGAGGTTGCCATAGGACCAGGTAGGAACGGATGGCTGCGTTGTGCAGAGGTGCGTGCTGAGCAATGCTGCCTGGTTGAACTTGGATGCTGCATGAAGCAGACATATTTCAAACTCTGGACTGTGTGACAGCCGAACAACACCATGCCAAGAGAATACAGACCTCATTCTTGGTTTTGCTTTTGCAGATGACTCTAGTGTTTGTTTCAGTCATGCTGGTCAGAGGAGAGTGCTAAATCAAATGACTAATACAATGAAGAACGGAACAAATATCTACCCTTAGTAATTCCAGAGTTTCCTGAATTTCTAAACATTCACGCCTAGAGCACTAATCCATTGTGCTCTCTAACCCTGCCCCAATCTCTTGCCCTCATATGCATCAGGACTTACCTGCAAGAGCAAACAAGAAAAGGTCTTGGTTCCTTCTGACAGCATTATATGTTACCGGTGTGCTTTTGTGAGAGCCTACATAGCTGCTTGCCCTTGTTGTTGGAGTATTGGCACAGAGATATGGATACTTTATGAATCAGGACAATTCTCTGCTCAGTAAACAGCCTGAATAACCAAGCCACAGGCCTGTGATTCTTATACAGACTAGGAGAGGACTTGTGGCTAGTCTAGCTACCTAACACCACTACTGCCTTCATCCTTTCAACTGGTCTGCTTGCTGCGCTGGAAAAGTGTTTGTTATACAGGTGTTAGGAGAAGCAACACCCAAGTACACGTGCTGAGCCTCATGCACTGAAGAAGAAATGTTCATGTCATCCAGATGACGCTGCCTCCATAGCGGGCTTTGCACTACCTGCATTGGGAGTGCTGCTCTGTGGGCTCCCTGCCACCCTGTAAGCCCTGTGCCAGATGCAGCAGATTGGGCTGGTCCCTGGGCTGCACCCGCTGCCTGTGCTTGAGTGAGGGGGAGAGGCCATGGCACTGCTCAGAGGAGCCCGTGCAGGAAGGAGATATTGCCCCATGGCAGATGGATGTCATGGTGTCTCCCTTATTTTGTCATACCATATATGGTGTCTTATCAGTGGAAGAAACTTGAGTCTTTTTAATTATGAGAAAGAAGGAGAATTTCCCCTGTTAAGGGTATCTGACAAAAATGCAGTGACTTAGATGCAGGACACAGATTATTTTCTTCTATCAAGTCATCACTATCTCATTATTCCCTAATCTATTTTGCTGAATAGAACTTTTCTTTTTATGCTGCTTGCAAATAGCGTAGAAAAGTTATAGCAGACACACTCGTTGAGGTACAACACAAGAATCAGCAAAGCCTTTTTGCTTTATCAAAGATTTATAGCTTCTAAAATTGATTCTTATAACAGTGGATCGTAGCAGCACATTATTTTCACCAAGGATTATATCAACAATAGTACCTTTGCTTGAAAAAAGAAATGAATAAGCATAAATGTATTCTCAAGAAAAAAAGATTTCTGAAAATTCCACATCCAGGTGCCATTCTGAATAGATATAATCTGCTTGAAAGCAGAAAAGGATTTCACAAAACTGAAAGAGGAAACCCAGTCATCACTAAGGCAGATTTATACCACTTTAACACCATTTTCTTAATTCCAAGATAAACTCTTCTCTGGCTAAATTACGGCACAGATTTACAAAGAACAGAGCTTATGCTGGTATAATTCCATAAATTTTGTCATTTTCAGGAAAACTTGTGGTTTCAGCTGGAATACTTTTACTTGAGTAATGCATGCTGACCAACTAAGGAGTAACATAGACTTGTTTCACAAAGATTCATGTTTCCCAGGCTTCATCTGGAAAAACATCTTGGATGCATGAGGCATGAGGAATGATAAGCTATTAGATCATCATTCAGTCAAAAAAATAAACTTTTATATATCACTCTACCCGTGTTTTGATTACTGTGCTTTCCAGCTGCCAGAAAGTACAAACAGGAGTCATAGAGAAGAGACAGCTCAAGTAGCTGACACCACTAGACAAACATGCCACTAGGTCTGATGAGGGTTTAGGTATTTATTCTCTGGAGTGACTATGTGGCTGAAAGGGACTGGCCAGGAGCAAGGTAGGTGGCAACAGTGCTAACTGCCTGCCGTTCCGCCTTTCTAGCATGTTTCAGCTGAGCTGGGAGACATGGGAGTAGATTGGCTCCTACTCATCCCTCTTCCCAGCCTGTTTCCAGCCCACTGGAGTGTCCTGTGCCCAGGATTACTCCTGATTTGAAGAAAAAGCATGGATCCTTGGAGGAAAGAAATGCCCCTGCTTCCTGGGGCTGTATATCTTGCACCTGATGGAGCATGTCTCGAGACACAGCCACCCCTTGAGGGCTGGATGAGCACTGTGCCCTACCATGATTCTTCACATCTTTCTGCCCTTTTGACTTATGCCACTTCAATTGAAAATCAAACTGTGGACTTCACATGAAGATAAAGCTAGCAATGTCACCATTAGTTTCAGTCCAAACCCACTAAACATTTGTTTTGTCACCTGACAGCCAGAACGTGCCTGGAAAATGGTAAGAGGTGATGCAGATTAGCTGGCCTACCAAAGATTTTTCACTCCAGCAGATGGGTAATCTTTGGTGTTAGGTAAGCATTACTTATTTCTTTTTGTTGACAGCACAGAACCAAGCTGATAACCTGCAAGATCAAATATACTGTGGACTTATGAACCATGCTATACCTCTCATAACTAGTTTCTAAAGACCACTGCTCCTATAGCAATGCATTTTCTGCTTCTGAGACGGCAGGAAACTGCTGAAAGCAGCAACGGACAGGAGCAGGCTGATAATCATCACAGCTCTTGCCTCCAAGTCCCTTGTCCCTGTCCTTACAATGACCAGCCAAAATACTTAAAACTGATATGTCACTGAGGGGACACAGCATGGAAAGTAAAGGCATTCTGTGGTCCTTGCAATGCTACTTTAACCTGGGAATGAACCATGGGGCAAACAGGGGATGCAATTAGGAAATGAGGAAACTAATTCTTATTAGCTTTCTACAAAATCTATTTCAAATTTTCACTTCAAAATTATTTTTTATTTCAAAATTAACTTGGATTTTAACAAGTGTGAGACAAGAAAAAAAGCTAAATGTCCAAAATGCAAACTTCAAGCTTTGGGTCGAGGGAAGTATTTTGCTGTCTCTTACTGACCAGACATGAATCGTGAATCCCGTATTCTCCTCGTTAGCCATGATTTGCACAGCTCTGATTTTGTTGAAACCAGTAAACAACTATAGCTGCATTTTACATTTGACTAGTTTATGCTTCTTTTGTTTTATAAAAATAACAAAAAAAAATCACAATGTAGATACCCTTACAGATGTTACAGCAAAGGGGAAAAAAGTTATACAGAGGACCTGTATCTTCTACAAATATTGTCTCCAAGAGACAACAGCATAAAAACACATCTGCAGCATCTCAAATTTCAGCTGTCAACCAAAGCAGGGAGCAAGTTCCAAATCTCTCTCAGTGACTCCTTTGTAGGAAGTTTCAGTTGTTGATAGACACAGAATACCAGCTTGCACATGAATGCCTGGTCGTTTGGTGAGAGGTGAGTTTAACCCCCTCCCTTAGACTGGGCTGCCTTCCACCTCCCAAAAGGTTCCTCCTCTGTGAAATTTAATAGGTTTCAAAACAAGGAGTTAAAAATAGTCTCTGATACTAAACCTGCCCTTGAGTTTCACTATCAGTTTTGGTGGTTTTACAATAATATTTTTCCCCTTGGGAAAAAAAAAAAAAAAAAGAGGAATTCTCTGGCTACGTGTACATTGGAGATTAACCATGTCCAGGACAGCTCTCTGACTGTGAGGCCAGCTGTCCTGGAAAATCCTTCAGGCTCTTAAGCCCTCTTAGCATCCATAACATGCTGGCTGCATCCACACTGCCCACTGGGAATTGCTCCTAGCCCATGCTGACTCCCGAAACATGCTCTCAGATGGTTTCGGGAGGGTGTTAAGTGGCCTGGCCAAAAGCGTGCCAGGGACCTCTCCAACGGTTTAATAAAAGTACAGACATTCACCTTCAAGTATCTGTGCTCATGCCCTGGCACTGTTTAATTTACAGCCTTTCCTTTCCACAGCCTGCTCCTTTACAAACAAAGGAAATGGAAAACTAATCAGCCGTGCAAATAGAAAGTGCAACTCACCATAAATACACAGTCTGCAGAGAGAAAATAAGCAGAGGGTGGTGGGAAAACAGAAAAGAATCCATATTTTTTCAAGTACATTAGGTCAAGGCACACAGAAGTGTATTACTTATTCTAGAGGCGTATTTTTAAGTCGCTACTGAAGGATGGTCTGGAGGTACCGCAGTTCAGCAGGGGTCAGGAAGAGACAGGGAAGCTGAAGCAGAGAGAGAGGTTGCACAACATCCTCCAAGCTGCACCAGGCTTCTCCTGGCTTTTGCTGGGCTCGGTGACACAAACTTTGAGCTCTTCTGCTTCATGTCGCTGATAAGAGGACTAGCACTGGGAGGCTCCAGAGTCGCCCCTGCATTATTCAAAGCCCTGGCCTTCACTTGTCATTACTATTTGTAAAGAGGTAAAAGGAAAGGAGAGTCTTACTTCATTCCTGGCAGTGCCAGCCCAGTGACTGTCATTATTTCCCAATAATCCTGCAGGCTTTCCACTGACTTCAGAACTTGTGGCAAAGAAAGTAAAGTAAATGTTAGCCTAACTGATTTAAATAGTACCAATGCCTCACGCTGACAGGGAGCAGCACAAAAACCTGCAGATACCTCACCTGGGCATTGAAAATGGCCTCATCCACTTTAATAGCTTTCATTTATAGAAACCATATTTACGTGCCTCTTCTAATGTCTAGGTTTCAAAATCCCTAGACAATTTCTTCACTTGAAAAGAATGAAAGTTATCCTGCATCTATAGGCTGAGGTGGTTTTGATCTTTATTTGAACAGTCTGTCAATGTTAATCGGCTCAAATCTTCACCTGGCTTTTTAGTTCAGAGCAAAAAGTCAGGCTAAGCTGAAAACACGTCATAGCTACTTTGAGTAGGGAAGGAAGAGAGAAGGAAGAAGCAAATAAATATCTCTGTACGGGCTTGGTCTCACATCAATGTAACTAAAATTACCTGCTGCCAGATTCAAGCTGCTTTAATGTCTGACTTCTTAAAATCCAATTTCAACAGGGATAAAATGTAAGTGAATTGTGTCTGTCTTGTTGCAACTAGCCAAACACCCTACCTTACTTAACTTTTTAAAAAACGTTGAATTTTCTTTTTTCCCACTAGGATAGAGTAAAAAATTCTTAGCTGCTTTTCTTAGAAAGTAATTTCAGTTCAGAAGCTTGGAAAAATATTAAAAAAGACTCCTACTAATGGAGTGGGTGTTTTACAGGCCTAGATGAAGATAAAATCATCTGCACTGGCACAAATTCACACTGTTCAGCTTTAAGTACCTCACTTGTGTGACTGAGCTAGGAGTTTAGGTTTCATCTGTAATTTGCAGTGTCTTTGAAATGGAGCCCAAGCTCTCTGAGGCTATGTTAAGACTTCAGGCCTGTCCTCATTCACAGTCACGCAGCTCCAGTGACCACTGCCGAAGCCCACCATGGCTCCTGTCTATCAGGGAAAGCAACCCCTGATTTTCTTTCCATGGAAAAAGGTGCTGGGCAGAGGGTGGTGTTGCTCCAGCCTCCCCATGGGAGAAGATATGGCTGGAGGACACTGCTGCATCCTGTCCTGGAATGTGCTGGGAGGTCTCAGTTGTGCCCCTCTAAGCCACCAGTGACCTCTCTGAAGAGGTTGTGTCCCTAATTTGGGCACACCAGTAAGCTGACTGATAAACTGGCACTGGATCCACGAATGCATCATCACAAAGGCCAAATTTGCTGTTGGGTGGGGAGGCAATAACAGGTATTTGGCACCTCGTTATCAGCATCTGACACAGTGCCACACTTGGTGGCAAATGTTAGGACATGACAGAGGTTGTGGGACTGTGCCCACCCCTCACAGTCCCTCTGACAACCAACCCTGCCAACTTTGTTTTAATGAAGTCTCCAACTCAAGTGGCTTGTGCTGCTGAGATGGATTTTCTACAAGGCATCAGTACACAGACCATTGCCGCAGGGACACTGCTGGCCAAGAGGAGCAGAGAACCCAGTATTTCTAAAAGGTACTGAAAAGAGTCAAAAGCTCACCCTTACTGAGCTACCTAACTGGGAAATGAGCTCATTTGACTCTCCAGCCACAATTCCTTGTGCTGAACTCTCTTTCTTGGGAGGAAAAGTAGATGGAATTTGGCCATTATTGCCCAAAACCAGGTAATTTAAGAAATAGCAATAAACAATGGATCTATGTTAGCTTTCTTTTAGTTAGAGCAAGTGAAACTAGAGACTAATTTTTAATAATTAAGGTAAATCTGAAAAAAATTAATCACAAAATTTTCAAGTTCCTGTTTCCTATGAGGAGGTGGATGACAGAAAAGCAATGTGGGTCTCAGTGTTGCTAAAGGGCATTGGTGGGTGCCTCTAAATATTAAGGCATCACTGGGTGTCTCAATTAAAATTTAAAAGACTGATTTGATGTTTCACAATCATGCCAAAAAGTTTAGTCATTATCGAAAAAAAAAAAAAGGGGAGGCATACACATATGGTATATGATTGGTAAGTCAGATAAGAAATTGGGTAAGAAAGCAGCATATAAATAAAGAAAAGACTGTTTCTCTTTATTTACTGAAAAACTGTCTGACCCAGCAGTTATGTAATGTCTCAGTATTACTTATTTGTTTACTTAAATATTTTTCAGCTGCCTTCAAGGAAGTTTAGGTGACTGAGAAATTACTTTGGGCTACTTCTCCTGTGCATGTGTGGTGGACCCACGGCCTTGGCAAGGACCTGCTGTGGTCGCTGTTGGCAGCTTAAACACATCTTGGCTCCACAGGGAATGAGCCGGACCCCGTGCTGCCCAGGCAGCTGCTTTCCTAGCTGTAAATGCTGGTTATGGTCAAAATCCTAATCTTTCCTCCTGTGTCTGAATTGCTCAAAATGGTACTATTATTGCTTTTTAGCTTCTCATCTGTGGTTTGGGCAAAGGAAGGTAAACCAGTTTTCCTCCTGTGAGGATGCAAATTGATCTCTTGTCATATTAAGGTGCTATTTTTAGTTATCTTAAGAAACAAGACGTAACAGAAAGTGTTCTCACATGCTCATTTCACATTTTGCATGCTGTTTTACTTACTCTTCCACAGTGAGAGGAAAGCTTATTCAGGTTTCTATCCCTAGTAACAATGCCTAAGTGAGCTTTGAGTACCACCTCTTTCCTCTTAATATTCACTGCGTAGCCCACAGATAAGAGTTTTTCCTCATCTATATTTGTCCACTTGCACAGTGGAGGGATTTCAGAGGTGGAAGAGGTTTTTTTCAGACCCACCCAGCTGAAAGTTAAAGGGCAGCTCTCCAGAGCACCCAGTAGCTGACTGGTGAGCACAGCTGTCCAGAAAAAGCAAGCTCAGACTAGCCGGCTGAACCTCCGCTGTATATATATATTGAGAATACTTCACAAAGCTTTCAGAAAAGTCACATTGCATAAATATTTCCTTACCAAATTATTAAGAATATTTTATATCTTTAAACCTGAAAGACTCTGCTAAACTAAACGTAATTTGAGGAATACATACATTTGTTTATTACTAAAATATTTATCAGCTAGGAAACTTTATTAAATGTTAATTTGTATTCATTTCTATTCAGTTACACTTTTGGATTTTCTGTTATAAGCACAGTGCTTTAGGATTTGTATATCACAGCCTTAGCGAAATTATTAAACTCAGTCAAAACCCAAAAAAAGTATTTGCCTCTGTATTAAGTTCTGTAACTCATTTAATCAAAGTTAATTTCACAATCTGGTATCCTACTATGTCTTTCAAATTCATCCTGTACAACATCATTGAGTGTATGTCAAACAAAGAGCATAAATTAAAAAAAAGATCAGTCAGCAGTTTGTCAGTCAATTCTAGGACTGCAAAACTGACTCAGTATGAAATGGCCATATTTAGAAAATATCTGTAGAGCTGGGAGTTTGCCATGTGCTTGACCTAAGGGAGCTGTCATACTTGCAAAAAAAATCTTCATTATACTTGTACTTACTAATACAAATGTTATTACTTTTTGGAATCAAGAAAAACCAAAGCCTGCATGGACAAAAACTTGACAGCACCAGCCTCCCAGGCACTAGAAATCACCTGGCCATAATGCGTGGAAAGCAGCAAACACTGAGTATTCCACAAACCTGGGACTTGTTGAAATAAACATATGTGTCGAAGACAAAGGATTATAATTAGAAGGATAGGAAAGCCTAGAAAATAAAAATACTGTCAGAACTCAGTATTCAGCATTATGGCACAGACATCATGGACTGATGTGCCAGCAGCAGGCTTAGCTCCCCTGCCCTCTGCTCAGCCAGCCTATGAAGTAATGTTGCGCAAACAATTTCTGCAGGTAGCCAAATACATGACATTATCTCTAAGTAAGCAAGAACAAGGCTGGAGAGTTCTGTATAAATACTTGTCACTGACTGATCTCTTATACCTTGAAGATGCATTTCTAGAAAGGGAAAAAAGCCCCCAGATTTGTTCTTCCCACTGTATCTTCAAAAAACCTGAA
The DNA here is from genome assembly GCA_008921705.1 of Burhinus oedicnemus. Taxonomy (NCBI): domain Eukaryota; kingdom Metazoa; phylum Chordata; class Aves; order Charadriiformes; family Burhinidae; genus Burhinus; species Burhinus oedicnemus. The sequence continues at coordinate 1,432,395 of VFFE01007650.1, forward strand.
AAGTACAATTTTATTAGGCTTTCCCAAACCTCAGAGAAACTTTTCCAAATGCCTGTAAAGGTGGAGGATTAAATAAATGGTTTGTTGAAGTAATGGAACAGTTATTAAACTTCATAACGCATGCATATTTTTAAATAAAAAAGAAAATATTGTGCTTTTTTTTAAATTTGGTTTAAAAATTCCATCACTAGAAACACATCATTAGCAGTTTGTACTCACATCAACTTTGTATCAGAGAAAAATAAAGTTTTGTTTGTGTAGCATTGTTAGGCACAATAGTAACTGCACAAATTTAAGAAAGAAAATAACTTATTTATGCCAAGTTAATGGAAATTAGCATTATGAATGACAATTTAAGGAGGATTAGATGATGTATTGCAGGTTTCAACCAACTAAAAATAGAAAAGCTATACAAGCCATAAAAATTGCACAATGTACAACTTTCAGTTCCAGGAAGATTGTGTTTGCAATCCGTGACTACAAATGGAATTGCTTTCTGACTGTTGAGATAGGTCTTCTGGGACCATAATTAATATAGAATATCCTGATCTTTCCAAATGAGTCAGATGTTTAAAAGTATGATATGATATTGGGCTTGAAGTTGTGAATTTCTTATAAAAACAGTTAATGATTGTCTTCCAATTTTTGAGCTGGGTTCACAATTTCAAAGTATGTTCCAGCACCATGAGGCATTTTAAAACTGGAAATAAAGTTTACTGTATAACCCATGTGATACCAGCAATGGGGCTTTTAAAAGACAGGCAAAATCCCAGACAAATAGTGTGAGACACCCAGTATTGTCATAAGAGTCAGCAGTGCCTGCTGAAGAGTTCCTCATTACACTAAGTCATTAACTCAGGATGCTTATTATTAACCTATTATGCTAAAAAGTTTCAGGGAAAATAATGTACATTCGGGATGTCCTTGGTAATCCTCAACAGTCCCTGAGGGCTTTGACAGCTCTGCAATTCAGATGAGCCTTTGAAAGACAAGAGATGATGTAAGTCATTTTGGTCACCTCCTGGAGCTGCCATCTGCAGGAAGCTCAAGTGTTGCTTTCCAGCCATGCTATTGCAACAGCATCTCCTGAACATTATTAATTTCAGAGCCCAGCTCCACCTGGAAGCTCCTGCGTCACAATGACAGCCCATGGTGTGGAGTAATACCTGTGTCGAGGGATGCTTCCAGAGCGGGGACTTCGCTAGAATCTAGGTCCGGAGGGGGGAGGAGGGAGTCGAGGATGGAGGTGTCCCCGTGCCATCGCTCTGCTGCTCCCACCTGAGGCTGACTGGGGTCCCTGCTGCTCCCTAGAGAAAAGATAAGGCTCAGGGGCTGCACGTGAGGACAAAGCAAGAAGCAGACTGTTCTGCTTGCTCTGCCTGCCAGCCAGCAGGCCAGCTAGAAAACACAGACTTCCAGACTTAAAGTGGCTTGAAAATACTTGTATTTTTTAATTTAGAGATTCCCATTGACTTTATCCGTGTGTCTGCAAAGCCATGACAGAACACAGTGACCTGGAGAACCCAGAATACACTAGGTGACATGTTTGCAGTATACAGTATACCAATCCAGGTGGTAAAACCTCACACTCCTGCTGCCTCCTAAAAGCTAGTACCACAAGTTGCACCTTTATGCCTTAATTTAGCAATCAACACCAAGTAACCCCCTTCATCCAAAAAAAAGCAGCTATAATGAGGGAAGGAAAAAGCTAGTAGGTAACGCACTGGGTTCCTCACGGAGTAGATTTGTTCTGCAGATTATGTGCAATGCAATGCGATGCTGAAATGACAGCAGAGAAGTAACGTGTCCAGCTTGGCCCATCTATTAGTCACACTGCAGGCAGTCTGCAGACTTCTAGTGGCTCAGTGAGGATGCATGACTCCCCTGGTTGGCCGAGCTGGGCAATCTGCAGCACAGCGAGAGTTGCAGACCAGTTTCTTTCACAGCCCACAAAGCAAACAAAGGAAGGCTGGGGACATGGTGACAACTCCAAATGCTATGGAGTTATAGCAGACATGGAGGTAACTGCGATCATTGCTATTGGAAAGCTGGGGATGTTGCAGGGCATATGGGGAAGAGCGCTGTAACACTGGAGGGAGGCAAGGTCACGTGTTGATAAAAGCTCATTCCTGCATTTGATTAGTTTGCATAAAAGAACAGAACTTAAATCCACCTTGTGGATTCCCTGAATTCTGCCCTGACCTTCTCAACTGTGCAGCACGGTTATGGTATAAGCAAAGTTTGGTAGGTCAAACTCACTTAGAGACAGCTAGCACGAAAAGATCAGAGCCAATGGATCTGTGCAATGATGTGTCCAGGCAGGCTCAGTGGCAGGACTGGTGGTGCCAGAGAGCTTCTGAGGACTGTGAGACCATGGAGGTCTTTCCTTTGGCAAAACATTTGGTCAAGGAGAACATAGTGTTCTAGAAAGCTGTGATTTTTTTTAAAGAAAACAATAATAATTTTGTTGAACTCTACAGACTGACTTATTTAAACCATTTATATAGTTCTCCTAATAACAATGTAGTCATACTACGGACATTACTGTTTAAGGAATAAAGCAGGACTACTACGGTGGCTAAGTTAATAGCAATTAGAACAGTGTATGACCCATTTCCCCATTATTTCTTAACAAACTGTATGTGAATTCTTGCAAAATAGTAAATACCAACTTGGTATTTATACTTTTTTTTGGTCCTTGCTCTGAATTGACAGAACAAGATTTATTTGATTATGAACAACACAAGGATAGATACAATAATGAAATCTTAACCACAGCCCTCATCACAGTTAAATTGCTGCAAACACAGTAAGTAAAACTTGGCTTTACAGGAAAAAACACAGATTTTACTGATAAATACTTTAATTTTATTGAAAATTTGTTCAGGAAACTTCAGCCTTGAACAGCTAGTTCTAGAAGAAAATTGAGCAATTATCCATCCATTTATTTATTTATTAATAGTAGAAAGCATTTCCTCCAGGTGCAAGAATTCAGGTTATCACACTGTTATACCCACAAGCTCTGGCATGACAGCTTACAACAAGCAAACTAGAGATAATTTGTATGAGGCACATGGGATTTACAGAAATTAATTCTTTGCCCTACAAAAAGTCTGTCCTTCAAAAAAGTCAGTGAGAGTTTTCTCATTAAGTTGAAGAGGAATGATCAAGACTATTGTCTTTAAAATTTAATATGCAACTACCTAGAGCTAATAAAAGAAAGCTAGCCATATTTTTGCAATGAAGAGCTTCATTTTCAGCGCAACTCACAAAGTATGAGAAACAAAGAATAGTTTTCTGTCAATCAGCTCATACTAACTATTAAGATAACAAAAATGGTGGAATAAGGCTTAATGGGTCAAATTCTGGCCTCATTTGTCTTGACTCTTTTGAGTTTAAAGAAGTTACTCTGGATTTTCATCAGTCTAAATGAGATTAAAATATGATGCACTGAATGTAAAAAAAGTGGCACTGTTCATGATTTGCAGAAACCTTGTTCATAGGAGATGTGGTTTAAAAATAGGCCCTTAAGAGTACTTTCCCTCCACTATATATTATTTTAAAGTCATCTTACAAGTGCAGTAACTGCACCTAAATCTTCACTCACAGCCATCATACAGGTACATGAAAAATGCTCCTAACTACCTGTGAGGCTAATGAAAGAAGCAGCTTTGCTCACAGGCTTTGCCTCACTGGCATCTTTAACGTAATAGAGCTACGATAACATCACAGCCCTTTGCACAGCTGGATGCTTCTTGGGCTGTTTTTTCCATGCCAGTTGTTGAGACCTTTAATCACATGCACTAAAAAGAACCATTTTTGTTTGTTACTCTCAGTGCAGCAATACAAAGCTATTGATTCTCTGTAGATCTGTTTTGGAGAAAGCTTCTCAGCTTTCCTTGTTCACATATACATGCGCCCTTTCCCCCAATGCACCACGGATCAGTGAACCAAACTTAGCAGAAGGAAAGCTGAAGTTTTCTTTGGCAGGTTGGCCAAGATACCCTAATGACAGTTTTGATGAAAGTCCCCATCTTCCCATTGATCTATAAGCCACAGTTCCCAGGACCCTCAAAGAAACAGCTAGGGAAAGCAAGGAGCTTTCGAAGCTGCTTTTCACTCTCTTGCAGCTCCAAGCCCCAGCTGTCATGCTGGGGATGGTACAACGAAGGGCAAGTCCTTCTGGACGGACAGTGTGGTGGGGCACTGGGAAGGTCTGGCTATGCACAGCTAGTCAGAATAGGACACAAATTGAGGCTGATTTTGGCAAGCACTCTATGCCCCACCAGCATTGCTGGAGAAGGCTTCTGGATGCATGAAGGGGCACCTACTTCCCATGGCCTACAGGCCGCCATGGGGGCAGGCAACATGCGATGGCTTCCACTATCAAATCAACTATTTGATGATGACTATTATAATCAGAAATGTTAGTTAGAATTACAGTTCCATTTAATTTATTGTCAGGGCCCTAAGGGCCCAGGATCCATGTCAGACCCCCAGGGCCGTCTCGTCTCCAGCTCCCCACAGCTCTGCCCTGCCTGGCCATGGGTCCTACCAAGCTGGACCCACTCATGTGCCCATGACCCATCCTGGGCTCAGCTCATTCCTGTCCCAAGGGAAATGCCTGATGCCCAGGGCTAGGGCTGCCCTCAGGCCGCTAGTCCCCATGGGGGTTCCCCCTGCTCCCAGCCCCCAGGGAGCAGCCATCCATGCAGTGCCCTGACATGTATTTTCTTAATTGTGTATTTAATTGCTTGTAATCATGGTTGGTATTCCTTTTTGCTCTTGCTTAAGAAATTGCTTGTATTTTAAAAGCTTTTAATTTTCATTGATCTTCGATGTGCATGTAGCAGATAAATTTGTGCTTCTCTTTTCCTACAGCATATTACAAAAGCTTCTTTTTCTTTATGCTACAGGACAGAGAAAGATAAAAAAGAAATCAGTGTGCTTATTCCTGAGAAAAGACAGATTGCAGAAAAACAAATGCGCCCCCCCCAACAATGTCTCTCCTCCACCCTAACAGAGGCATCCTACATTCCAGCAATCGTGGCCCCAAGTGCTGGGATGGCAGACTCAGCACGACTGGGAAGAAGTTTCAGTATGAAGCTCACCTTGAAACTTGATTAAACTATTGACTCAGTAAGGACTAAAAGTAAAATATTCAAAAAAGATTGCTGTCACAGTCTTAACAGCTGAGAGTCAGGAGTTTCCTGGGGTTTTCCAAGAAGCTATGGCACAAGAGACCAGGGGATACTGGATTTGACCAAATATCCTTTTTCCTGTAGTCCTGGGAGGTGGTGGGATCAGTTGTCCTGACATTCTCTTCCGCATTCCAGTGGCTTACACCAACAGGAGCACTCTGCAGAGCTAACTCCAGGGAACCAAACCCCTGAACTCTGCCACTGAAATTTCTTAAAGGCAATGTGTGAATGCAATTGTGGCTTCTCCAGGAAAGACTTATCACATACCATCCAGTGTTCACAGGAATTTTCTTGGTTATTATTGTCAAACAAACTTTCAAGATGCCAGACCCATTTCTTCAATGATTACTGTCACAAATCTAATCAACTGCATACTATGCTGGCTGAAGGTCTCAACCAAATCATAATTTTTTTTGGTTTCCCAGCTTTTGTTTAAAACCCTAAAATCTTTCATACTGCAATTTCAATCAACAACTTAGAAAAAAACCCCATTATTTCTAATAAAGATCCTTTTAGAAGATTTCAAAACCTTTTCTCAACCTCCTAAATATTTGGCACAGCACATCCTTGCAAGCCTGAAATTATTACTCTGTTTGCTATGGTTTCTTTTATTATGCTATTATACAAGACTGTTGTACTTTGTCATTTGTAGCACATTACCTCAGACTTGTTCAGGTACAAAGATGGACTTCTAGGATGATCGTGTGAGAAGACAGAATGAAAAGCTTGGCTTGTTTAGGTCAGCAAAATAAAGGCTGTTAAGGGATCCAGTTTTTGTCTATAAATATATCATGGAGGCAAACATCAGAAAGATGGAAGAGCCACTTAAACTAAATGACAATGTTGGCAAGGGAACCCATCGGCATGGATTGGCCAGAATTTAATCTATGCTAGAAACCAGAAACAGGTTCTCATTTGGAGCAATGAGATTTGGGAACAGTTTTCCAGTTGGGGTAACAGCAGCAAAAATCCTAACTGCACTCACAGTGGAACTTGATAAGTTTGTGAAGGGGATTATAAAATGGGATTCCTGCAATATTAGGACAATCGATTTGATGACTTATTAGATCCTTTCCAGTCCTGTGTTCCTGTATAAAGCCATAGTATATCATGCAGATTCTGTAACCTTCAACCATGCATGCTTCAGAACAAGATATGCCAGCATGCTTTATGTGCTTCAATATGTTTAAAAACAAAAGAAAACTCCCAACCAAACAGTTCAGTTTAGTAAGTATATTTGTTCAGGGTAGTGGTAAAACTTAAATAATTTTCTCTCCAACATAGACAATAAATTCAATAGAACCCAAATGTACTACAAAACAAACATCTTTTACATTCACTTGTCCATCACTGAAATTCCTAAGATTATTGATAATTAGTTCTACTTGTCCTCTAGCACTATTTAAGGTTGTTTACAAATTTTATACAATATTTTATCCATGACTTTAAAGCCCTTGCAGCTGAAGTTCAACTGTTATTTATGGTACTCTGCTCTAAGCTATAAATTAATTAAGGACAAGTACATTTTTGTGCTAATGCATTTTATGTTGGAGGGTATCCAAAAGATATAGCCAAAGGAACAGAATTATGATTCTTTCTCATTTGCTTGGGTCATAGCATGGGTTGTACATGTGAGAGGAAAGACATTTTGTTAAAAACAGAGCCATCTGGTTTTAGAGATATTTTACAGAACTTCAATTTTTTCATGCTTAAAAGATTGCTTATGCTGAGCTTGAAGTAAAACCCCACGAACCTCTACAAGGCAGAAAACTTCTTGGGTAAAAAAAATGTTTGGAAAAAAATCTATTTTCACCAAAAGCAGTAAAATGTTTACATAAAAATCAGCCACAAAAAGTATTTCTTTCTAAATGCATACACATACACACACAGAGAGTCCCCCCAAATAGGACACAACTATGGCCATGGTGGAACTATGCATATTTTCACTTTCCTGTATCTCCTATTTGAAATTTTGATAGAAATACCAGCATGCTATCTTCATATAAAGTGTACTAGCATAGTGAAGGCAAATTTTACTATGAAGATGCACAAAACATTACTATAAGGTTATATCTTATAGTAATTAATAGTATCTTAATTTGATTCACTTTACTGCCACCTAAGGTGGCTTCATAAACCTAATATCAGTTTTGCTGGTTTTGTTATTAGCAGTTCGCTTTCTTAGCCAGTAAAGTTAAAAATCTCTCACCAGTTTCTTGTGAACAATGCTAATTTCAGATCTTCACATTCAGCATTAGATACTCAGGAAGAAAGGATCCAGTAGAATGGAAAACATCTCTCCATTGTCATTAGTTAATGGACGGCTTAGGACCTGAATTATTGACTTCTAACATCTTTTCCTCCCTTACATAAAAATTCTTTTGAAAGCATTCTAAGCTTCTGGCTTCAATCAAATGTGGTGAAAATCAAGTACCCATTTACAGGTGTATTTGTCTACATAGCTTTGCGTGTATTTTTTCATTTTAATTTTGTTGCTTTTTGCTTTTACCATATGCACATTCACTCATGCATTATGAAGGAGCATCCATCCATCTTCTCCAGCCTCTTCTTATTCAAAATCCTTCCTCCATGCCTCCTTTACACTTTTTTCTCCCAGCTAAGCAATCACAATTTCACTTTTGACTGACAATGCTAGTGATTTTCATCATAGCCTCTGTTTCTATTCTCATTATATATTTTTAAGGATTCAGTCAGAAGAGAAATGCATTTTTCAAGTTCCTGATTTACCTCAGCAGTCCATGTGATGTATATAAATCAAAAAGTCTCGTTTCCTGCTCAAACTGCTACTTTTTTCTCAAGCAAAAATAGTCCTTGATGTAACAGAAACTGTCCATGTGCTCTGAACTCTTCAAATTGGTCATGAATAAATGGAGACTGATGAGTTTTCAGAAGGCTGATGTTACGAAACATTTTTTCATACATGAGAGGAAATGTCCTCGCTATTTTTAAGAGAAAACTTGATCCATATTCAAAAGAAAAGCTATATGCTGAATTTATACTTTCTGACACTAGATTCTGAATTTGCACATCAGTAATTCAATTTTTTTTTCAAAACATACTCCTTTGATTTGTCAAGATTTATTTTCCATCAGACTGTTAATTCTTCTTTTTCCCACATTATAAGTAAAATAAATCAGTCACCTACTAATTTAAAGCATGATGTCTAATCTCTTTTCCACCATTTTACAGTAAATATAGCAATGTAGTTCTAAAACAGTAACATGTTGAATTATGCTAATCTTCAGTTGAAAATTTACAGATTATTCTTAAAGGCTCATGCAAAAAACCAAGGTGGTTAGGCATTTTCTGCTTTTTTTTCTCAATGCTTAGTGGGTGCTTTGCTGTGTAAATAGACTGATTTCACCAGTCCATAAATTAAATCATCTCCATGTCCCGTGAATGTGGTCACTACTCAGTGCATTGATTTAGACAAGATGAATTAACCATGGCTGCTACGCTCAGCAAGAGCTGATCAAAACACAGCACTTAAATGAGCTTGTGTGATGGTAGGCCAGGTTGGTAGTAAACCAGAGCCTGCATTTTCTCATGACTTCTCTTCTGTTTATGTGGAATAAATTAGTGGTTGTGGTGGGATTCCTAACAGATGCTTGTTCACATAACAAAAGCACCATGGTATCTTGCATGCAGATCCTATGCAGAGCTGCAGAACACTGACAAGGCAAAGATCATGAACTTAATTCACAAGTGAGTCAACAAAGAAGTGTCAAGGCCCTGAAAGGTGCCTGAGAAAATCCTAATGGGCCACATGATTTCATTCAGGTTTGTTTATCAGATACAAGACATGGCTTCACTAAGGAATCTCCAGCACTGTAGGTTTTAAGTCTCTGTTATGACTGGTATAAGTACAGTACAGCCTCCCTAAGGACTGCTGGTTTCTGTGCTCCTCTGAAATATTATGGGGAAACAGTCTTGGGGTGGTCAGAAAGTCTATGGTACTAACTCTAGACTTAGATCCCTGGGCAAGTATTTCCTGGGCAGGTTTTTTTTTCTTCAGCTGTGAGAGGCAAACCTGTTCTCAAGAATCTCCCAGAGTTATCAAATAATTTCTGTGCATCATGGCATCCAGAAAGTGCTTGCCTTCACCCTTCCTTGATCATCCACAGCTTAGGGAGCTGGGCTCTGCAGGGCTGTGGAGTTGACTGCCTCCCATCCTGGCTGCGTCTGGGAAGGAAGCCAGGAAGGTGGGTGACTTTGACATGTCTCAAATCCATAGAGTTCTAGAAGAAACCTGGTCTATGCTCCTGTCATGTCCTGGCACCTGCTCTCTTTGGCTGGTTATTTTTGCTTTACATGGGCTTTGAAGCAGTCTCCAACGACAAACAGAACAGGATGGTTCTTCACACACTGAACAGCAGAGCTGCAAAACGCCTTGTCCATGGATGCAGAAGTTAGCATAGCTTGGAGGCAGACAGTAGAAATACTTGGAAGAAATACTTAAGTATGGTTGCTAACCAGATAAACATCAGTTTCAACCAATCTCTTAAACTGAAAATAGCTGGAGGCAGGGGGAGTGCTCAGGGGAATTTTCAAATCCTTGCCCTGCACTTGCTCTCCCTGGCTATCTGCTCTTGGCCACTGGTTTGTGTGTTGGTTGGTTTGTTTGCTTTCCCAGAGCAGAGCACACATACAGTCTCCAGCTGCCACAAATTATGCTGTGGAGTTCCCTGCAGTTGACTGAATTGCAGGGGTTGGCACAGAGAGAGCCCAAGGCTTAAACCTCACCTTGGGAAAACTAGTCAGAGGCTTACTACTAATTTAGTAAACTTCTCTCTTTTCATCTTATTGCTTATGACGGGACATGGACCTAAAACTGAAGGGCTTGATGCTCAGCTATTTTAAAATACTATGGCTTGGCTGCAGTCCTTGAAAGCAGGCTTCTTTATCCAACTGTAGTTCTGACATGAAAAACGTATGGTTATCTCACCGAGGATGCTTTTATTGAATTGCTTTGAATGTAAATGTTATGTTTCCTTTATTGTCTGAATGCAAAAGATTTCTATTTTTAGAAGAAAAAATGTAATTCATACCCTGCAACAACACAACCTGTGTCCTCAGCTGAAGTACACAAAAATGTCATAATGTCTCCCGGCAGGTGCTCTGGAACTGGCTTATGTTAGTCTTAAACCACAAAAATTTGTTGTCGTTACTGAGCAGTTCAAATCAGAAAGCTATTCTTGCAAAACAGTATTTAAGGGGCCTGAAAACAAGAACAGAGCAGCAGGGAACTGCAAAATGTTATCTCAAAAGCACGTGCCACACCCTTAAGTTAAATCCAAAATCAACTGTTCACGTGGACAGAAAGAAGGGCAGAGCATGCTGTTTGTCACTGGGCATACGAATGAGTTGAATGCCATGGCTCAGATGTCACAGCACACTTTTCAGTAATATTTTTAAGCTTGCAGTAATGCCTCAAGTACCTAAAATTAAAGTTGAATATCTTGATAGCAAGGATCTGAATCTTACATATATTTAGAGACCAGTGCTGTTTAACATCTTTGTTGGTGACATGGACAGTAGGATTCAGTGCACTCTCAGCAAGTTTGCCAACGGCACCAGGCCATGTGGTCAACATGCTTGAGGGAAAGGATGCCATCCAGAGGCACATGAACAGGCTTGAGAAGTGGGCCCATATGAATCTCATGAAGTTCTACAGGCCCAAGGGCAAGGTCCTGCATGTGGGCTGAGGCAATCCCAAGCAAAAATATAGGCTGGGTGGAATGGATTGAGAGCAGCCCTGAGGAGAAGGACTTGGGGGTGTTGGTGGATGAGAGGCTCAACATGAGCTGGCAAAGTACGCTCGCAGCCCAGAAGGCCAACCGCATCCTGGGCTGCATCAAAAGAAGCATGGCCAGCAGATCGAGGGAGGCGATTCTGCCCCTCTACTCTGCTCTTGTGAGACCCCACCTGGAGTACTGTGTCCAGCTCTGGAGCCCCCAACATAAGAAGGACACAGACCTGTTGGAGTGAGTCCAGAGGATGGCCCTGAAGATGATCAGAAGGCTGGAGCACCTCTCCTGTGAGGACAGACTGAGAGAGTTGGGGTTGTTCATCCTGGAGAAGAGAAGGCTCCAGGGAGACCTTATAGCAGCCTTCTAGTACTTAAAGGGGGCCTACACAAAAGGTGGGGAGGGACTTTTTATCGGGATGTGTAGTGATAGGATGAGGGGTAAAAGTTTTAAACGGAAAAGGGATAGATTTAGATTAGATATTAGGAAGAAACTCTTTACTATGAGGGTGGTGAGGCACTGGAACAGGTTGCCCAGGGAAGTTGGGGATGCCCCATTCCTGGAAGTATTCAAGGCCAGGTTGGATGGGGCTTAGAGTAACCTGGTCTAGTAGAAGGTGTCCCTGCCCATGGCAGGGGGGTTGGAACTAGACCTACAACATTCTATGATTCTGTGATTCTATGATTCTATGATTTATGTTTATTGATGTAACTATTGTTCTTCAGAAACTTCAGCTGAATTAGGGCTGGAGTTATAAGTTTTTAAACAATCTGTATCCAATTTTTTCTTAAGCCAGAAAGTTATTTAAGATAAAAGTACTGGAATCATAAATTACGTTTTCAGAGCTACAATTTAAAAGTGTATTGAATTGCTGCTTAATTGCAGAATGGTCTGATATCCAAAATCATTAGCAATGTTCATGGTGCATGTCACAACTAAAATTCCACATAAGCATATTTTTAAAATGATCTCTTCTTTTGCTTAGCTGTTTTATTCAAGAATCCGTTTCTCATGGATGAGTTGGTAAAATATGCATCACTCAAAGCTCTGTAAAGAACGCAGCCTCTGCTCTGCTTTATGTCAGTTGATTTCATCAGCTCTCAGAGAAGGATTTGAATGAGGATGCTGGCAAATAAAAGTCTTTTTGGTTTGCTTTAAAATTATGATATATTCAATTCTCATTTTAACAAAATATGTATTGTACATGGGGCATTGGAAACATGCAAGAAGAGGGGTGATGTTTCTTACTTCATGCTATCACTTTAGGGTGCAGTTGCCTCTGGGGTTCTGCTTCACTAACAGGGAGAACAACTCCTGGGACTCCAATCCACTGCCACTGTCCTTTCACAGAAGAGGAGGATGAAGGGATTCAGCCAGCATCAAATGCTTGCAAGTTGCTGCAAACCCCAGTGCTCTACTTCTGCATGGAACAGTGCAGAAAGCCCTGCATAGCCTGATGTTGCCACTACGTAAAAGTTGAGTGCTCCATTCTGCTGAAGCCAAGGGTTCAAAGTGGTTATTTGAGTTTCTGGTTGGTTTGTTGGCAGTTTACAGTTTAGCTGTTGATGCATCAAGAAATTCTTATCATTCTCTTCTCTGACAGGGCTTAGAATTGGCTGTATGAGTTTTTATGTTACTTACTGAACTCTTGTTCAATAAAAGACAGTCCTCCAAAACCACATGGTTAAAACAAGCTTTTTTGCTGGCATTTTTTTCCTTGCTCACATGTTTCCTTTTGAAAAGGAGTTAGTCCTGTGAAATTCTGTGCACAATTGTGCCTGTAGCTCTAAGCACTGTTTGTCCATGAGGAACTAAGACGACCCAATGAAGTGTTACTAGCCTTGACTCATCTGACCAAAGTATCATCTGCTATGCTCATTAATTACAATAGTTCAGGTGGAAACATTGGTCCCTGAGCTTAATTAAAATTGTCTGGCTTTTGGGTTTTTTTTTAACTCATCTAATGAAAGGAGAACAAGGAAACAGACATTTGAAGCAGAACAGTAGAAAACAAAGGTGCATACAGAGGAGGTACTCAAAAAATGTCTAAGGAACCAACTAAAAAATCAGTTTAAACATGTGTCACAGAACTTTTTCCAATGCTAGAATTTTCCAGTGTTGGACGTTCAAAATATTCCTGGAAAGCAGTCACTCTATCTGTAATCTTAGAGAAGTCTGATTCAATAATAATAAAATGTATCTTTATAATGCAGAAAGGGTTTTATGTGATTGTTCAGATGATTCCAGGCATTTGATGTGTTCAGATGAGTATGACATGAGGATTATGTCTAAACTAGTAGGTTAAACAGTGCCAAGGCTTGCTCAAAATTTTGGCACAGACTAACCAGTGGTCTTCCTGGAATGGTTCAGGAATTAGCCCTGGCTGGGGACCAGCCTAGCCAGGGGCTGGCAGCCTGGATGTAGCCAACCTGTTTTGAAGGCTGAGGAAGTTTAATAACGTAGGCATGACCAGCCAGTGACAATTGGAATGAAGGTTAGAGAACTGGCATCGTCATTGTCTAATTTCCTGATAGCAGACATAGCCAAAGTGTCATCCATGAATTCTTAACAGTTTCTGTATGGCTGTTAACACATTGCTTTCAAACAAGGATAAAACTGAGAAGTGGAAACATGTATTGTTGCTCTACAAAACCACAGCAGAACTGCAAAGCCCTGATTTTTGAGAGGAGGGCAAGCAAATGACAAGCACTCCGACAGATGGCACAGTCAGATGGAATGAATTCCTGAGGGTGAGTTCAGCAGAGAGAAGAGGAACAACGAGCATGGTAAAAATATGGGAACAGCAGCTGCCATAGCTGTTTCGACAAAAGTAAAGCAAGTTGAGCAAATTGCCTCAGGAGCCTGCCCTGTGTACAAATCCAAAGGGAAGAGCTGATAAGACAGCTTTACAGGGGAGTATGGTGCCATGCAGATCGGTGATGTTGGACTCTGTGTTGTTGCAGCTGTTAGAGAGGGATCAGAGACAATCACTTCCAAAGCTCACAACTGGAAGGTCAGCCGAGGCAGATGCTGGCGCCCAGAGAGAAGTCCAGCTCAGCCTGGCAGGCAATAGTGAATGCCAAACAGAGCAATGACACAAAGCTCAGACCACAGAAAGACATGAACTGAGACAATTTTGATTCCAAATGAGTCGACTGAAGATCCAGAAAAATTACTAATAAAAGCATGTTTACACTTACACTGGCAGAGTGTCAGTGCGATTGCTGATTATCCTCTGCCTTCCTGAAGACAGTGTTTCCATCCCACAGCAAAGGGCATGGACAATACCTGTCACTGGCAAAGAGGTCCTGACTGACAAGTACAAAGGTTTCATAGAAGGGGTTGTCACAGTGCTATTCCGTCCCAGTGTCCTTCCCTGTCAGCAAGGGCAATCGTGCTGTCCATGCATTTTTTCCCATGGTGGCACAGGCTCTGCTGAGGAAATATTGTTGAAGCAGAAGAAACAAGATCCTTCACCTCAGTTTTTGTGCTGTAGTGCTGTAGCATCAGATGAAGAAGTAACTGTGGGAAGAGTATTTCTTAGCCCTGTAACCCTGAGATGGAGCTGCTCTCTGGAAATGGTATGTGCATAAGCTGCGACAGGTGAGATGTGAGGAACTGGGACAGCATCAGCATATGTGGGCTATTCTGAGAAGTTAGCTACAAATCTCTTCCAGATGTCCGTGGTGAAATACTTTTATCAGTGGCTCTTAGCCTGGCATAATTTTCACAGGGATGGCAAAAGTCAATTAGCTGCCACAGAGCAGTTTCCTGGATGACTCTCAATAGATCACTCTGGAACACGGAGACATTAAAGCTCTTCAGCAAAATGGTTATGGGATTGTTTTCACATGGGCAAACAACAATTTTCTCTCATCTCATTCTTGGAAATGCTCAAAGCATTCTAGTTGAAACTTCCAAAACCAATTCAGACTCAGCCAGACATCCAGCCTGAACAACTAAAATTTGGCAAAGCTGTAAACAACTGGGTTTCATGCAAGACTAGATTTCTTAATGAAAAATGTCAGGCAAACTGAAATAGAGGTCTTGTTATCAGCTTGCTCTGTAGTATGTCTTCTCTTCTATGTCCCAGCATTTGCAAGTCAATTGGGATACCTGACTTTTAATAGAGAATTTAATATCTGCTCACTTCCAATTTTCATCTATTGCTAATTCCCAGCTGATTAGCTGTATTTTGCTAATGCAAGGACAAAATCTGAGACTAACAGAAATCCTTCAAAAGCCTCTCTTAACAGAGTTTCAGATTATTTTCTAGATCACAGCAATCTGTGTCAGTGTCACAGAAGTATCTGTATGGAACATCCTGATCTTTCTCAGTTTTCTCATGACTTTTAGGAAGGACTCACTAAGAATATTTAAGAGAAAGCAACTGAAGCAGTGGACTTAGACCAACCAGTTCACTTTCTAGAATTAAACAGATGAGACTGAGTACCTATGTTGATAAGACTGCTTGTCAACAAATCCATTCCCTCCATTCCGTGTTCAAAAAGAAGCATTTTTAAAGATGCTAAGAATCATTTTTAAAGATGCTAAAGACAGATTTTATTAAATTAAATCATATTTTCTGTATATTTTTCTTTGTAACTGAAACATCAGAAGTAGTATCTGTTCTGACTTTCACTATCTTATTCTCAGTGGATTTAATGTTTTCTTACAGAGTACATGAAAAAAGGAGGTGGTCATGATCAGTGAGCTGACGTACACAGCGCATTCTCAAAGATGCCCTAAGAAATTTATAAATATTACTTATAATGGTTTTAGCCAAACTTGCTAAATTTTTTCCTATGTTTGATCTGCAAATGACCTATTTTGGAGCACTCTGAAAATATATAAAAATAACACAATGTCTGCAGTTTATTTTTTCCTGCTTGCATTGCTCTATGACAGCATTTTTAAGATGAACCTCCCTGACACTCTGCCAGACTTTTCTGCGATGTCCTTGGGAATTCTGACCTATTAACTACAATGGAGTTTTAATGCAAGCTGTTTAAGGCAGGGTTGTTTCCATAAAGAAACTGTTTTGATTTTAGGGGTTACACAGATGAACTGCTTCTCCTCAAATTAGAATCCAAATTATTCCACTGAACTGCATGACAGAATCACACAGTTTTTGCCATCCTTGAGAAGCCTGTGGAAGGACTGTTGTACCAAAGAAGACAAAATAAAACAAAATTAAAATACAAAAATACTTATACTAGGTATTTCTTAAACTGTCAAAGGCTACATAATCTAGTATCATCACTGGACTCACAGAAAAACTAGGTTCGTTGCTTTCTTCATAGCATAGTAACACCATATTATTTATTTGTACTGGTAGATGCTTTTTTTCAGTTTTGTGCCTGCTTAGGTTCTCTCTCTATAGAGAAATAGGAATATGTGGTTAATATCAATATTCTCCAGCACTAAACCAGCTCCTTGGCCTAAAGAAGGGCTGGGATACCTGCACACTATCTCTGAAGGCTCAAGGATCTGCTTTTCTTGCCTAGCCCCTGGTATTACAGATACACATCTGTCCTGCTGCTAAGGCTTTGCCCTTTGGGGATTCCCACCGCAGGGGGACTGGAAGAAGAACAGTCTGATTAGAGCCTGCAGCTGAAATTATGCTGGGCTATGTCTTCTAGTAAACAATTCATCCCACCTAAAAGCATGAGTTTGAGTACTCTGAAGCAGATTTGGGTCAAATTCAGTATAAAGTTTCAGAGAAACAAAAAGTGAAAATGGAATGTATGAACTGCAGAAACAGTTCCTTTTGTTACTTCTGACTTTTTTTCCCCGCAGTAACATCACAAGAAGTCAGCAGTACTATCAGAATGAAGAAGAAAAATGAGAAAATGGTTTCTCTGCCCTCTTTTTCCACGTCCCAATTCCCCATCAAAGTCCAGTAGTGTTTTAAGTTCTTACTATACAGACAGAAACTCTTGTTCAAATTGTCTGCATGATTTAAAATGGGTATTTGAATACAAAGGAGTGAATTTTGGGTCACAGGGAGTAAGCACAACTCTACAACTTTGCATGTGGCTTCAGGTCTTCCCAAGTGTCAGCTTTTGCTCCAGTGAATATTTAAATATTTCATACAAAGTAGACATTTTTTTTCTGTGAAGAGTGAAGCAGTCATCTCATAATACCTTGTATTTAAAGTATTTTCCTGGGAGGTGGAAGATCACGTTTTAATCCCTATGTTGTAGTAATAAAGTATTCTAACCTTTTCTTTTCTGGATTGTTTTGTTTTTTTTCATGGTTCCAAACTCCCACCTGTCTTCCTGTTCTTTAAATTTTGCTAGAAAAGCCTCATAATAAAAACAGTATTTTACAGTCTGGTGAAATATTTAATCCAAACAAAAACTAATGTGCCTCACTGCAAATCCTGAAAAACCAGCAAAGCATTTATTTGTTTTTATTTTTTAGATTCGGTCATCAATCAAAAAAGTACAGATATATGCACAGTCTTAATCATAATTAATTTTCCTGGGAATTCCTCTGAAGGACTAACTAAGCAATGCCTCCTTCCCACTTTTCTCTTTGGGTCTTTCTTTTACATACTGGCTGCTTCTGAAACCTATTCTCCACCTTCTTCTTCTGTCTTACAGCTTCAGAGGTTCAGGGGCAGAACTAGGAGCACTGTAAATGTTCTTGTTTTCTGCCTGGGAGGAAGACAGTGCTGCATCTGTGAAAAGTTCCTTTTGTCAGTGAATCACCACAGTATTACTGAGTGATTGATTACTACAGGAAAACTTTAATGAACCAAGAAACCAAAGCTTGTTTGCTAGGGGTTTTTACATTAAGATGGATAAAATATTTTTTATATTGACTATGATAACAAATATAACTAAAACTACAATAACAAAGATATAAGGTGACAAATAATGTAATGTTAAAAAATATCAGTGGACATATTGCATAGCTACATATGCAATATTATTTTTATTCCCAGATTCGGGTGCCTATCTTCTTAGAATGTGGGAGGGGAGATGAAGTAGAGGAGCTGTTGCTGTGCTGGTAGCAACCATGGGGTGGCTGATGCACTTCCCCAACACATGACCCGACTGCAGCCCTATTCCTGCCTGCCACCCTTGCCCAGGCTGGAGCTGTGCCTGCTTCCCAGGCTGTGAAATCCTCTGACACTTGCTTATGTGTTCCCATAGGAAACTCCTGCCTCCTCTGGTATTTCATACAAAGAAAACTCTTAACTGCAGCCTTTTAGAGACTGACTGTGTTGTAAAATACTGGTTACTTTATTCCTGTACCCTCTTTCTCACTGACCCCACTCAGGTTCTCTGGTCTTTGGGCTTTGGTCCCTGAAACTATTTTTTCGTGCATCACCATCTATATCTGCTCCATTACAAGTGACTGGTATTAATAATTCCATAGTTACAGAGTTGCACTGTGATGCAGGTAAAGCCACGAAGGAGTCAGCATTTTCAGTCTAAGTGAGGGAGCCTTGAGATAGGGTTGGTGTTGGGGTGAACTGAAATGTTATCTGTCAGCTGTAGCTGTCAGCAAAATCATAAAGAAAGAGCAGCTGCATCATGCCACAAGCAGGGGAGTGGAGCAATCGTAGCTCCAAAATAGATTTGAGAGTCAGACAGAATTTTCTTTTAATGAACCCCATTAATAGTCATGGACTGTTTATTTTCAAACCTGCTTTGAGCCAGTTTAAAAGCTACTGCTTTTAAAATGTTTCAAACAAATGCTTGAGACACAAGTAAAGAAGAGCTATTTAGAGTAGGACTTACTCAACGGTACATTACTTCTCTAATAAAATGTAATTTTCCCTACTAATTATTCTCAGCTTCTGTAGCCCTAAATTCACCCTCACCATTCTAGTGTATAAGTGCTGATGGAACAACGAAATTGATATGACAAGAAAAAATCATAACCATGTTTCTCAGCCGGAAGAAAAATTATTGGCTTATTGTAGCTTCTGTAGCATTTATTCTTCCTTTTCAGAACACTTAATTAATAAGGTACTAAGCTATCCTGGAAATAATTATTAAAGAACAACATCTTACAGTCTTTTTGGGTCACCATTAAAGAAAATAATAAGCATCAGTCTTTTCTGGATCTTGAATTCCAAGATAAATGTAATAAAGCTTGTGGCGGGGTGTTATTGTTTACTGCTTGGAAAAACTTATGCAACAGCAGAATACTGTTCTGATTTTTGAGCTGCTGTTAATGAAGTACAACCAGACAGGGTACATTGCCATGAGTCAGGAAATCTGGATGTTCCTGGACAGAGGCCAAGGGAGCGTAGACACATCAGAGATGTGATGTATATGTATCCTCTAGGGGAGATACACTGAGTTGTTTTCAAGCATCTCAAGCTGCCTGATTCAATAAGCAACCAAATGACCACCCTGAAACGAAGTTACCAGTTGTCTATTTCTTTTTTTTGCACCAGGAAAACAAGAATGAAGTAGTCTGTCCAGGGGAGCTTAGCATTTAGATACTAGGTTCAGCCTTGAGACAGCAGGTCCAAAACCCAGAGGGTATAACTTTGTTCTTTCGCGATAAAAAGAAAAAAAAACCACAACCAAAAAAAGAACAAAACAAAAAAAACTAACTTAAAAAAAACCAAAACCCTGATATGCTACAATTTACCGTGAGACTTTAAACAAACCTTTTGAACTCATGGTCTGTTAAAGAATGGTAGGACTTTTTTGTGAGAGCATGGGTGCTACTGTTGTACACATGGGGAGAAGCTCCCATCTCCACAATGCTAAATCATTTACTCAAATGCTGCTACATTTCAGTACAACACTATGGTACGTGTGCAACACCTTAGCATTTTGGGAGCCTTCAAAAACCATGGGCCCCTATTTTTCAACAGAAATTAAGTGGTTTCCTAAAGTTACTTGGGATCACATAAAAGGGTACCACTGGTTTCTTTTCCTTTCCACTCCCCTTTCTTGCAGCTTAATATAATCACCCCAGGAGACTTTAATTTTTCACTCTTCCTCAACCCTTTTTTGGTAGGTGCATTTTCCTTATCTTCCCACAACCCTTCCCCACATCAGGCCCCAAGGGAGGGCTACAGCTTTCACTGCCTCTCACAGCAGAGCAGGACATGCAGAGCAGTTTGGTCCCTGCCCAGCCTGTCGTGGTACACCCAGGTACATGGGTGGCTGCTGGGACTTCCACATTTCTCATCTTTTATCAGAGGATGCTCTAACAATAAAGACTTGACCTCCCTTTCATGAAATCCAAGGAAAGGTCATTTATTACCTCATTCTTTTCCCCCCAAGAAGGCTTTCAGTTAAACTAAGAAATAATTTCCAGACCACTTGCTTTCTTCTAGACTAGCTTCGGGCCTGCCTTCACAGTTACTGCTGCCATTACACTGTGGCAGGGTGCGGTGTGGAAGACCCGTGCTGCCTTTCGTGGTGTTTCGGCAGCTGTGGCTGCAAACCTTGGCCTGGCTCTTCTGTGCCGTGGCACATACATGAGCGTGAGACTCTGCCCTGCTCTCAGACTCACTGTCCCTTCTGTCTACTGGTATTGCCAATTGCACACACTCAAAATCTTGAGACAATTTTCCAAAGTTGTGTTTCAGGAGATTTTAAAGCAATACCTCGTGGCATCAGATCATCTACAGCTCATAGACTTCAACTCTCTTGAAGCCATCAGGACTGTTTTTTTCTAATTTTCTCTGTTTTTCATTAAAGCTGAGTCATGTAATGGCAACCTAATCCCTAGGGTAAGTCTTTATCAAAAAATCTCAGTTGCCAAGAGAGTCACCTGAACTGCCACCATTGCTTTAACAAAGCAGGCAGGACTGGAAACCCTGGCTGCTTGTCAGGCCTGCAGGAGACAGGCAGCACCATAGGACATTTCTGTTTTCCAGCTGCTGTCTCTTCCCCCAGCCAATACGTGGGGTTTGTGTGGCTTCTCCCCAGTCCCACAGTGATTCTGGGGCTGCCCCACCACCAGCTAATTTGGGCAGTCCCCACCTGCCCACTCCTTCCCTCAAAGGTCTTTTTTCCTCCAAGCTCATTTTTTCCCCCTGCAGCCTCCCCCTTGTACCAGGCAGCTTGCCCTGAGCACTCTCAAAATAACAAGAAGCCCAGGAGCTGGCAGCACCATCTTTGTGCTATGAATTACTTCTAGTACAACTGAACCTGAGGGAATGGTTTTGTTTTGCCTGAAACATCTTAGTATTGACACTAGTTTGGCTTCTGTTTGGGTAGGGGTTTGTTCTTACAGCTTCCTGGTCACATCCCCAGTCCCCCTCTTTCCTTTTTCTGCTGTGCTTTACCAGTATGGCTGATTTCTTGCTACCTGCAACTCAGGGCACAGCTGTGCTTCCCTCTGGGGAGCTCCTCTAAAAATACATATTCTTATCATTCAGATTAATTCAACTTCTGTTCCTACTTCTCCCAGCAGAATCTGGTTTCCAAGGAGGGCTATTTAAGTCTCCTTATTCAAAGCTGTTGACGTGATGTTCAATACTGCAACATCTCAGGGTGTTAAAGTCACTACTATATTTATTCTTGTAACATCCCAGGTGTTATTAAAAGCATAGAAGTAAATAACTTGCTGAGAGTCATACAAGGAGTCACTGATGTGAAAGCCAGCCATTTAACCAGCCTTCCTCTCCCTTGGTGGGATACCTAGCACCTCACATTTTAAGGTAACATTATTTGAAAGGAGTAAACAACAAAATTCAAACATGGCATGAATATTTTGGAGCAGGAACCTGAATTTAACAAAGAGTTTCTGATTAATAAGCAATCCATCAGATGTCCTGTCACTCTTACAGCCTATTCCCCACAGTGTGATTTAGTCTTTGTTTGTACAACTAATGCTGGAGGTATCTAAATTAATCCACCTTGTGTGCAGTTATGCTTGCCTCATTTTTAGATACTCATTGCTGTCTTGGAGGGATTTTTTGAGTTGACAGCAGCAGCCTGCAGAATCGTTCCCATTCTACTTATTCCTTAACAAACCATTACAAATTGTTGTGTTATGTTCAGGATATTCACTGAATATTTATGTAGATTATTCTGTTTATTTCTGATATTTTCCTGTGTTTCCTTTTTGTTTTCTGAGCTAAGGAGAAACTCATTACACTGTCTATAGCAAGTATCATGTATTTTTCTAGCACTTCATTAGTTTTCAGAGACCTGTGGTAATACAGGTTTTGTGGCTGGCAGCAATTCTGAGCAGGGGCTAGAAACTAGTATCACTGATGGGAATATGTTTTCTTGGAGCCAGGCAGCTGTGTCACTGTCACAGAGAGACCTCTGAACAGGTTCTTCTGGGCCCCCAAGTACCACAGCAATCCTGTTGTGTATTTCCATTTACAAATAGATCAAATTCTGTATCAAAGGTACTTACATTGCACCCCCTTCATCTTTCTAATAAAAAGCTGTTCCAAAATAATTTTGGATTTAAGAATGTGTTCTCTGAAAGTGGGAAAATCAGTTTAGTTGTTTTTTTTCTCCAACTCATAAGCTACTTTTAAAATCACTGCCCATATGGATTCCAGGCAGGGCAGTTAAAGACGCTGTTATCTGGCTTACCCATGGTTTAGAGGTCCCTAGCTTAACCCATGGTTTAGAGGCCCCTAGCTTAACCCATGGTTTAGAGGCCCCTAGCTTTAAAACACTAAGCTTCCTGGCCTCGTGTGAAGCACTTCTTGTCTGTTCTAGCTCATTCTGGTGTCCTTCAAAGCATGATTCCTTTTTCCTAAATCTCAGTAGCTTTCTCAGTGGAGCATATGGCAGCTTTCTTTATTAAAAAAAGCTGCAAGGGTAATTTGTATGACCCGTGTGTGTGCACAAGTCATATTAGCTCCTCAGGTTCCTCTCTGCAGCAAGTGCTAAGTTTGCTCTAGACAAGTACAATGGGATCTGACACCTCTGTACTCTACTGCCTGTGAGAATTCCCTAGCCTTTTTCCACTCATCTCTACTGATGATGGCAAAAGTTTAGTTACAGTACCCAGCTTTAGCAACATTACTTACCGATATATCTAAAGAGAAGAAGAACACCTGTTTTCAGTGGTTGTTCTTAATAAGTATGAGAAATCCTGTAGGGAAAGACTGTCGCCACATCCCTTTGAGTGCCACAAGGCCACTACTTTGTCTTTGCTTCATGCTACAGTAATCACCACCAGGTAAATTTAGATGCTTCCACAACCAAGGGCTTTTCTAAACCAAAAGAGTCTAAGCTAGTCTCAGGTTAACCTGAACTGCATCTAGAAATGCTGTTTGCCATATGTGCATCATACTCTGTTCCTGGTTAGGATACAATTGGAAAGAGATGTTCAGTAAGTGAACTCAGCAGTGGAAGCAGTCTCCAGGGTTTCCTTCCTCAAAAGCAGCATCTCTGTTTTCCTTCCTTATTTGCTTATTACTGACAATCTCAATGCTAGCATTTCAGCTTGCTGGACTACCTGTAAAGATAAAGACAGTATATACTTAACCTTT
Source organism: Burhinus oedicnemus (assembly GCA_008921705.1). Lineage (NCBI taxonomy): Eukaryota > Metazoa > Chordata > Aves > Charadriiformes > Burhinidae > Burhinus > Burhinus oedicnemus. Next base: position 1,455,812 of record VFFE01007650.1, read on the forward strand.
TTTTCAGAATTCTTTTGCAGAGGTGGCACCTTGATGGCATCCTAATTCTAAATGTTTGGCTTTCAAACAGAATGTGGCAGGGAGGAGGAGGGTGTGCATTCTAAAAGCTGGAGTAAACTAGGATAGAAAATTACATACAAGATTTTTTGGTTCTTATGATGTTTATTTTAAGATATAAGACATCAAACATAACAAAATCAAACAAAAAAACTCTACAGATATTGCTGCTTCTGAAATTTTGAAAGTGCCAAAGACCTGTGATTTACATTACTATCGACTGTCTTTCCAGCCATCTTTTATTCAGCATATAGATTTCGATACACTGATTATCATCACTGGCAAAATATTCCTCAGCCAGCCATGTTTGAAACTTTGTGATCCAAATAAGATGTGAGACCTTAGAATAATTACAAATTAAAAATACTCAAGATAACTGAAAATAATCAAAGCCCCAAGCAACCTGATCAGACTCTGGAGTTAGTCCCTCTTTGAGTGACGCTGGATAACTTCTGTCAGTTCCTTCCACCTAAATTCTGGTTCTGTAACTCCGTAAGTGGCACTTCTCATTCAGAGGACATGTTACTGTGACCCTGTCTTTTACTATTTGCAATGTGATGCCTTTTGTGACTTGGATTCTAGCTTCTGGCTCCTGCCACTAGAAGCGGCAGTGGTTCCCATAGCCAGCTGCCTCGTAACACGTCGTTTCTCTGGCACTCAGGAGCTCTGTTGCCATGTGTGTCCCTCCGTGCAGAAGGGACATCTTGTTCTGCGCTATGTTTGACATGCTTGAGGACATCTAGCATGGCATCGTTCCCTTCCTTCTGCCTCCTGCCCAGAGTCAAAAATCAGAATGTTTATTTTTCTCTAAAGAATTTTATCAGATTGAGGAACTGAAATCCTTATCTACTGGAATATAATTCATGTTTCTTTTTATTACAGAATTGCTTGTAGAAGAATAAATGGAGGAAAAATAAGACACTATAGAAGAACTACTCTAAGCTTTACCTTAAAAGTTAGATCCAAGAGGTTTTGTGATTACAAATGGTGGCACAAGGGAGATTTTGAGGGTAAGTATAAATGACAGACACAGGAATTGAATAGCTTTAGCATGAGAAATACATGCTTAATTTTTTTTTTAATTTTAGTCAGCCCAATACCTAACCAGTCATGGTTAACCAGATGTGCTTTGCCACCCTTTCATGTCCTTGCTTATGGCTTTTAAATATTTTTTCAACAATCATCTGAATTCTACATTTTAAAAGTAAAAATGTCCTTTGAGTCACATAACTAGATAGCGTGAGGTTTTATGAATAGCCTGTCTACCACGTTCACAAATTTGAACTTGAGGATAAATTGTATATGTTTTTCTGTAGTGTATATTTGTTGTCACAGTAACTGCAGTTTTCCCAACAAATGGAAATTGCATCGTTTCCTTAACCTGAATGGTTATTGCACTGAAATAGCACCATGAACTCACCACCACTTCTCCCTTCCTGTTGTCAAGCTAGATCTCATTTAGTTACAGGAACAGGCACTAAAACAGGTTAGTTTAGATATGTGCACATTAAAAAGCTGAAGCAAGTCTGCTTAGCCCCATTACATCCTATGACTCATGCATGTGTGGGAAAGACCTTATTTTCACAGAGATCTCTTAGATAAACAAGGCAAGTTGGCAGCAATTCGATTACACTGATGTTAGCAGTCTCCTGCTTTCTGTTGCATTCATTTGCTTTATATTTTCTGAAAATGCAAGCAGTCTGATCAACTGTAATGAAAATTCTTGTACCAAGGACACATAATCTTTCATTTTCAATTACTTTTTTTTTAATAGGAGCAGCCTGAAATCCAGTTTCTAAAAAATTATTTTCTGTTATTACAATAGAATCCACTTTTTCTCATTTTTTAAAAGTTTTAGTGAAGCTGTAGCTCTTGCTATCCACAGCCATAACACACTGGTTAGTTAGATACCCCTCCCTGCCCCCAAAAAACCTACAAGCCTCCACATACTGTGGACTTCAAATATAAAAAGGATTTATCTTCCAAAATATTGCTTTTACATATGCACTGGAACGAACTTTTGAATAGCATAAATCAAAAAACATTATACACTTTGACATCATTTCCCCAAAAAGGAAAAGCAAATAAAGCAAACTTTACTGTATTAAAGAGCTCTTAAAGTATATAAACCAAACTCAAAAAGTTTATTGCAAATTCATTGAGGTTTTTGCTCTTGTTCTGAAACTGTACCGGTTTATATCTGAGTCTGGTCACATCATAGATATTTAAGATTTTAATTGCCATTTTATCAGCTTTGAAATGAAACTCATTCAGACAATGTACAGCAATCTTTTAGATTCACACACCCCTTTGCTTGTGTCAGCTAACAGCAACGAGACGGGTTGCCCATTTAAGGGAAAAAGTACAAGCTCCCGTCTGTTTCCCTGTGCTTCGGATGTGATTGTCCCATTCCTTCAGCAATGCATTCCGTAATGCCAAAAACCATTGCTTTTCTTACAAATGGCATGCGCACGTGCACACACTTACACACATTTCTGATTAAGTTTCAGCTCTCTTAGAGCTGCAATATTAAGGAACTGGATGTTGGAATTCTTACTTTTCTTCTCGGTTCTAGAATACCACACACAGCAATTTTCTACTAACTGGGAAAAAAAGAAAGCAATGCCATTTCATTGCCTCAGAACACTGCTCTCTAAACAGCCCAGGGTAAATCATGTATTTTAATAGCTGTGTATCTATAGAAGAATGATTTCAAATTAAAAAGCCATTGCATTTTTAGGATATAACCTTTTAATGTTAGGAATTGTCTCTTTCTCTGTATTTGAAAAGTGTGTAAACCATTTTGGAGGCAACCACAATCTATGTAAACTTACATATCATCTTTAGAGTTAGCATTTGCATGCTTTACTTGTGGAAAAGGTTTAGAGATATAGTCCAGCCGAAGCAGAATGAAAATGATAAGACAAAGCCATCTTGGGGGAAAAAAAAAAAAAAAAGCTGTCCCAACTTAGGAAGACTTTGTGTCTTTGCGTTTGCACTGACATTAGTACTTATTTTGCTATGATGGTAAGAATAAAAAGTGATGCAGGAAGTGAGATTACCTGCAGAAGCTGAAGGAGTAGGTAAAAAGACCCAAAAATAAAAGGAAAAATCTAACCAAGTATCCAGAAAGGCACAATTTTCTCAAATACATTAGGCATCACACAGTCTTCAACATGATTAGAGACTCCCACTGTCTCTCCTGAACAGGAAATACGTACAACTGTTCCTCTGCTTTGGACACCAGTACCCCACAGAATAACTACAGGACTATGTTATAAATGCTTTATTTTTCTAGTATCACTAACTTGGTACAAATACTAGCTACTAAATGGGAACAAGAAAGGATAAGAAATCTTAATTCTTTATTAAATTGTTTCCTCAGTAATCCAATATCCTCCAATATAAAGAAAAAACTATTCCCCAAATAATTCCCAATATTCTGTAAAAAATTAGGAAACAACATTCAGTAGAAAACACTGAGAGAAATGAAAAGATAAATGGCTAAAAATGAAAAGCACCAGAATAAAGTGATGAAGCTGAAAAGTATAGGTATTTGTACTTCTTGTAAAGAAATAGTTAAACTTTCTATGCAACAGATTATCATTATTTTATCACATACACTATTTTATCCTTCTAGCTGTCAGTTCTTATCTTAAGTTTTAAATACTAAATATTTTTTTGTGAAATAGGAAGTACGAATAGATGAAGTGGAGTTCCTTCTCCTTTGTCTTGTTGTTTCATCTGGCTTCTTCACAAATATTCCAATTTCTCCAAATGGCAATTTAGACATGTAGAAGGACAAAATCTCTGCCTCAAAATTCAGTTTATATATTAAAATGGTATGGTAAACTGCAACAACAAACCTTGAGAAAGGATGGGGAGAAGCAGGAAATTAGAGAAAAAGTAAAATGTCTCTTAGGAAAAAAATTATTTGGACAGCAGTACGGATGATCCATTTTGTTGAATGCTCTTGAGGGGACTGGAAATTTATCTGTTAATTATTGAATGCTAAGACCTGATCTTATTAAACTCAAAGGAAATCTCACTCTGAATTCAGTGGCATAAACCTGTCCGCTGACTCAGCACAGCTCTGAGGCACATTCTTAATTTATTCCTGGAGGCACATCAACTGAATTAGATGAGATTACTAAAAACCTTAAATTAAGCATGTGTGAATTTGTGCCAACAGCAAGACCCTATATCAGGAGTTTTACGAAAAGCTTTCAGTATGGAAATGGCTACACTGGCAGAAACAGTGATTCAGAGGAACCAAACAGGGCATACTAGTAAAAGCAGAGATTTCCCAATATACTTATGCTTTCTCCACAAGCTGCTTCCAGGAATCACGACTATACCTTCAGGAGTTCTACCTTGGTCGACACACCTCTGTTAGCAGACCAGTTTAGTCTTTCCATGACATTAGTGTCAGGTGCTACACTGAGAGGCACTATAGAAAACTCATATGTCATTAGGTTGATTTCAAGCTTACTAAAGCCAGTAGCATAGAGGATGGACCAGTTAACACCAGAGCCAAAGGTTAATAGTCTACCAAGTATGAGCGGGAGGAGTATGGGAAAATTGAGGCAGAGGTAGGCAGGGACAGAACAGTGCTGAGCTTTGAAGATGAATTTCAGGTCTTTGAATTTGGTGTTAAAAAGAACCAGACATTCTATAAAGACATTGAAAGACTGAGGTGATGACAAAACACTCAGTTAAGATGATGACTTTAGCTGTGGCTAGATTGGCTAAAAGAGGGCATAAATTATAATATTGCTGTAAGGAAGGTGAAAGAACGAGCCATGGGCAGAGTCTGGAAGTGGATTCCAATTGGGAGGAATACACAGTCTTTAGCACCATGAAAGGCACCACTCATTCCACAGTTGTGGGAATATAAACAAAATCAAAATAATATTTAATGGGGAAAATAAATGAGTATGCTATGTCTACTTGTCTTCCAGGAAAATCTCTACAGTGGACTATACCAGCAAAACCTAAATTACTTTTTGATTTGATATAAAATTGAGCTTGGTTTCACTGTAGTCATTAGTAGAATTGGCTATTCTTCAAATATGAAACCATCTGTTAAATAGCCACATTACATATTCCACAGATTTGATTGGAAAATCCCAGAGCCTCTTTGTGGACACCTGTTGAGAAGAGTAATTTTAGCCTCCTCCTCCATTTTGAAGTGGAAAGGAAGACAGATGTATGTAAAACCACAACTCCATGTGTTAGAGATGGAAGTTGCTATCAGACTGTTCAAAAGTGACTTCATTTGATAGTTATCAGGCTAATAAATTTGCCTTTTGCTTTTAAAAACTTTGTTAAAAGTAAATTGTGCAAGAAAAGTAAAATTGTAAAACCATATCTTATGCTGAGCAATAACTAAAACCAAAAAGCAGTCAATAATTAGCATAGCATTTTCCCTGATTTTGTCATCCCTATATATTCAGAAGGTCAAGTTTACCATTTTTCCATAGTTTATTATTTGCAAATTAACTCAGTCAAAATACGAAACAGTAATTATCACTCTAATGTGAAGATGACAAAAACTGTACAAATCATATTGTCTTAGTTTTAGTTCTCACTATACAGCTTTCTTATGAAAAAAATAACTTTCTCAGGATATGGCTATATTAAAAAGCAATACCAAAGTTTCCTTTTGAGAATTAGATTTGGGATACCATAGTGCTGTAGTAATTCCACAGTAATGATTATCACATTAAATCATGGCCACCAAAAAATATTCCTATTTAGTGCTTAAGTAGTATGCCCCTTGTTACGAAATAAAATGTAAACTATATTATTTTTGCTTTTAAGAATTTTCCTCCATCCTAATACTTCATTTATCTTATTGTTTCACAGGCAGTTACATTCTCAGCCAGCAAGTCAAAGTTGCTTCAGAGTATTTTAATTTCATCCAATCTGTAAGTGTGTCACTGCTAAGATGTGGTATTGATGTCATTTATATAGTACGTAGGGATGAAACTAGAATTATTTAGCTGAAGCAAGACCTTCTCATCTTCCTGAGCTAGTCCCCAGAGTCTACAGACTAAGTGTCAAACACCACAGACAGTCAGCATAGACTCAGTCAGTCCATTCCTTCTTAAGGACAAATATTTTTCATCTAAGACAATTCTACATAAATCTGTGAACAGGGTTTTTGAAGGAGTTAAGCGCATTCTTTAAATCTTTGCCTTCATAACTGAATTCATATTGCATATGAATTCATAATCAGTACATCTTTTAAAAATCCATGCATACTAGATTTCTTTTGTTTGGAGAAAATGGCTTTAAAAGATGGGGGGGGATTCATCCTTCAATTGACCGAAGAGCTTTTGTCAGTTTAGACAAAGCAAATCATACTAAGCAATTCCTCCCTTAAATTACATGACCATTACAGGATCATAGGATGTGCATTTCCAACAGACAAACAGGCTTCCATTCTGCTGTCAGGGTAAAACTTCTGAGAAGTGGTTTCTCATTTATGTTGCTAAAAGAAACAAACACTTTAACAATGACCCAGCTCAAGCACACTTGGGTACAATAAACATAGGGTCAGTCTTTAGGACGGTTGCATTATACAGCTAATCAATCGAGCAGAGATTAATATTCGTTCTACGTAAATAAGTGCAAGAGGAAGAACCAAGAATTGTTGTCACAAGAGTAGTACGAAAGGTACCAGGTGTGCCTGTGCTAAAAGTTACTAAGGAAACAAAAGGTATAAATGCGCTGGGTGACAAAGTATTCAGTTAATTTGGTTACTGAATGGCTATTTCCTCTTACTTATTACACAGGCTGTCACTTTTTAATAGCTGCTAGACTATTACTGGTAAGGATTGATATGTATTCTATTCTTAAATGTTGGTTTGTCTTCTGTCAGCATGCAAGCAGATATAAGCAAGATATGCGTCAAATTCTATACACATTTTTTCATATGACTACTAGCTACTTGATTTTGCTTGTTCTAAGAGCTGCAAAAGTTATTTAAGCAATGTTTCTCTGTGATGAAAGCGTAAAAAAAAATCTGAAACTTTTATGCCAGCTTTCATCTACTGACATTTCCAAATCATGCAGAAGATTGTTCATAGAAGGAAAGAGACAATAGTCACTAGAAAAGAAAATCATTTCTTTTAAAAATAATACATTGAAGGGGTTAGCTCAGTCTTACCTGTTAGCAACACGAACCTAGGAATATATCCTTTACACTGCGAGATCGCAGTAGCTCGTCCCACAGCACTATCACAGCAGTAGACTGATCCAACCCAGGAGAACACAAAGAGAGAAACTTTTCCCACTTTTCTAGGTCTACCAGCAGCTGAAGTAATGAAGGAAACGGGGTAGAGAACAGAAGATCGAAGCTGCTTCTCGCAGAAATCCCAGGCAGGAGAAGTAGGAGGTATACTCTCTCTGTGTCTCACCCAGACTTTTGTTTAAAAGTTTTTTCAACTGTTGCTAGGTGGTGTTAGGCTTTGGCAGTTTAGTTCTCAGATTGTATTTCCCCTCTTCTGGTCTCTTCACACAGTGTAACAGCAATGACTTTGTTGAGCTCAGCTCGCTTGTGCTATATTTAACCAGTGTTCTCAGCAAGTCAAGCCTGTCAACAGCTGAGAAGTTTGGAGCAGGCTTTGCTGAGTTCCTCAGCTGCTGAATTATCAGTGGATGTAGCACTGCACAGCCCAGCTACTACATTCACTGAAAGATTGTGGGGAAACTGTCAAATCCTTTTAAGGGCTTCCAGTGACTTCACGGGAGTAATTACTATTTAAAGCACTAAGTACAAGATGTGTATTTAGGCATATATTTTGAACTGCTAGAGAAAGAATACTTGTGTTCACAGCAGATGAGTTCAATTATTTATACAGTGAGGATTTTCCTAGGACAAGTAGGAAGTTTATAATTTGAAAGGTATGCACTTCACTTGAGGAAAAATTACACGCGGGGAGAACTTTTTGCAGCATAATTTTTTACAGAGTTCAAATATATTAAGAGGACACAGAGAAATTAATGAAAGGTTTAGGCTGGAAAATTTTCAGTGTGATATTCCAAAGACAAGCTTTTTTTCCCAGACCAAGAGCTTCCTAGAGTAATTCCTACTCTGTCTCTAACTCTCACTGAAGAAGAAAAGGAAAGCCACACAAACCCCAGTTTATTTGATACAGGTATTAGGAACGCATCACTCCAGGGCTGTATACATTTTGATGTATCCACACTTGCTTCTGGATCTAATTACTCCTCCCAATTCTAAGACATAAGTCTCTTAATCAACACACCAGCAGTAACATCAGGCAGCTTTTCAGCCCACAAACCACCGTGATATCAAGATTCTCCAAAGATGTTGCAGATATCAGACTCCAGATCAAAGTTCTACCACCTCATGGCAGAACAGCCCCTATAAATGTCTCCGGTATGGAAAATTCTTTACCACAACAACTCTGTTCTCATCTGAGCTATGCTTCAGAGTGAAATGCAGAATGAGCCTCCTTTGGAAAGCTTTTCCATAGTGACAATCTACCATATTAATCTAGGATTAGATGAAGAGGAAGGAAAGAAAGAAGAAAAGGAAGAAAAAAGTAGAAAGATGCTAAAAAATTTGCTTTTCACTATTTATACATTAAGACACCCCAAACTTTCAGAGCAAAAGAAAGAGATTCAGGCAAATCATAACAATGACGCTGGGTCACTGTGCAAATAGTGGGTAGTGAAAAGGTATGATGCTCTCTGTGGCAGTTTCAACATGGAGGAACCTAATCGGCCACAACTATATGAGATGCCAGGGGGTGAGTACAAGCCCTTACGGGAAGTAGCTGTAGGATTAGCTGTAGCCTGGTGCTCTAACCCTGTCTCTGGAATGATTTCTGCTTGACCTGTGTTGTTTTCCAAACAAGTAAGGAGCAATGAAAAAGCACCTTAATTCCCAAGGAGCTTATAAGGAGAAAAGGAAGTAAATATTAGGTGTTATGTCAAGTAACTGATATTTAGACATTGATGACACATTTATAAATGCCTCAAATGCTTCCATCATGTCAAATATATTTTATTTTGGAGACCAAGTAATAATCACTAATTTCATGTTGTCCATTTCAGTATTTGACTTGGACAGAACAGCTAGAATGTATAAAAATATAAACACTTCTATTTTACAGAAACGGCTATTTGGACATTTGTTGTAGAAACAGATAACATATTGGCACAAAGTTTGGTGTTACATGCTTATGCTTTGAACTGAAGTGTTACATACATCCATAGTCTAAAAAGAACACCTAATTTTTTTCCCTCATATAAAATTGACGTACTCCAATCAGATGAGTAATATTTTGACTATTCTGGCCTTAACTTCTTGCTCAAAGTACAATATTAATAGTACTTCATACATTCAACTACAATAAATCAGGCAAACAAAACAATTAACTTGGCTCATAAATCTCAGACAAACTGAATGATTCTCAACATTTCTCTCCCATTAGTTAGTGGCACATTCACTGAGTGGAAAACAATACAACTTCTTAGGAGGTAATCTCTGCTGCCAGCCCTTGTGGGTGGGTTTCAATAGTGACCTGCTGATGCAAGTCTGCTCATTCTTGTACGCTTGCAAACTTACTCCCCAGCTGTGCACCATAGATATTAATCCTGTAACACAGTGGGAATTTCAGCAAAAATTTGAGCAAAATAGAAGATTTTGCAAGTGAATCAAAGACAATATAAGGACTTCCACCATAGGAAAGAGTGTAATTAATCTGCATTACTGGAAGTGTATAACTTTTAAATTTGTACAGTATGAAAATGATTCACACCTAAGTATTTACCCTACTGAATGATGGAAAAAATAGTTATAAATAGGTAGGTTGTGGAGGCTGGGGAATAATTGAAAAAACCAGAACCACAAAAGACACTTTATAGTTTGGCATCCTACATTAGGCCCTAATGTCAATATAAAGCACCATCTTAAGTCCTAGTGACTCCCTACAACTAAGTCTAAAATGTAACTTTCTTATAATTTCTGATAACTATGTTATCTCTTAATTAAGCAACCAGGATAGTAGAGTCCAAAGTAAATACTTCAAAGAAAATTTTTAATGGAAGCCAAAGCTCTCAGCATTATTCCAATCAAAATACCAAAGGCCAGAGCAATGCAAAGCAAAGGAGACAAAATATGGCTGTAGGCATTGAACAAGAGCAGCAGCAGGACCTTGCCATTTTTGGAGATAATGCTCATCACAAATACAGCAGAGGGATTGTCATTGTTCACACTATCATATTTCTTTGTACTTACTTTCGTAGAAAAAGGAAGAAAAATTTTTATGACCTGAGCTGCTCTAGAGAAATTCCAGGCTTGACGCAGAAACTACTGGCAGAAAATCCATGATTTTTTATAGAGAAGATCAAAACAGATGTCTTCTTCTGACCTTACTGGTCCCTCTTGACCTTAAATAAATGCCTGTAAATAAGCTTTTTCTGGAACACATACAACAGTATTACTATATAATTTTTATCTCAACTATCCATCACTGTAGTGTACAAGTATATCTCATTCTCTTAAGTCATAGTGGCATCCAGAGATACACCTGTCTACCTTTGTCCTTTTCAAATATTTGAAATAGTAATTAACTGGGCCGATATATTAGAAACAAAGAAGAAACATAGAAGAAAAACTTCCATAAGTGTGTCAGTGATAAAAGGAAGACTAAGGAAGAGGTGGGCCCTCTCCGGAAGGAAATGGGAGACCTGGTCACCCAGGATATGGAGAAGGCTGAGATATGCAATGACTTTTTTGCCTCAGTCTTCACTGGCAAGGGCTCTAACCACACCGCCCAAGTCGCAGAACGCAAAGGCAGGGGCTGTGAGAATTAAGAACCACCCATTGCACGTGAAGATCAAGAACAAGACCATCTAAGGAACCTGAAGGTACACAAGTTTGTGAGACCTGATGAAATCCATCCATGGGCCCTGAGGAAACTGGCAGATGAAGTTGCTAAGCCACTTTCCATTATATTTGAAAAGCTGGGGTAGTCCAGTGAAGTTCCCACTGACTGGAAAAGGTGAAACGTAACTCCCATTTTCAAACAGGGGAAAAAGGAAGACTCAGGGAACTACAGGCCAGTCAACCTCATCTCTGTGCCCGGCAAGATCATGGAGCAGATCCTCCTGGAAACTCTGCTAAGGCACATGGAAAATAAGAGGGTGATCGGTGACAGCCAACATGGCTTCACCAAGAGCAAGTCATGCCTGACAAATTTGGTGACCTTCTATGATGAGGTTACAGCATTGGTGGATAAGGGAAGAACAACAAACGTCACCTACCTGGACTTATGCAAAGCGTTTGACACTGTCCCCGCACAGCATCCTTGTCTCTAAATTGGAGAGACATGGGTGTGACAGATGGACCACTCAGTGCGTAAGGAACTGGCTGGATGGCTGCATTCAAAGGGTTGTGGTCAACAGCTCGATGTCCAAGTGGCAAGCAGTGACAAGTGGTGTTCCTCAGGGGTCGGTATTGGGACCTGCATTATTTAACACCTTTGCTGGCAACATGGATGTTGGGACTGAGTGCACCCTCAGCGAGGAGAGGAGAGGGAGAGGAGAGGGAGAGGGAGAGGGAGAGGGAGAGGG
>VFFE01007650.1:1467501-1480540 GCA_008921705.1 Burhinus oedicnemus
AAGAGAAGAGGATAGAAGAGAAGAGAAGAGAAGAGAAGAGAAGAGAAGAGAAGAGAAGAGAAGAGAAGAGAAGAGAAGAGAAGAGAAGAGAAGAGAAGAGAAGAGAAGAGAAGAGAAGAGAAGAGAAGAGAAGAGAAGAGAAGGGAAGAGAAGGGAAGGGAAGGGAAGGGAAGGGAAGGGAAGGGAAGGGAAGGGAAGGCAAGGCTCGGGGGAGAACTTATAGCTGCCTTCCAGTATCTGAAGGGGGCCTACAAGAAGGCTGGAGAGGGCATGTAGTGATAGGACAAGGGGTAATGGCTTCAAACTGGAAAAGAGACATGAGGTAAAATTCAAAGATAACTTAAGACAGGTAGATACATGGCCACATCAAGAACATCAGATGGCCCATCAGACTTAGAGGGGCACAACACTGTCTATGAAAAATGACGGAAAAAATAGTGATAACTTTAGAATCATGTTTGGACGCTTTTGAGTCTAAAGCCCTAGAACCTGGCTCTCACAGTTGGGTCAAATGGAGACATTCTGAAGCACAAGTCTGGAGGAAAGTGCTAACTCAGACCTCTGGAAATGGAGTGAATCATCTTATTTGCTTCGCTGCCACACCCCAGGAGTGGTATGCAACTTGCTCGAAGACTATGACAAAAATGAGCTGAACATAGATTAATTGTCTTTAAGGCCAGAATAAACTATTTTCATAATCTAATACAGCCTCCTACACAGGAAAGGCTGTGGAATTTTCCTCATGTATAGCAGCAAGTTGCAATGAATTAAAGCACGTATTTAGAAAGATTATATAAATCAAATATGGATAATTTCCCACAGCAACGTATAATGCAGACCAACAACTAATTACACTTACTGTTTTAAGCAAATCAAAACTTTGCAATTTATTTCCAGTTTGATGTTGGCTGGCTTTAGCTCATAGCCCATGAGATGGCTAGTCAGTGGCCTTTAACCTCTCTCAATTTGTTCAATTCTAAAAATATTCCTGCGGAGATTAACAATCCTGCAGAGAAAATCTAAGCCTACAGGAGCTAGCTATGTTTTTCCTGGGTTTTGTGGCCCCCTTGGAAATAGTGCACAGATGTCCTTGGACCATAGAGTGAAAACAATTCTACACCACTTTTTCCTATGTAGGCAATTAAAAGTTATATTCAAGTCAGTTCTGAGCCTTCTCTTTTAAGGGACCAAATACAGTGTACGTCTTACTGTCCCTTAGCAGGTATATGTATGTTATGAAAGAACCCATTCAAATTACCTACAGTTGTTAAAAAATAATCAAGCAAATAAGCAAGCACCTTACTTGTCTAATGCTGTAACATTAGATTATCCATCAGATAAGTATGGATAAATACAGATAAAAATAGAATACTGTTTTGAGGCTTAAATATTTCCTTGAAAGGACACCTACAATATGTTTCATGTAAAATCCCATGATGAGATGATGCACTAAATGAAAATAGTCCTATATTCTCTCAAGATTTGTTTGTACACTCTTCAACCCTGAAGGGAGTCCAAAAGAATTGCTACAGATTTTTGTAACATAATTGAAATATCACCTTCCATTTAATATTAGTATGAACCTTACTTTTATAAAGATCCATCTAAAGGGAAAACCACTCAGAAAGGAACGTGAAGATATCAGCTACAAGTAGGTAATTCTCAGTAGCACATGCAAAGAATATTATAAATGCTGGCTTTTAATGAAACAAACACAAAATTTACTTACACTTTTAATGGAATAAGACCAAACAAAACATTCTTCTCCTTGTACTTCAGCTTAATTGTGTTCAATCTACTTAGCACTCTGTCTTTTCAGAAAATCTAACGAGCTGTGAACCAGAAAACTGTAGCTTGATTACAGTCAGTAGATCAACATCTATTTTATACCAGTGTAGGATCTGTCCACTTATTTTTAAGACGGCTTCAGTTCTTTCTGCTGTCTTTCCTTCATTAGTCCAACAGCTTGCAGGAAAAGTGGAATTATCAAATAAATGCAATTCCATTATTATAATTATGTGACTGTACAGATATCGACAGAATTTGGTAAGGTCCCTTTGCTGTAGATGTGCTCTTTACCAGATCCCTCCCCTCCATACAAATAAGCCATCTTCAAATGAAATGCAGCAGTCTGAGGTGAAACACGGCAGTCTTCGTAAACTAAGAATATTACACAATAAATATGCAGACCAGAAGTAATAGAATATTTTCTCCAAACAAAACAGATCATGTGAATGTATTGTTAAAGCTGCGACACATAAGGACTAGGTCACCAAGAACAGCACCTCTATCCTTGCAAACAGTGCCATGCTCTATTGGATGTCCACAGGAGGTGAAGCTCTGGTTTTGAATCTCCAAGAACACAGTGCCACCTATCTATACGTTACGGTTAATTCATGGTAGACGGTGGGAGAGGATGGGGAGAGGGGGCTGTATTCCTTGGACTCAATTCTGCACCATCCATTGCTCCCTTGCTTGGTTTCCTGCGGGCTGAGGGGAAGCTGCTTCCACAGCACATCCCCAGACTGCAGCTGCATTTCCCACAAGACACTGGTTTCTGTCATCAACTCAGTGCCGTTTACATGTTTCAGTTCAAGTTCTAACTGGTTTTACCTTACTTCGCTCAAGCCATTGTAAGCTAACACTCATATCATTAGTACTCCTGAAGATTTTATTGACAGAAGCCTAAACGCATTATTACATTATCTGTGGACCCATAGAACTTGAATTGCTGAGGAGAAAGGAGTGGCTAAAACATGTATAAGCATCCCAATAGCTTCAAAATAGGTACCTGCCTGGAGTTCTCTCTCTAGAGAAGGGTGATCTGGCAGGAGCAGCCTTTCCTAATTTTGTTTCCCTGGAAGCCTCAGGACATGAGCCACAGATGTACTGCAGATGTAAATAACAGTCCAACTAACATTTTCATGAAGAACTCTTTCCAGTCCTATGACCAAACTGTACAAATACACCTCTCAAAGACAGTCATAGCATTTGCAAGAATAATTTGTGTGCATTGATCAGGAGAACAAAAGGGAAGGGGTAAGATATTTACATTCAGGCACAAGTCCATGCTTGAGGATCATCTCCGCAAGGGGCCAGAAACAGGGTTTTGAAATTCCAGGTTATAATCTCCATGAAGTATCAAAGATAGATAGATAGATAGATAGATAGATAGATAGATAGATAGATAGATAGATGGATGAAGGAAAAGAGGATATATGCAAAATAGCTTACTTCTGTCAAACTGTTCAGCAAACAATAGGTCCTGTTTTCCAGATATCTCTGAACATTTGCCATAATTTACACTTTGTGGTTTTACTTTCACAGATGTGGGACAGAGGAATCTGCTGAAGCGCTTCTTTCTACTTCCTATTATTTCAGAATTTGATGAATAATAATGAAGAGGGCTCAGTTAAATTGCTGTTCCATTCATTTGCATGAAGAGACATTGCTTGCCAGTGATACTCAAAAACAGAATGGCCTTTCAAAATGCCTTGTTTTTAAGCAGTGATGTTTAGAACAGTTTTCTAAGCACACAGTTTACAGAGGAGTGTTAGGAGACACTTGTTTTGCCTTTTATATTGACTGTGGAAAGGGCAGGAGAATTAAGATAACAAAATTTTAACAGTAACAAGCAAGGATGAAAATAGGGAATTTGGAAAAAAAAAAAAGGTTTTATTGCTTTAGGGCCAGTTATGCCCCAACTTTTCCATATTAGCATACAAACTTTGTGTATATTTTGGCACTAAAACTATACATCTACTTTTTTTTTTTTTTTCAAACAGCAGGAGGATATGTATTTTTAAAATGCATCTCTTGGAAAACATTCTTTATAAAAAACCACAAATGCTACTCCTGTTATTACCAGTCAGTCAGCAGTTAGAATAACAGAAAAAGTTTGAACTATAACATGTTTGGACTGAACATTAAATCTGCCACCATGCTAGAACATCACCCATGGGAGAATTTAGCACTGAAGTAGGAAGAGGAGACCAGGATCACATCAGTACGTGACTGACTGAAACCATATGCTCATACTGTTAAAGAGCAAACTGACAAATATAACCTCTTTTCTTCCATATATATTGACTGTGCAATTGCTTAGAAAATCCATCTGAACCAAAACCTACAATGTATGTCTGATAGAGACTGGTGTCCAATACCTGTCTACGAACACAAATTACTGAGATGAAAACCCCTCTAAGAAGAAACTACTTGAGGTTCCTCTCAGTCTTTGTACATAAGAACGTACAGTTTTTTAGAGAAACCAAAATAGGGATGGGAGGTGAGATGGGGAATCCCCAGGCAACAGGGAAATGTATTATTGTATAGTGCAGAAATCAAGAGAGGGGATACAGTGCAGAAATCAAGAGGGGGGATACACAGTGGAACCTGAACCTGTGGTAGAGCACTGAAGAATGCCTTCTCGCAAGGCACCACTTCCTAGAAAATGAAAGGGAAACAAATACAGAAAGTGCCTTAAATGTTCTGCATCCACTAAACTATTGGCTTTCAGGATACAAGGAACTTCAACAGAACAAGGCACATACTAAGTCAAATGTAAGGAACAGTCACCACTGACAGCAGTGTAGGTTTTCTTCTTTCTCATTACCTGTCTAATTAAAGTAGATCTATATTCAGCTAGTTCGTGAGTATCCCTTCTTTCAGTACTCAAAAGCATAACAGCACAAAGACTGCTGAGCAGAGAAGCCAGAGCTAGTACTGGCTAAAGAAATTTGTAAGGAAATTATACTATTTACAGTATTAGGCCACCTTTCTCTTTACAAATTAGCAGTATTGCTACTTTCTACTTGCAATTTCATATTTTTTTAAAAGACTCCACAGAATCAGACCATGGTCTAGATTGGGAGGGAACTCTGGAGGTCATCTCATCCAATCCTTCTGCTGAAGAAAGCTGACCTACAGCAGACTGCCCAGGACCATGTCCAAATGGCTTCAGAGTAGCTCTGAGTATGGAGTCAAGACACAAAATTAACAGTACATCGAAGCAGATTTAATCTCACCTAAATCAGCCATGAAGTTAGGTATACAATCTGACCTGGTTGTTTATGCTGCCTCTGTAGTCAAAGTGAATAATTTCATGCAAAGGAGATGATTAAACACTCATTTTTGGATGGTCCAAGTAATGTGAGAAGAATTTAGTCTGCAGCACAATTCCACATCTTATATTTATCATTTTTTCCAGAGTAATAATTTGTATTAATTTCATGAGTATATCTAGTAGTATTTTACATGTGCTGTTCTATGTAACACAAACTGATAGTGCCTTGCTGGTCATTTAAGTGCAACAGGTCTTCAACCACTGAAGAGCACAGTAGCTAACTGCCTTTGAAAGTCAGTGTTTAACTATCTAAGAAAAGTCCAAAGAATCTCTTGAACTACACATGTAACTGATACTGAGGAAACATATGATTTAATTAATATTCAGACCTGATGCATTTTGTGCTACTTCTGTTTTATTATCCCTAGAATCTACATTAAGCCTAAGATTCCTTTAACCAGAAACAGATCTCTTTTTGGCAAATATTGCCCTCACATTCCTCCTTTTACAGAAGGCGGGAGGCCAAGATTCTTAAGTGTTTTTTGCTCCCTCCCACATATATACCTTTAAAAATTGAAGCTTACTTTATTTTGTCATGTTTTTCCCACAACTCTTTCATATTAAGCAGTTTTTCTTTTTCCCTCAGGTCTAAGTAAATCCTTCTAGAGATCGGGAAGACACTCATGAAACTTAAATTATTTTTCTATATTTCTGTCAAAAGGATGCCCTCCAGATCATCCACTTAGTGCTTTCCACATTGCTTGCTTTTTAGTGTTGCATGTATAATAGGTTGGGATATAAAAAATTTCCAGCAAATAACAAATCTCAAGGGCACCATCACTAAGACTCTTCTAGGGACAGTTTACCCTTCAGAAAACAAGTAATAGATAATAATAAGCTAATACTCTCCAGACCACAGTGACATAGCTGGGAATTAAACAGAATAGAACAATGTGACAATGTTAAGTTAAAAACAAGACAAATCAGAAAAAACCTTTGCAAAATAAGTAGAATAGATCATTCTCAACAGATGGTAGCAAAGTATCGAAGCAGAACTTCAGCA
Source organism: Burhinus oedicnemus (assembly GCA_008921705.1). Taxonomy (NCBI): domain Eukaryota; kingdom Metazoa; phylum Chordata; class Aves; order Charadriiformes; family Burhinidae; genus Burhinus; species Burhinus oedicnemus. Next base: position 1,473,627 of record VFFE01007650.1, read on the forward strand.
CCTGAAGAAAAGTTTAGTTGTGCCGTAGCTGAAGAATATGGCTGATTTGTCACATACAGCTGTAGTGAACTATAAGACAAAGAAAACAAAATAATTGCTTGCTAGTCAAAGAAGGAGGAAAATCTGACAAAGAGCTCTGTATCCTTCACCTTAAATATTAGTAGGAATTGTACCTTCTCTACTAAGCAATAAGCTGACAAATTTGAGAGAAAAAGCTCTTCAGAAACAGCCAAACAAATCATCCAACAAGGAAAGGGAAGACAATAGAAAAATGTCCTGATGCATACAAGAAAAGAAACCAGTGAAGAGATGGGATGGGCAGTTAGTGCACCCAATATATTGTAACAGGAGTGTAGAAGTTTCAGTGAGGAGGGCAGTCTAAGAACCTAACTAGACATAAATGAGTGTTTTGTGCAATCAGTTTAGCTTACACTGCCAGTTGACAGACATCGGTAAATGTAAGTCTCTCCAAATCCAAGAATAATAAACGCTCTTTAGTAAAAGCATGAGTTTCAAGCCTTTACCTGCACTGAGGTTTATTTCCACCATTCATAACAAAAACAGGGGCCGCCATATAAAGCAAGAGACAGCCACCAAGATAGATCTTTAGCTGCAAACATGAGGATTTGATTTTTTTGATATATATATATTTAGGAAGATATATAAAGACATATAATAAACCAATTTGCCCCCAAGCATCTAAATGAACTTCAACAATCATTAAACCAAAAGACATGCTCATGGATTATTCTAACATCAGAAGAGAAATACGATGAGAAATAATAAAGTAAAATAGTAAGGGATTTTAAATAGTTTTCTGTATTGATAATTGAAGCCAGTTAACTATTACACTGAAGTAGAAAGCAGCTTCCTGTGAACACAGATTCCTGTAAACACTCTAGCTTCACTCAGGCGTGAGAGAATGACTTAAACTCAAGATGTTGAAACCCATCTGAGAGCAACATTTGTTTCTAAAAGGCCAAAATATTGTACAAATGTTGTGTCTTCAAAACATTTTCTTTTTGGAACAGAGCAACAGAAAGGAATGGGCAGCCCATTACCATGTACAGTAAAGGTGATGGGCAGGCGATATGTATGCTTTCCATCTGTTTCTGCACGTATAAGCATTTTACATCTTGTCACTCATAGGATGAGCCTAATCACTGTGTTCAAACTGAAAAGGAAATATTCTTCAGGAAGCACAGAAAAAATAGACAGAGAAAAATACAGAAAATAACTGGTTTGTATTTGCTAACCAGCATGTTTGGAGTAGGTCTTAGGCACAACAGAATGCACCAGGCAGCAGCATAGAGACAGTCACTGGAGCTGTAAGCGGGACCTGCACAGTACAGCAGCACACCACAGGCCTTTCACACCCTGTGAAGACCTAGCACTGATGGGACAAAGTGAACCTGGACAAACACTTTAAGTGTAGTTGGTAATCTATGTGACACTCCTGGGCAACCACGCTACTGATCTCAAATCATCAGGTTGCCAGAGATGGAACTGAGTTGGCTGTAGAACGACAGCTACCAATGAGAAGTTTTATTAGGATGGTAGGAAAGGATACAGCTCCTCACCAGTTGCCTGCTACACATTTTTCCTCTCGAATATAAGGGATTTTCCAGTAGTTGAGTGTAGTATACTCACAGAAGAGCAAAGGACGGCCAGGGTTTGAAGTTACAAGTAGCACTTGACTGCACAAAGAGAGAGAATCTCCCCTGTGCTGACAAGGACACAGGCAGGACCAGTCACCCTCAGGAAACCGCTACACCCCAAAGAAAAAGGGACTTGCTTCCCAGTGAAGAGCAGCATCTCCTTACTTTGAGATTCATCTCCATCAAAAACAGTAAAACATTTACAGAGGCACTGTGGGAAGAGGTCTTTCCGCTACTGTCTTCAGGTCATGGACAGAAGCAAGAGGGTTTTTAGTAAATACCCTCTGACTGTTTGGTCATTCTTTTTTTGTTACCACTGATTCCCTGCTTTTTTCTTTAATCCTAGCTAGTGTATATCCTTTTATTCTACGCCAGATTTTTTTCCTGGATACATTACAAGAATGTAGGGAAAAATAGGTTACTCCAAAAATACTAAGATCTGTGCTTTTGGAAGATTCCACAAAGAACAAAATCTAGTCCAAACATACATGGGTCATATAAACTTTAAACCCATTTATAGAACTGAATATGCATATCTCTCTGTTCTTTTATGTAAATATTTCTGACATTCCAGATCTTGCCTCAGGTTTCTTCAATGAGTAAGTAAGTACAAGAGAAGGCAGAAGAATAAATTTTCCATGTTTTCAATAATTCTCCAACATCATTACCTTCACAAGTTAGAATTTCGTAAGTATTATGAAATTACCTTATTGTTACAACAGAATAAGCACACCTATAGCAAACTGTTTATAAAGAACAACTTCAGAAACAAAGACAATAGATTTTTGTTTTCTATATTCTTTGAATAAACTAAAAATTGATGAGTTAAAGCATATAAAAGGAAAAGGAGAGGCACCAAAATGTTGTTCTGAAAGATCACTAATGAGCAAACCCTCCCAAATTCCTCTTCTTTGACTTCAGCACAATCATTAAATGAATTCCTCTGGAATGTAAACAGGTTTGTCTTCTGTTCAGCTACCAAAAAAATTAAGTCAGGCTTCACCTGACCTTTGCAAAAAATGGAATCACAGTGGTCCAGTTCCCCTGGAGTGCCCACAGCTTCTAAAGCTTCTCATTCTTTCTGTCATACACCTCATGGTAAAACAGCAATGCACTACTTGTTAAAAACCCAGCATGGCACTTCCCCAATTAACTTCTGTTACTTGCCTAGCTCCACCAGTTTAACAAACTGTATATTGCAACTTTTCAGTGTATTATAATATGTAAATACTGCTCAAACTCTACCCTATAGCTCTGAGACTAATCCAGGATGCTAACACTGTTTACCCAGAAATGCAACATTTTATTATTGGTCAGAAGAAGAAATCCCCCAATTGCTCTTCAGACAAGCAGCATGGCTGTGAGAAATCTGATACCTGAAGAGAAGACACTTTGGATTAGATATTCCAGTCTAACAAAACTTCAGGTGAGTTTTTGTAACTTTGCACTTCAGCCAATGAACTTCACATTAAATGGAAGAAAAACATAACCATAATGAGCTTGAGATAACTATGCATTATACAGTAAGTAGAAAGATGTCAATAAATTGCAGCTAAAAACTTGCCCCAATGTATTCATTTGGTACCAAACAGCTATTGATTTAAAAGAGTCTTGCATCTCAAACCTGAGGAATTTCTAGAGGAAGGAGGGGCAAGCAGGGGCAGGAGGCTCTTTCCCCCATGCTCCGATTTGAGCAGCAAGAGAAAGTCCCCATCATCACTATATTATGGTATCCATACCACAGATCATATACTTTATGATCAGCTTGGGATTCAGCTCTACTAATACAGAAATCTGTAGTGTTCATGAATGCTTGTGAGGTAGTTGCCTGGTCTCCCTGTGCTGTTGAGAGAAACAAGAATTTCTAGTGTAGTTCCTCTCCTACTAATACAGTGGGAGAAATCACTCCCTAGAAGTGTTTATTTCTCTCCACTGATCATAAGATGCTGAGTTTAAATCAGATGTCTGTGATGTCTGGAATTAGATGACATGATTCTCACCTTTACCATCTCAACTGTTGCTTTGAGATCCCAAATATCTGTTTGTACCCCTGCAAACAAAACTGCAGTTCCTTCACTAACCTGAAGTTTTCATTTAAGCATGTATTTTAAACAGCTAATTTTCTGTTCTCCATTTTCATTGAATTAAGCAGCTCTATGTTTTCCATTTTTCCTTCAGCTCTTCTGTCTAGCCAGAAAATCATGCCATAGATAGTGAAGGCTACTGAGACCTACTGACTAAGGGTCAATAGAGATACGCACCTTGGGAATAAATGCACTTAGCTAAGCTAATAATGTTTTTCTCCAAGTTTCAACCCAACTTTTCTACTTGAACTTAAGCTCTATGTAAACTAACTCTGTGGCCATGCTTATATCAGCTGAAACCAGTATAAACAAGGAAGGGCATAGCACAAAATACCAAAAATTCTTGAAAGCATCCTAGTTATCTCAGTAAAGTTTAATGAGCCTGATTCAAGCCTTATTTACATCAGATCTTTATAAAGAACACTACATCATACTCAGTGTATGCAAAAACAAAAACAAAAAAGAAAAAAAAGCAAAAAAAAAAGCCATAAAATAATTAAACTGCCTCGCACAGACTTACGTTGGTAGCAGACAGACTTACCATGCTATATTAGTTAGCTACATTTATATATATGTCCCAGTACACTATATAGTAGATGTTATACAACTATACAATCCAGTGTAGAATGAATGTGACCGGTGAAAGAACAGATTTTGTTTATTATACCTGTATTTGAATAAGATTTTATTAGGTTAATCCTAAAAAGAATAAAACTCAAAATAATATGTATTTTTGTATCTTCTGCTCACATATCCTAGTGACAAATATTAAAAGCATATGGGATGAAAAGCTTCTTCCTGTGGTGATCCATTGAAGAGTTTGCCTACTCTGGCATTCACTAAAAAAGCTGCCTCCTGGATTTGAAAGACACTTGTGCCACAAATGGAGGATTTCCACCATGAACAGCTCTGGAGACTAATGTATCTCTCCACTGCTTGCTGGTACCATTACCAACAGCCCATATGACCTACTTATCACCAAACTGTAGTTATTATTATGATTTCTTTGTCCAGAGAAACATGTCTCATGCACCAGAAACTGGGGAAAGGTTAAAAAGAACAGCTCCCTTTCTTCTTTTGTTGGTGTTACTGGGGAACATCTCTTTTCTGTTGCCAGACCTGTCAAATACCTTACACAGAACATGATACTCATTTGACAGGAGCTTCAGGTTCTCCCACTGCTGCACCTCCATCTCAAAGACCAATAGTCACCTGTCACAGCCACTGTCTTGCCCCAGCACTGAGCATACCATGTGCAGCTGGCTGGCCTGTTCCACTGTACTTTTTTGCCTGGTGTTACACTGACAGGGACCTGCAGCAGGCACATCACTCAGCGCAGTCCCAGGCTTGCAGAAGCTCCACTGACAGTCACCATCCCAATCTAAAACTTTATGCTTGAAGCTCTCTCCACCCTATGACAGGATATGCACATCATGGACCTTATGGGTAGGCTTTTCCCTACTCTAATTAGGCAATGTAGCATCTAGGAGCTGACATACTGGGACAGTACAAAATTGAGACGAAGCTTGGCCCTTCCTCACCTTAAATAGTGTCAGAATGGAGAGACTACACAGTTTGCTCAATGTAAGGATTGTCTATTTAATACAGGTCAGAAATAAAAATTTTTTAGGAACTGAAACTAAAGGCTTCTACAAACAAGACTTACAGATAAGTAAAATTTGATTTTTTGTCAAGATTCTTGAGAAATTTAAAGACTAAATTTGCCCTCATTTATAAAGGTGAATCAACAAGCACTATATGCCTGTAAAGAATTGGTCAGAATTGGGGCCACTACTAATAAGACAAGTCTTTGGGCTACAGGCATTGTCTGCAGAAATGAGGCATTTGAAAACTAGTTTCTCATGGATATTTTCTCTCATTATGAAGCCATCATAGCAACTGGTAAACTGAATAGGCTTTGTTATAAAAGTCCCAGGGGCTGCAGTACTCTTGGTAGAGATATACTGAGGCTGCAAATTTTGGAGCTGAGGCTGGATTTCAAGCACACTAAAGTTCATGAATAATTGGTTCCAGGAGGTAGTCCCATTCTAAACATGGGGAACATTTGCAAAATTCCTAACTGGAAATGAGTGTTGAACATCATCAGGGTTTGGAGTTATTCATCTCCAGGGTTTTAACCGAGACCCATCTGTAGCTGTAAGTCAAGGCTGGATACAAATGGAGGAACTGCAGAAGAAACCTTACATCGTGTGACGGCATTGCACTCACAATGTCTTTGTTATCTGTCCCTATTTTTAATATTACTAAATTTTCCAGGGATCATTTTAAGTGTGTGTACACTGCTAGTCTGAGTTAATAAGCTAGCAATTACTCGCATACTGTTACAAAACCAATATTCAATTATCATATCTTATGTCCCGCCCTTACAGTGATACCATTAAAAAGTTGAATGAGACATTTTTATTACAACTTGAAAACAAACAGATTTATTGTGGTGCAGTAATACCGATTTTCATGTTATCTGTATGGATTATTAGTGTTCTGCGCCTTTCCATAGTTCCTAAATGACTACATAATGCCATCTAGTGGTATAGAGCTTCCGTTCTTTTGAAAACTGCAAAATTTAGATTAAAGATTGTCACTTGGGATGTCTAATTGTCCAACTTGTGACCAAAACCATCGCAATTATGTCTTCGGTGTTTAAAATAAACTGATCCTCTAAACCTAACGATTTTAAAGCTTATTATTATCCATTTTGATTTCAAAGCATATTATTATCCATTTATAACAGGCACAAAAACTAAACAGTTATTTAGAGTCTCAGGGGAAATATACAGCACCCATTCTCACTCATGACTGATGCAAATATATTTCAGTTATTAGTGAAAGAAAACAAAAGGTGCATAGCAAAAAATTAATAATAATGTGATCATATATTTATAACTCTTCACATTTAACACATATGCTCCACTTATGGAGGTCACACCTCAGCGTCAGTGCAGAATGGGCCACATGGTACACGGCACCCTGTTCTATGCCCTGCAACGCAAGATGAACCACAGAGGCTCTTATTCTACTGGATCCTTTATACAACTCCTTTGGAAATAAACACTTTCCTACCAGCCTTTAAATGTCTCTATTTTACCAGCCTCATTACCCTGAGACTGGGTTTCTGGCTTCACCATCCCTGGCTACAGCTGTATTAGTAAAT
>VFFE01007650.1:1480560-1503113 GCA_008921705.1 Burhinus oedicnemus
GTGTGACGGCATTGCACTCACAATGTCTTTGTTATCTGTCCCTATTTTTAATATTACTAAATTTTCCAGGGATCATTTTAAGTGTGTGTACACTGCTAGTCTGAGTTAATAAGCTAGCAATTACTCACATACTGTTACAAAACCAATATTCAATTATCATATCTTATGTCCCGCCCTTACAGTGATACCATTAAAAAGTTGAATGAGACATTTTTATTACAACTTGAAAACAAACAGATTTATTGTGGTGCAGTAATACCGATTTTCATGTTATCTGTATGGATTATTAGTGTTCTGCGCCTTTCCATAGTTCCTAAATGACTACATAATGCCATCTAGTGGTATAGAGCTTCCGTTCTTTTGAAAACTGCAAAATTTAGATTAAAGATTGTCTCATTCCACTCATTTCCAGTTAGGAATTTTGCAAATGTTCCCCATGTTTAGAATGGGACTACCTCCTGGAACCAATTATTCATGAACTTTAGTGTGCTTGAAATCCAGCCTCAGCTCCAAAATTTGCAGCCTCAGTATATCTCTACCAAGAGTACTGCAGCCCCTGGGACTTGGGATGTCTAATTGTCCAACTTGTGACCAAAACCATCGCAATTATGTCTTCGGTGTTTAAAATAAACTGATCCTCTAAACCTAACGATTTTAAAGCTTATTATTATCCATTTTGATTTCAAAGCATATTATTATCCATTTATAACAGGCACAAAAACTAAACAGTTATTTAGAGTCTCAGGGGAAATATACAGCACCCATTCTCACTCATGACTGATGCAAATATATTTCAGTTATTAGTGAAAGAAAACAAAAGGTGCATAGCAAAAAATTAATAATAATGTGATCATATATTTATAACTCTTCACATTTAACACATATGCTCCACTTATGGAGGTCACACCTCAGCGTCAGTGCAGAATGGGCCACATGGTACACGGCACCCTGTTCTATGCCCTGCAACGCAAGATGAACCACAGAGGCTCTTATTCTACTGGATCCTTTATACAACTCCTTTGGAAATAAACACTTTCCTACCAGCCTTTAAATGTCTCTATTTTACCAGCCTCATTACCCTGAGACTGGGTTTCTGGCTTCACCATCCCTGGCTACAGCTGTATTAGTAAATAATACTGTGGTCCCATGGCTCTCCTTTACCTGCTTCAAGACTGTCTACTGGGAGCAGACCCTGGCCTGTGGTAACCTGAACCTTTCCCATGCACTATCTAGGAAAGCATTGGTTGGGACAAACCAAAATTGTTGCAGGGTTTGCTCTGATAATTTAACGGTATGGTCATGTGTCAGTGCTCAGGCCCGTAGTTTGGACCAGTTTAATTTACCAGTAAAGATGTACACTCCATTTTTTCACAGCTGTTCTTTCAGCTACATCCCTAAAGCTGAGTCTCTATTGGAGAGCTTCCCACTTAGTAGGAACGCAAACCTCTGATGTTTTGGGAGATGATGGAACAGCCTTTTCAGAAATAGTCTGCTGGAGCAATAAATGATATTTTACAGTATTTAGATTGGAATGGAAAGAAATGGTTTATTCCAGCAGCTTTATGCCAACGTTCTCAGGTCTACAGCATGGTTAACCACAGTGTCACTGGACAGCAAAGTTTCTGTTTTAGAGACTTGACTCAGTATTGAAATTCAGGCACCTGGAGCATTGCGTGTGCATTTCCTAATTTCTTTCCAAGGTAAAACTACTTACAAGTGGACATTCTCTCATAGTTCATGTATACTAATACGGTCCTGAATACATGAGCTACAATCATTTCTCATTGCTCATTCTTAAGAAGTTATCTACACTTTTAGTCTTAGGTCATGATATAAAAGTAGGTGGATAAAATGAACCACACATATTTCTCATAAAAATAATTCAGAAACTCTTCGCCCTTTTCCAGTTGCACCTTGTGGTCTCCAAAGAGATCACAGAGGGAGCAGCTTTGATGCTTTGTTACATGATATTTCCTGAACGGCCCTTTTCAATCTAAGCTTTCGTTTTAAGATGGTATGTTTCCAGCCATTTTTACTGCAAGACTGAGTAACATGTAAAGCACATGGTACCCTTTTCAGTTTGTTAATGACTTTTTTTAAACACTGTAGTTCCCATTCAGTTGTGTGCCCTCTGCCTTCTTGTAGAAACGTACAATCTTTTGCCATGAGATCAGTAAAAGTGACAAAAATATCTTCCTAAAAATTAGAAGCTAAATTATTTTTTCTAACTGTAATAAACTTACTGAATATCTTACTATCATACACTTTACATCTATGCATATACTAGAAATGTATATATCAGTATATATCACCAAAAAATCTAATTTAAGTCAAACAATATATACTTTAGCAGAAGTATAAATGACATCAGGTGTTCTTTCACAGTGTGTTCGGTATGGGGTCAATATTTGAAAACACATTAAACAATACAATAAATTTATCCACTGAATTAAGCTTCAAAATTAATCTTGCAACATTTTTATTCTAGGACCACTAATTATAACATAAAATGTAATTAAAAAATCACTTTCTTACCATCACCTTTTTCACTGTTTTCCAAAAGTTTCTGGGCATTATCCTTTGTTACTGAATTCAAAATAAAAGAGAAAAGATCAGATACGCATCCTGAACGATGTTTTAAAGTGCATAGAGAGTAAAGAGTCCATTCACATCCAGAAAGTTTTTTTAAGAGGGCTCAGCTGACATTTGCAAACACAGTACACTGAATGTTTGCCATCTGGTCTGTATCACTGGTTAGATTCTAGAAACTGTCTTAAAGAGTACTTTGATTCTGTTTAAGTGTGGGATGTACTGTCCGCAACAACATTATGCATATTTTTCCCTTACATAATGTCCTGGATACAATGAATAAGGTCAGTACACACCAGATTTACCAGTAGGAGTAATGGCAGCATGGAATAAATATTTGGCATAATAAATACATTTCTGTTTCCCTCATCAGCTATTATCATGGGACACTTAAAACCATGAGAAGTACACACAACAATTATATACATTTCAATAATGTTGTTTTGATGTACAAAAAGCCAAGGCAAGTTGACATCTTGTTCTTTTAAAAACAGAGCATAAATTTCAACAAAGCTTTTTAATGCCTTTCTTTTGAACTTAGAATAATCACCACTCTGTACTTCATCCCACATACATAGGACCTGCAAACTGAGAACAGATATCTAAGACATTTGCTTATTACATATACAAAACCTGACATCTGAAGATGCATTTTTATATATATACATGAAGATATATAACTCCATTTAAATAATTTGTGTTTGAATTTGGCATTGGAATTTAGTATGGCAAATATTTTAGTCAAATGCCATTTCCTTTGACACAGCTTTTATTGCTATACATTATATATTTATAGACAAAAACACATATATGTAAATATATATATAGTATGCGAAACTACTAGCTAGATTCTGTTTCCTATAGTTTTCTCATACCTTAACCACCTGAGCTGAAATTTTCTATGTGTGATCTCAGTTTCAGCCTCAGGTTATTTTTATTTGGTTTGAGACATTTTATTTCAGCAAAAAAAATCTTGCCATCTTCTAGTAAAGAATGATTGCAACTCTGATAAAATTAAGGTTCTTTTTTTGTGTGTCTTGTCTTACGTAAGATACTTCTGGAGGTAGGTTGTTTTTACAGTGTAAAGCCACCATTTGTTATCAAATTATAACCTTCTGAATTATTTTATTTTGCACATACTTAAGAGGCAAATGCTTAAAACTTTGTCTGGTTGTTAGAGTTTTGCAGATAGAAGATTCCGTCTGTATAGACTAGCCTTCTTGTTGCAATCTAGAGAACAGACAGTGTTTTGGTGAAATTCATCCCTGAAACTCAGTTAGGCTGGCTTTCATATCATCATCTGTCTTATTTTCATTTTCTTTTCGCCAAGTGACACTGGTATACGTGGTCAGAAGTAGAAGACACTCTTATCTTTCTCCTTTCAGCAGCTTCTCAATATATTGATTTATTATTTATGTATTTATTTTCCTAGAATCATAGGTATTAAAAATGAGACATTCTTTTGTACATAAAGATGTTCTAAAAATACTTCCTCAAAATGCTACAGTTCATGTTCAGTCTAAAACTTCTCAGCACAGGAAATATTGTCATGGTACAACAGAATTTAGCATGAATTTTAACAGAAATACAATTATTTTATTTCTCTTTACAGCATACAGTAAATTCACTGGATTTATTACTGTTTTTTCTCTGGTATAAAAAGCAAATTTTTGCTATTTATTTTCTAGATCAAAATTCAGGGGATCCTTCAACAGCTTATTTGAGCCAGACACCAGCTTGTGCTAAGTGTGTAAGGTCTTGAGCACAGCCTTATCTTGAAAAATCTGTAAGCTGGATCACTATTCCTCCTTCAGTATATGTGTAAACCTAGTGAGGCCAAATCAAAAATAACTCATTTTGAATGCTGTTACTTTGAATTCAGTAAATATAAAAAAAGGAAACTTAGAATGTTACTTTTCAGCAGAAAATTAAAAGCTAGAAATGAGTAGAATTCACAAAAGAGAGAAAAAGGAAATGAGGAATATTCAAGTTAAATTGGTTTATATCATTCAACTGAGTGGACTATTGAATTAAGCTTGTAGCAAATAAACAGAGGGATGTAGTTTGAGGTACGAATATACTGTTTGAAAAGTAAAGGGTAAAAGAGATAATAAAGATTTGCTTTTTAAGAAATAGGTTTATTTATGCACTAAATTTCTACTGTTTTAATTTACCTTCATAAATAAATTTTATTTTTAAGAGGTACTACACACTGTTATCACATGGTTACCAGAAACTTTGAAAGAGTTAGAAGTTTTGGAAACAAACTTTAATGAATCAAGTCTTTCTCATTTGCATTTATAAGCCATAAAAGTTACAAAAGTGGCAATAGTTAATAATTTGCAGCGGTTGACCAAACAGTATGTGAGTAGTGTGATAATAAGTAGAATGGAAAATCCATTATACTATGTTATTTAATTTTATTTCTTGCATTAAAAAGTTACAAATACAATCCCCCAGAGCAAGCATTCGTTCTGTGATTGAAATATTTAAATAAAAACCTCATCATTCAATATTGATAAGAAAATCAAACTATAGGCAACAATGTATTTCAAGATTTCTCAAATGATCAGTCTGAACATACGTCTTCTCTTGCGGATTGCTACTGCTGATTGGTCGAAAAAAACTATAAACTTCAACAGTACTATTCTGCCCCCTTGTGACAGACTAAGAAAAACTGCTAGATCAATAAAATCCTGGTGTCTTTACACTAAAAAATTTAATTGAGAGTTTAGTTAGTAAAACTGAAATCAGAGTTAGGCTGGCTATATCAAAGCTTCTTGACGCTGTTGTGAGAAAACAGCATCACTAAATGCAGTCCACTAAAAATCCACTATAACACATTCAGTAAATGCCAGTCATAGAAGAGGTCTGTCATGAAATAACTGCTGTATCTCCTCATGTCTTATACCAATTTGGGCTACTTTTATCCTATTATTGTGGTTCCTTGTGTCTCAATGTTCAGTGGTATGACAGGGCACTTTATAAGATTTGTAAATTCTTCTGAAGAGTGATGTTCATACACACTTTCATAGCTAGTTTAGCCTATTTTTAAGGTTAAGACTGTGAAGACAGGGGTTTTTGTTGTTTTGCAAATAGAAGTATGTTAATGGCACAATCTGGTCAAGACTAGCTTCATAAAAATGAAATGTTTTCAGCTGCAATTCATCTGACTAAAAATATAGTTCTGAAAGTATGATTTGAAAAGGTGACAAGGTAATTTTCAAAGGCACTTGCTCTTTTATTACTGCACATATGTAGTTTAGAAAGCCAAGACTGCCTAACTATTGACATTTATAGGAGCTGTTCTTCAGCTCACTAATTAGAACTCTCCCTCAAAAACTTGAAAAGAGTCATTCTTCAGTTTCAACTTTATGAGGGAATGAAAAATCAGAAGAACATAATCCTTTAATTAACTTTGCAAATTACTTGTGGAAGGACAGTGTTCCACTTTACTCTGAAGCACGGACAAGTAGTCTATAAATTCTTATGCTTGCTTAAAACTTTGTAATTATATTAATCTATGGATCAGCACGATAAAATATTGCCATAAAAACATAATTTCATGAGATGAAAAAGTTGTGAAGAAATTTTCATTCCAGCGACGATAGAATAGAGGAGTGCTAACTAAAACTCATTAAAGGTGCTGCTTCCACGAGTAAAATGACATCTGTGTGAGGCAGGATAAGAACAAATTTGCTCTAAGTTTCCTGTTCCCAGGAGGTAACACAACAGTTAAGGGAAAATGTCATATAGCTGTTTCCACAGTAAGTGATGAAGCTAAGAAAAAGGGATAATAATACTGTGGATGCAATGATTATAGATGCAGACTGCATGAGGTGAAGTTGTCGCTTGCATTTCCCAGAGAGATTAATATGTCATTTTTGTAAAGGCCATCTCACTGGAGAATCTCAGTCTTACTACACCTCAATGACTGTACATCATATCTTTTGCCCAGTATAGGACACCATTGAATCTTAATTACTCTGATTGCAAGTTTAAAGATAGCTCTTTTTAGTTACTTTAGTTACACAGTGGTGTAACACCAAATTTTGGCTCTTCCTATCTAGAAGACTGGACATTCTTTTCTTTAGTTGTCTACTCAATCAGATCACGCAGAAGAAAGAAGCAGCTACATATATTCACCAATTCTAAGACTTCATTAGATCTTTTCTATTTTACTTATATGCAGTGATCTACTCTATCATATAGTCATAATCCTAATCAGATGACAAGCAGACTGAGCAGCTGCAAAAAAGCAGATGGAAGGGTTATAACCTTTCTGCAGCTCTGTCTACCTGCTTACTTCAGATAGGCCCCAGATATCCCTGCCTATGTTCTGTGCTGATCAAGAGATGCGTGACTGCAGTAAATGTCACGCCATGCCAGAGCTAACAAGGCTGCTGCGTGGCATGGTTAATTAGCCAGGGCCAGGCACTGAGTGCGCACACTTTTAGTTGGCACAGACCACTTGCAGTGTGAGGTTGTATCAGTATTCAGCACCGGCATAGAAAGACCATGTCTACTCTCAGCACAACATGTAGGCATATTCTGAACATAAATCAGGGTCCAAAAGCATTAGGAAAGAGAACCTGCCCAGAAAAATCACTGAGGAAAGGAACAAGAAATTAAATTAATCTTGAGACACTTGGACAGGGCATAGAAATGTAATGTTACATATAACTTTTCTCTTTAAGACTAGGGATGTATGTGTGATTCTGGAACTCAGATAGCCATCCTGTATTTTCTGAGAAGTCTCTCAAGATACAATTCATCTAATCAAATGGGGACTCCTACACTACAGAATCTACATCTGAACTAGACATCTAGATACCTTTTATAGTTAATGGAAAGAAACAGGAGATTTGAAGGAGCAATTAATCTCATTCTAAAGTAAATATCTAAAAATTTCTCAAATAAGTCATACCTTAAAAGTGCCTATTTCTTTCCATTAAACATAAAAGAATGTCAGACCTCTAGCTCAGATGTATACTACAGTTCTGCAGTTATCTAAAGACAAGAAAGACAAATCCCACTGTCTATGCCTATGTTCCTTTAAGTGAGGATAACTGTATTTCTTAATTTTTTAGGAGAATTTTAAGGCATTAAAAGCTCTGAATAGTTCAAAGACTGACTTCCTATAGGCCACATAGCTAGAATAGAATTTTATTTTCATAATAGCATTCATACAAGGATTCTTACCTCTCAGGGTAGGTATTTTGAGATTATATGTGAGATATATTGTTCTGAACAATACCTGGCTTCATCCACATACTTTTACAAGTATCAGTCAGCATTATCTGTATTATGCAGCTCTTTCCTAAAACACAAACTAAGGCCATGTGCTAATTTTCTGATTTCATATTTAATTGCCCAAGTAAATTGCCCAGTTCTCCAAAACATTCACCAGCTGGTCCTGCTGATGGACTTAAAAGCTTGATTTGGATCTCCTTGTCCTCTCTCATGTATTCTCAGTGTCTTTCCCCCCTCACCTTGAGCTCTACTGTTTTCACTACTTCAGATTCCTTGCTCCCATAATTGAGAGTTGCTGTATTCAACAGCTTCTGTCTGAAACCTGAACGAATTACCTTTATCAACTTCTTTCAAGATCTTGTATTAGTGATCAATTTAAAACTGAACAAGAGTAAAACTGAGTTTTCCTCTCTCCAGCTGACTGCTGATTCCTAACTTTCTTACTGGTGCATCAAAGCAAAAGAGTAGTAATCTAAGTTTTATCTCATGCTGCCAGGTTAATGTACCTTGCAGCACTGATACCTCATTGCTAATCTTTATTGTTTGGACCTATGAGAAAATAATTTATTTAAATGTTATGTTATTGCTATAAACAGAATAGTAATTATTGCACCAGAAGCTCCAATCAAGAAGTAGGCGTGCCTCAGACAATCACAGATGGTAGATCTCTAGCAAATGAACCCTAATGTCTGCTGCACAAAGGCATTCACGAAATTTTGCCTCTGAAATGTAAGTTGCCAGTTTCTGAGTTCATCCTCAAACCAGGACAGAAGTGGTGGTTATTTATTAAACCAGAGAGATCTGTATCAGAATCCCATTATACTGTTCCAAAATGGTTCTATGGTATCTTACACGTTAACAATTCCCATGGTATCATGGTTTGCAAATGTCCCGCACAGGATACATGTGGAGTGTAAAAGCATCAGGAAAACCTTCGTGACCCAAGAAAGGCAAGTGTTGATGATAAAGCTAATTTCATCTCTTTGCACTTGCCCTTGGTAGTAGGCTATTCTTACAGGTACACATAAATTATGGGTAATTCAACATACCCTTTGGTACAGTTTTTGCTTATGGGTTACTACTGTTTTACAGAAATCAAAATATTGTATTTTTTATTTGCGATGTTAGCATCACATATATATACCTCAAACTAAGTGTTGCAAGACTAACATATTTATTTATATTATTCTAAGTGGTATAACCAGTATACTTACAAATATTGTAGATGATGAATAATGGTGGAAAAACGTAGATGTTTATGAAGTTTGAACAAATAGCAGTGGTTTAACCCATTGCCTAAGAAAAAAGAAAAGGCTTGTGAGTTTTCCAGTTGAAAATAATGCTTATGTTCACTGTATTTGTAAATTGCTTTCTTAAGAGTAACACAGTAATCGGTAACACAGTGTCTGTATTTAACCACAGCTGTAACCCCAGGTTTCATTACATAGACATGAATACATTTCTACACTCGGCCAAAGATGTTTCCTCCCACTTTACCTGACCAGCGCAAACAAGAACCCAGCCAGAGAAGAGGGTGATGCCAGAAGCCTTTCTTTGAGGGATGGCAGTATTTATCGCGTGAAGTGAGGCCGCACCTTGCAGGTGTGGAGCCCAGGGCAGTACCCACGCAGGGCAAACAGCCCTCATGCCCCACAGGCTGGGCCGGGACAGCCTTTTCCCGGACTCTGCCTACGGGGAGGCCGGTGGGCGCTGAGGGGGGAGGGAAGGTGGTGGGTGCTGAGGCGGGAAGTAACGCCGAGGGGCGCTGAGGTGGCCGTGGCAAGACCGGCTGGCGCGGGCGGCGAGGGGAACGCTGAGGCGGGGAGGTGCTGAGGCGGCGGTTGGTCGGTGAGGCGGCGGTTGGGGTGACCGTTGGGCGGGTCCGGGCAACTGCCAGAGACCCTGCGCTGCCAGCTTTGCCCAGGCGGCTGCGGGCTCTGGAAGAGGGAGCTGGTGAGGAGCTGCCTCAGGAAAACTCACCAGAAGGCTCCCCCGACAGGTGACTGTTGTTTCTGGACCAGACGCGTCTTTTTTGGTTCTTCCCACGCATCAGATCTTTTCCTTCCTTGCCGGATGTGTGGGCCTTTCCCTTGGCAATGCAGGAAAGATGTTTTGCTGTCCTGTGTCAAAATCTGCTTTCTCCAGGCAGTTGCTACAAGCCTGTAAGTAACCGTGTGTGAAGTTTAAAAAAATAACCAACCTAAAACCTGATAAGAAAAGAACACTTTTGCCTGTGGACCCTCAGGGCTAGTGAGGTTCTTGTCCCAGGATACAGTTAGTTCAAGCATATGGCGTTCCACGCACGCCAGCCAGTGTTGATGGTCAGGTGCTGCTCTCCTAGTGAGTGAGAAGGTGCAGTTATTCCTGTCTTAGATGCAGAAATAATATGCTGTTGTCTGTGAACTTTGTAATGTAGGTTAAAGGTATATTGGCCCACTATAGGGAATGTTTTGAACTCTTTCAACTTAGAGGACAAAGTGGTAAGAAGGTCAAATATTCTTGTTGCTACTCCGTTTACTTAAGAGAATTTGCAAGGCTCTACTTTCCTGGGTATAAGAAGATTTAGATAACTTAGAGTTCCCCTGTTCATAGCATCAGAAACTGTTTCAGCCTGTGCTGCGACATATAAGTCTTGACTTCTAATTGCGGTCATGCACTCGTACTCTTCAAACTCTCAAGCTTTTTTCCCATTAGGATTCTATATGTTGTTTATGTATTTTCATCTGAGCTATTTCCCCGCTTTGCCTTCCTGAACTGTATCTAGATGGAAGCTTTTCATTCAGAGCATTCAGATCCCTAGGATCTCATGCATTTGCTTTTTGTTTGGGGGGAAAAAAATCTTGACTTTTTCTCACGGATGCCCTAAATGAAGGTTTACAATTAAATGTGCTAGTTCCAACGAAGTTTAATCCAGCATAGCACAGTATGATTACTGCCTTGAAACATCCCTGTGAGAAAGATGATATCATTATTATTTCTCTGGGGAACTGTTCAATATTTCAGACTATTACCCACTTTTACTCGGACACATTGTCTCGTTGTTCATATATTATTACAGGAAAGCAGATACTTCTGTTTTGCCAGTCACCTAATTGTTGAGTGTCAGATTTCTTCAGAGCTAACAGTGGTTGAATGCCAGCAGTATCTACCTGCTTACCTTCTAACAACCGTCAGAACATTAACCAGGTCTTCTCTGTAGGTCTTTTTTACAAAGAACCTGAATTTGGAAAATGTATTCTGCAGCCCAGCTGAGGAAATGGGTAACATTTCTCTCTTTTGTGTTAGGAGTATTTCTTTCAATGTTATGCCTTGTTTTTCTTCATCGTATTATTCTTGTTTTAAAATCCTCTCCAGATTAACCGATTGCCATCTGATTTGCCAGAGTTTTGTATCAACATCATATAAAACACTTCCAATTCCAAACATATATTTCAAGGGTACAGATGAATTACCAGGGATCTCAACTTTGTCACCTTGATCTAGATCCAACAAAAACTTAGGGTTTGATTACTTTTGAGCTGCAGTGCCTAACCCAGCATTCAGAAGTAGAAACCAAAACTCATGAGTTGGATGCTGATGTACCTTACTGATGCCTGTAAAGATAGATTCCTAGATTCTCTGAGACAGTCCTCTATCAAAAATGTCACAGCTGAAGAATGTAAAGTGCTGAATCAATGTTAACTCATTCTGCTGGTTCAAATGTACACACACAAATAAGGTTAAGTTCTTCAAACAGTCTTTATATATGTCAGGTATTATTATCTGCATCGTTTTAATATTAGGTCAAATAAGGAGGTGTCATTTGTTTTTCTGCAGTCAATGTAAACCCAGAATAATCACAGTACTGTTTCTGTATCTGCTCAAAAGACATGGCCTGTGTTGTCCTATCTAACCCAGAACAAATTTGTATTGTCAAGTGAACGTGCAGTCATGGATTTAGACATTGATATCAGTGTAGTTTGGGGAGACTCATGCATCTTACCCCTAAGACACATTAAGCACTCGGAAATGTCTGAAAATCTCATTCCTTTTTCTTGGACAATGCAGCTTGGATTTATTTAAGCAATAAATTGGGCTAGGAAAGAATCTTGACTGGTTTCTCCAGACCTACTGTATAGTCAGTAGAGTAAGAGAGGCAGAAGGCAAATCTCAGCTCATGAAGACTGAATCATCCTCTGGAGATGCTCTTCCACCACCCTAAATTGTAGAGAAATTACAAGGTGTATATAACTTCAGCCCCTTTATTTAAGTGCTTACAGTTAAACTTCATGATTTCAGGCCCTGAAGTCTGACCGAAGTCTGACCAAAGTCTGCCTTTTTTGAGTTCTCATAGGCTTTTACATAGCTGCCTACTCTGGAAAATAATCACTTAAAATTGAAAAGTCTCCTTGTATTATTTTTTAAGAAATACCAGCAATTTCGCTCCCACAATTATTTAGCCTTTATATTTTCTATATATACAGAGAAATATATAATTACGAAACTAAAAATATGCCAAAAATTCACTAACAGGCAGGATTTGTGTTAATGATGTTGTAACATCATGTTGAAGCCCACATGAAAATTTCTTCTAGTATTTATATACATACAGTACCTCTACAAGCCACACTAATTTAATTTCCTTTGAAGACATATATATAATTTTGTAAGTCTTTGTGTAGTTAAGTCACCTATTAAACTGATGTTCTATTTAGGGAATAATACAGCACATTCTCTAGCAATATGTGGTCATGTAAAAAAAGACCCTATCACACAGACACAGGGGGAGATAGAGTAAGGTTGCTATGGGAACTTAGCTCTAAATGGTCTGGCTTTTGTTGGCTAAAAATCTCAAACATTGTGTTGCATTAATTATGGTTTTGTTGAGGTTCTTTGCACTGAGTATGAAATTTGTTGGATAGCTGTTTCAGTCTTATATGTATGTATGCAACATTTTTAGAAACAAAATGACGTGTTAGCTAATATAAGAGAAGAATGTGTTTTATTACCAAACTGAATTATGGCACTGAAGAAAATATACTCAAGAAATAAGGACAAGATTTTATTTTTATTCATCTAGCTAAATTTCAGCTATCACTATCCTCAGTTATTGAATATGGATCATGGACCCTAACTGATATAGCAGAAGCAGCAGTGAGAGGGAGCCACAACAAAAGGCAGGAATGGGGTAGCAATTGTGGGAGAAAAGGGTTGGAGAAATCTCTGTTGGAAGCATGGGAGGGATTTTGGTCCTGAGAGAGTAGGTGGAAAGAAGCTGAAAACAGAAACTGAATGAAAGGAAAGAGCCAGAGAGAAATATTTTAGGGAAGACGGAGGGAAGGGAAGAATTTGAGCAATGACAGACAAGAAGTTGAAGGATTGCATTTAGCACAGGAGCCACAGGGAGAAGTGAGAGAGAAGTGGATAAAGAGACTCTGAAAACAAGGTGAGTCTGCCTGGGGAGGAGGAGAAGATGGTAGCTGATGGGTTGCTATTAAATAAACTGATGAGGGCAGTAATAGAACTCTGAATACCTCCAAATTATGAAAATATTGTTAATCAGATCCTACAAATTAGAAACCACAAAAACATTGTAACACAGTTTATTATAGATAGCATATATATTGTTCTAAGGCCACTTCAAATCTTCTGTACGAAAGCAACAAAGTTTCATGCAGTAAGAAAGGAAGCATTCTACAGAATTGAAGTTTTTCGCAATATATCTCAAGTGTCATTTGATGATTTTCCTCTTGAAAACTACTTATGGGTAATGAATAAGATTTAATTTTCCTTTCTTTAAATTATATTACCTATTCTTAAGAAGATTATATTTCATTTGCTGAATTTTCCATAGAATGATTACAATCTTTATTCATCCTTATGGGTGGTACAGAGCCTGGAATTTTTATGATGAAAACTGATACAGCACTTTAAGACTTTTCTATGCTGAAAAACAATACATTTAGCTTCTACACTACAAGGCAGCAAACAGGAGACATTAATAATAGGTCAGCTCCACTTTAAATGTCCTCATATGGTAACTGTAAACAGTCTGCTAAAATTTCACATTGTTTTAGCAACCATAAATCCACAGTCAAAGTACATATATCTTCAAACTGATGGAAAACTGATTAGTTTTCATATCTTTATTTCATTTAAAAGTAAAGAAAACAGTGCTTATGATCTAGGTACCTTTTATAGAAATTTACAGAATTCAATATATTAAAGTAAGCAAATTTAATCACAAGTAACCAGGATTTCTCAAAAAGAAATAGAGATGAATGTCTTCATAATATTAAAAGGAACAGTATCTTTCTTCTGAGCACTAAATAGTCTGAGTAATAGGCTCACATATGCTCACAATATGCTTACGAACTGCTGTGGACCTCATGCTCCCAGAAAAGACACGTAACTACCAAAGCAACTCTCAAGAATCTTTAGCAGAAGAAGTGAAACACCAAAAAAAGTCTAATCCACCCCTGTAAAAATCTGCAGGCCAATCACATACCAGTTATGCTCACAGTAGTTAACATCTCCTTAGCTTTTGACAAAATCAACAGCGATACTAGTGGCTTTTCTATGTGACATGAGTGTGTTATTATAGGGAATTCAATGATTTCTGACAGGATTCAAGAGCAGTCGCAGCTATTCCCTGACCCCACTGTCTCCTGGCCTCTTGGCCTCCTGCTTTTAACAGCTACATGTGACTACTTGGAGAATGTGACCTGATGCTACCTGTTAGGAATAATACACCAATGACAACCAGATTCATCTCATCTTTGTACATGCAGCTAATGATATGGATGATATACACCTGGAATGAATCAGATACATAATGACTGACACTGTCATTTATCAAAGAGCATAAAGACTTGGAGAATCTTTAAAGTTAGAATAAACGCTTGTGATAGGTCACTTTATAAACTGGGACAGCTTGTTAACAAATACTGCATAACTTACAAATCACTGAGTTAGAACATCTCCTTGCACTGAGATGTCCTTATACAGTATAACTGTGAGCACGAGACAACTCTCATTTCTTTAAGCTCCCCTATCTCGGAGCTCATATGGCTTACACCAGTCAAAGTTCTCTACAGACTCCATCAGGGCCAAGGCTCTACTCCATGAGTATTTCTTACCTCTTATTTCATAGGGATTATACAGGGGCTAGTTTGGTTATCCATACAATTCTGGAGAAAACGTCATCTTGCCTTGAGCCTTCCAAACATGTTCCACCATTTGACAATTACTCAGTATTTCACGTGGACCAGTGCTGTTAGTATATGCCTCCATTAAAGAATGTAAATGACACCTTCAAAAACAGCAGCGGACATCCGCATCCTTCTAACAGAGGAAATAGTGTTCCAGAATGACACTCATCCTGTGGAAAAGAGGAAAATGACTGAGAAGAGCAAAGAACTTTGGACTTCTACACAGATATGAAAGTCTTCTTACACATCTTGTATTCCAGTCTTCTGAGAATCACTGGAAAGCTCTGATGTCACACTACAGTTTTATCCATCTTCATTGGAATAGTTGGCATGCAGGATAAATAGAGAGACAATGCATGTGATCCCGACTCTAGTAAGACATTAGCCACTGTCCTGTATGACTTCTTAAAACTGAACCTGGCAATAGGCTGAAAAAATGCATGCTCAGTGTTTCACTGGCAGTCTGAGAGGCGCACTTGATCCTACGCAGGTTTATCCTAGCTATGATTCTACTATTATTTTCACGGCCAGACCACAAGTGTTGCAAGCACCTGACAAGTGGTTAGGTTAAGGACAGGATTAGAGTTCAAAGTGATTTGGATAAATTAAAAGAGATTATCTAAAACTATCAAGATGATATGCAGTGAAAACAGGTAGAAAATCATTTATTTTAGGAGGAGAAATCAAATTAACTAATCCAAAATGAGATATAGCTGGCGAGGGAAAAACAGTACAGAAAAAGACCTGGGATTTATATTGGACTACAAATCGACCATGATCTAACTGTGATTTTGTTGACAAATATTTTAGGATATATTAGTAATACATTAGGATATATTAAAAAAACTTGCAGTATGTCAGAAGCTGAAGACAGTCATTCTACTTTATTCAGCTTTGGAGAGACCTACATTAGTACTGCATCCTGTTTTGAATGCCCCACTTTAAAATACAGACAAGTTAAAGAGACTCCAGAGAGATTAAAAATAATAAATGAAGACTGAAGGAACTGTAAAAAAAAACGAGAAACACAGCAATCTCCCAGTACAGAAAAGCTACTCAAAAGAGCACAGTGAATTCTCATAGAGGTAGAAAATGAAACTTATTTGTAGAGATGATTATTTAGGTTAATATGAAAAAAACCCCACAACCTTTCTAATTCACTGTCTGTGGAGACTGAAGATCAGTCTTAAACTGAGATTTTTAAGGGCACATGCCAGTGACATTTTAAGTCTTTAAAACTTAACTCTATGCAGAAGGACAAATGAAATGATCCCCTTACATCTTTCAAATCCTGTCTTGAGTGGATTCTATTCTTTGCAGTACAGTTCTTCCTACATATGCTTTTACTGGTTCCACCTCATAGATGAGACTGAGTACACTACTGTACTTAACCACTAAAATACACAGACAGAAGCACATCCATCATCATAGTCCAGACCTCTAATCTCCTTTGTACACTGCAGAAGAAGTTTCAGAATTTCTTCTGATTAGAAGGGGAATTTGCAAGAAACAAACTCACTGGCTTGGCCAGCAGCATAACGAATACGGGAGTAAATCATGCACACTGACTGTAGGTAGGATGCAGTGATTTTTTGCCTCTGCTTTCATTACGATTATGATCCAACCCTTTGTATACAAATCTGACCTTTTTCTTTGCTTTAGTATGTATTTTTGTTTGTATGTGTACAGGTTAGTATTTGCCGGTTTATGTGCCCTTGGTGTAGTTTATTTTTATAAACATGAATCAGATATATACAGAAGCTTCCTACATAAAACACATAATAACTTTTGCTAAAATTGCTCTGAAACCTAAGTATTCTTAAAGCTTTAGACAAATAGGCATCTAATGAAACAGTCAGGGAAACGGTGATCCTCCTCTAAGACGTGTGACCCTGCTGAAACAATTTCAGTTAGATATTTTCTGTTTATTATATGCATTTGTTTAAATTAGACATCTCTACTAACATAACGATCTTGAGGCTAATGATTATTGAAAAAGTACCTCCAAGAATTTCAGCTACAAAAGCTTCCTTTCCTGATGGGTATGAGACCATTATAAAGAAAGACCACCTTCAAGTTCTGTTAGCTGGCAATCAAGAACATATATTTCTTTCCACGTGTGATTGTGACAGTGACTTCTATATAACTTCATACAAAAAAAGTTGCAATGTCTACTAAATGTGTTTAAAATACTTTAGAAGTTGACTTAGGCATACTTCCCATTGATTTGAAAAGCAAGAAATTAGAGACAGGATCTGACCTTATGCATGTATGCATAGCATGTTTTATATGCTGGATGTTTTGGACTGACAAGCCTTAATTAACAGTCTGAGTCTTGCTGTGCTTTTATTTTATTTTTATTGCTGTAAAAAAATTTTATTATTTTCCTGAGTACATAGTCTTTATTTTTAATATTTTGTGCTGTAGATGCATTCATTATATTCTTTTGTTAGTAGCTGAAAGACTACTGTGATTATGACATACTATTTATGTTGACAAATGCAACATTTTCTATTTTTCCTCCTTTAAATCAGTCAGAACTTCTGTTCTTATTAGTAAAACGATGAGTTACACTGAAACAACAAATTTACACTGTTGCCTAATCATAAAGCTTGGATTGCAATCAATAAATATATTTCATCAGTCTGTATGCAAAAATGTACTTCCGTTAGAGTATCACCATAAAAATACTAGAGAAAAGGAAAAGTTTATTTCAGATTAATAACAGAGTTGCTTCAGGAAACTTAGAGCAAATATGATAGTGTGTCAAAATATACTGACATATCTTTTATACAGACATTTTTAATACACACTGGGAAGTACATTCTAAGTATCTCAGATCTGATGTATTCTCTTGAGCCTTTTATGTGCTCCCCTTTTAACGCTTACAAAAATACCATCTACAGTTTTGCTTTTCTTCATTTAAAGATCAGTATTTGCCTCAAAATGTGTCATAACATAATCACCCTATGTACATTAGTAAGGAATAATTAAAAATATAGATTATCCCAAATTTTTTCAGATGGAATATTTTCTGTTTGATTTATAATTGGCCATTTCTTCTTTAGCATGATTCCATGCATACATTTTAAATCATTCTCTTTTATAAAGTTTTACTTTTTCTCATGATCATAATTATTCTTCTATTTAGGAAAGGTCACTGATGTAATGGTTCTGGGCTGTGCACCAAATTCTGGGGTTTTTTTCTTCTAGAAAAAATAGCTTTCCAGGTGTAGCCCAGACCCTGCAGAAAGAAATTTTTATTTCCAAAAGTAATATCTAATGCTGTGTTGTGGCTAATGATGCTGACACATCTCTCAATCACTCTTTTGTATCTATAAATCTCACTTTGATGCTTAATGAGTCATAATTTTTTAGCCCAACACAGTTGCTTGATCTCACTGTCCAACAAGAGAACTTGCAGATTTAAAGCAAAACTGTTTCTCTTTGAATGGTTCTAATGCAGTAATGACTAAGACAGTGCAGCAGATACTTAAGCAACAGCCCCAGCAATGAATAATGGGGTTTTTCTTTTCAAAATGTTTATGACAGTAGCAGGAAACCTAATAGGTAGTTGTTTATTATGGTTATCCTCCAAAAACACAATATTGCATTTTGAGTAGACTGATCAGATTTACAAAACAGGTCTCCTTCAAGGAAGGAATTAAGAAAACATTTTAGACAAAGTCCTGATGATTTTAAGCAGTCCGTAGTTATTCACTACCTACTCCACAAGCTATCTTTGTTACCAAAATTTAACAAAAAACTTTTCTACATCTTGATGTATCATTATAAGTCCTAGCACATAGACTAATGGCACTCTTCCACTTGGGAGTACCATTCCATTTGGGAATGTTCCTGAAGAGTTAACTACAGTATGTGAGCTATCCTGGAGCATCAGGTAAAAATCCCCTAAAATTAAAACACTAGCTTTAATAGCAAGAACAAGACATTGCAAGCACAAGAAATAAATCTGATTTTGCTTTAAAAATGCACAGACAAAAACCAGGCATCAGGTCATGAAGACAGCAACAAAACTGGTTTTTTTTCAACAAAGGACACAGATTGTGCATCATTAATACATTCAAGGAACAGTTCTAACAACAACAGTGGAAAACAGTGAAAAATAATTCAGCCCATAACCATCATTTTCTGAAAGGTGGGACATTTAGAAAGCATTGATTTATAGTCTGTAGAATGGGTTCATGGGTTGTAAACAACAAAAAATTATTCAAGGTGCCTATAAATTCCCTTAAACTTCTATATGCAATTTATGTAGCAGTAAAGAAAATTAAGTAATGTACACTACCACAACTACAGAAGCTGCAGAACTGCAATCCCAATTCAATTTTAGTCCTTAAGTTAGGAAATAGTGTTTCTATTGAGTAGCCACCCTCATTTTCTTGGCTAACCTTAAAAAACAAGAAGGAAAAAAACCAAGAGGAAACAAGAAGTAACTGGAAAGAATCAGAAATACAAAGAAAAAAAGACATATTTTTTCTGTAATTTCAGTACTGAATCATCTAAGCCACATTCATTAATAACAATTTTTTCGTTGTGGGAAGAGATGGAAAAACTAGATTTCTAAGGCAAAACAAAAATTCTTCATCATTGCCTAATGAAGTAATCAGCTTTCCACTCTCCACAGTGCTGTGCCAACAGAGCTGTGCCACATGCAAGTGTTTGTAAATTCAGAATCTTAGATTGTGTCCTGTGATTGTCAACTACCCGCAGTGGGAGTAGTCAACTTCTAGTGGCTCCTAAAGGCCAGGAAGTAATGATCGGATGCATTTCATCCCTGGGCTCTTACTCTGTGAACACAACCAACATTTTGGCTGAGAAGAGAAAGAAAACTCAGTGAATTCCGTATGATTTCTCCCAGCAGGAAGGGGAATGTTAATTTTCTTTTTCTTGTTGATCTCTCAGTTACTTCTTAGACATGAAGAAAATCCTCTGGTTCTAAGCAAAGTTAAGAGGATGCTGAAAAGATTTTGTAAGACTTGAGTGCCAGCAGTATTACATTCCCTCCCAAATACTTCTCAAATGAAAAAAAAACCTCTAAGGCTGAGAATAGACTACTAATAAAAGCTTAATGAAAAACAAATGAACAAGAGATTTGACTCTTGCATCCTTCAAGAGCTTCAAAATACAGCAAAAAAGAACACCGCAGTGAGATGTAATTTTGGGGCAGATCTTCTCCATAAAAAAGTAGATGTTAAATTATCAATCAAAAAGTCTAAAATCAACCGTGCATCTAAATGAATATTGATAACTTCTTACCTTGTCATTCTGCTTTAAAAGGTATTTTAATCTATGCTGTGCCTCAGTGCACTAAAAATACGACTATGAAGTTATATTTGATGCCTTGACTTGATCAACAAAAGCACACTACTGTGTATCAAACTTTTATTTAAATAACTCATAATCATAACTCATAATCCTTAGTTTTTAAAAAACTGTGAAGAACTGGGTAGACCTGAACCAGTCTGGTCTCAACTGTCAACTGTTAATTGTGGATTAATGCTGTAACCTCTGCAGTAAACCCTCTGTCTAGCCAATGCCCTTCTGAGATACAATATGATTTTTTTGAAAATTATATTCTAAATTTCCTTTTTTCTGGTTTTGTTTGTTTTTTAATATTAGGTTTCTATTAAACATACGGTTTTCTGGTTTCTGTATAATTAGCTTGCACCGATTTTTCCTAATTGTTTCCTGTTAATTTTATTACTAATGAAACAAGAATATTTTGTGATCTGTCTCTCAGAAAAAAGTCTTCTTTCTAAGGAGATTTTGAAGATCAAGATATGTAGGCTTGCCAGCACTGTTCCAGTTTTTGGAATTCTTTCTAATTGCTTGTTGGCTGTGGTGGTGTGACGTAGCATTCGGGGAGCAGTCTGACGTATCTTTCGTGTCTTCTTCCAGGCCAGCTCTGCACTTTGCTCTGCTTCTTTTTACCTCTTGCTTGTGTAAAAACTGAGGACTCTCACTTAAAGTATTTTTAAATACGTTGGCTTATGAATATGGTTGGTGTCAATACAGAAAATCTGGGAACGAAAATAACAAACTTAGAAGGCTTAAAGGGAAACAAAGAATCTTCCTCTCTTTTTAATTTTTATATGCACTAGGTACTTGAACTTACCTAATTTAGGATTTTAGCCTACAAACTCTTAAGTTCAAGCATTTTTGGAAGCTCACTTTTCAGGGATTAGTCATTTTAGAAACCGGGTATTTTAAATTAGACATAAAAATTCCCCGATTCCGCAGTAAAAGTGGGGTCAGTAGAATTCCAGATGAAGGAAGCTGTCTAAGAAAGGAGTATCTGGTTCTCACTAACTGTAGACTGTCATAATTTGCCTTCCAGTTTTTAAAGGATGTATGGTTTTGGTACTTAGGCTTCACAAGAAAGCTTTTTAAAATGTAAAACCTTACATGCTAAAAAAGGATTTTTCAATTTTAGAAGTCAAATATACCTGAGGCCATGACTTGCAAATTCTGTATAGTTGGCTTGGCAACGCTGTACGTTTTGCAGAATCCAAGTTTTGGATTCAAATATGCCTTGATACGGCCACAGAGGATTTTATGATCGGTAAGAACTCGTTAGACCTTTGAGGCCTTTTGCCTGAGCATGAGCGAGGTGAGACCCGCGGGCCCCAGTCCTGCGCAGTGGACTCCCGCTCTCGTCAAAGTTCATTCATTTTACGCAGTCCGATCCACCTCCTCACCTCCCAAAAGCTGCTGCCTCCGAGCTGATCAAGGGGGGAGCGGGAGAGCCCGAGGCATTACCAGGCGCAGCCCTACTGCGGCCATTTTATCGTCTAGGGGCCGGGGAAGCCGGCGGCCCCCGCTGCGGGTGGCGGGCCGGACGCTCGGTGGGGCGGGCCAGCCAGGGGTCCCGGCAGGGAAGCGCTGGTGAGGCCCCGCCGCGCCGTTCATGGAGGAGAGAGGCGGCAGCGCGGCGCGCACCGTTTCCTCGTCCTCCCCGTGTGCTCGGAGGCGCCTCCGGCGGAGTCCCGGCCAGGCCCGTCTCCCGCGCCGGACGCCATCAGCGGCTGCTGGGCCAGGCCCGGCTGGCAACCGCTCGGGGGGCTGCTGGTGGCGGACAGGGTGAGGGAGGAGCGGGCGCGCTGCCGCCGCTTCCTCCTGCGCGGGGGCCGGAAGGCAGCGCGGCCCGGGCGGCCGTGCGCGCGGACTGGGGAGCGGGAGAGGGCCGGGCCTCGGCGGCGCCGCCGCCGCTGCGGGTCAGCCAGCCTTCCGCAGTGGGGGTGGGCGGCGGAGCGCGCAGGCCGGGGGAAGGGCCAGGCCCCGCCGCCTCTTTGGGCGATGGAGTGAGGGAGCGAGGCTCGGCAGCAGGAAGATGGCCGGTGGCGGCGGCGGCGGCGGCTGCAGAGACAGCTTGTTTCTGGAAGGTGCGTGCATGGCTGAGAGGGGGGGGATTGTGGCCCATGGGCTGCGTTTCCCTTCTGGCAACCAGTAAGGGGCACGGTACAGACTGGGGAATGGGGGAGGCGGGCGTGTGTGTGC
>VFFE01007650.1:1503133-1539778 GCA_008921705.1 Burhinus oedicnemus
GGGGGGGGGGGAATGGGTCCCCTTTGGGGGACGACGACAATGAGAGGTGGCTTCGTGGTGGGGGAAGGGTGGGTGCCGTAAGGGGTGGTTTGATTTGGTGAAAAGGGACTTGCTTTTGAGGGAGGGGTTAGTGAGGGCTGTTTGATTTCTTATTCTTTTTGTTTCTTTCTCCCTTTTAATTTTTGGAGGCTTTGGAAGTGCAGTGTTTTCTTTGTAGGGACAGAGAGCAGCCTGGGCTTGGTGCAGCAGGGCCGGTTTTGCGGCGGGAGGAATCCTCTCTCGAGGGGCGGTGGGCTGGTGGGCGGCCGGGCAAGGTTAGCGCTAGGTGAGGAGGGAAGCGAGGATTGCTGTGCCGCCTCCCTGCTGCATTTCCCTCCCTTTAGTCTGCTCCCAGGCCTAGCCCATACCCTTTCCCCCCCACCATGAAATGAGTCTCGTCTGCTTCTAAAATGCTACTTTAAAGGTTTGGAACTGAGGTTAATTTTGGGAGGGGGATCGTTCTTACATTTGTCATATCACCTGCAACTGAAAGAAACCTTTAGCGTTTATAAAGCCTTGAGTAGTTTTTTTGATGTACGGGTTTTTTTGCTTGCCTTTTTTTTTCCTGTCACTGTAAAGCTCTTAATTATAATGGAAAAAGTCTCCTGAAATTCAAATATCTTTAACTGTTGAGCCTTTACAGTTTCACCGATTTAAAAAAAAATAAATTCTGCTATTGTAGTCTTGCAAAATTGCTGTAAGCGTGTACCCTGATGACACAGGCCAATAGTCTGCTAAATTTTGCTAAATTACCATGATGATAATGAAGAAAAAGATATGTTAATGAAATAAATTACTCCTCATAAGTAAAGTTTTTCAAGTTAGGGGTAAGTTTAGCCTTGGAGATTTTGTAGTACCTATATTGTACAGAACATACCTCTTGCAGATTTTGTCTTGCTGCGGGATGTTGGGTTTTGTTTTTATTACTAGAGGTTTTGGAATAGAAGTACTGTGTGAACAAAATACTGCTTGTTATTTTGAATAATTAATCTGAAATTCTGATGTTCAGAAACTCTTCCTGATTAATAGCTGTTGTCGCGTTACCTCCCTTCTACCTTTAAAATGTTTGGTGGCGAAGTGCAGATGCTCCATTTTTTCCTGAACTCTCTCCACAGAATATAGTGAGGTTTGCGCAGACAGCTAAAAGTCTCAGGGTGATGACTAGTTACAGTCTTCTGTGTGTACCTTGGCTACTTGCTGGTTGGACAGGTGACTAAGGAAAGACAGATTTCATATGCAACACCCACGTATTTTTTGCTTCTGAGATCTCTTTCCAACAGCAAGAGCAACACGACACTCGATAGCATCCCCATTCCAAGGTTCAGTATCCCACAATTGGTGAACCAAGTTATCAGCTGGTTTTGTGTTTCCCCATTATTTGGAGACACGTTATTTTAGGACTGATGATGTGATAGAAACCCTAACAGTGTGCGAGTGTGCACACACGTGTGAAGAAAACCTAATGTGGATGATGGTGACAAAAAATTTCTGAGGGTGGCCTAAGGCCAAATGGGATCATAGTGCTACAGCAGATCTGGTAAGAGCTGGTAAACTTTGCATTGATTTGAAGCAAAGGAAAAAGAAGGCTTTCAGATGTTATTTGAGAGGTTCTTATTAGGGATGTTTACTTTATAGGGAAAAGTAAAGGCATAGAATATATGGGGGGGGGGGTGTTGGCAATCCATGATCTGGAAATGTACACCAGGACACTAGATCAACCTAATGATGTTAGAACCACCATTATCCAAAAGCTAGACAAGCACAAGAGTGCCATACTTGTGAAACACATATAATGGGAATAAAAGTGTATAGAGTAGGAAATATGGCAACTTCTTTTGCAAGATGATGATTAATACATGAGTCTAGGGTTATATCTATAACTAGTCTTGAGTGTGTATATTTCATGGACTCTGCTGAAGCCTGTGTAAGCAACAATCAAAAATTGTTTACTTGATATTTTTGGTAGTGTTATATTAAAAGCTGATAAAGAGGAGGGGGAGGACTCCTCTTTCCATCCCTGCCATTAATGCATGAAACAAATGAATTATGTGCCAAATGGACGTTAGATCTATCACTAATTGAACTCAGTCTAATGGAAACTGTGGTGTTTAAATATGTAGCTATGTATGTCTGGCTGTATACATATATGTACATAGAAACTTCTGGTGCTGTCATGCTTATGTTGACTATCAGTCAGACTTAAGATAAACATACAGTTAAATAAAATTAATTCCTTTTAAGTATGTAGTTGTTCAGAATTTTGGTTTTGATTCTGTATGTCCAGTAAGATACTGCTTTTCTCTCATTTAGTGTAACATGTTATTATGAAGAAATATGGCTGTCATTCTGCTCTTAAAGTGCTTCCTTCTAATATTTTTATTATTTTATTCTCCAATAAAAACAAAATGGTCTTTCTGGAAGGGTGTTCCTTGAGCGATTTATCTGTTGTCTTTCTGGTAATGCTGTTCTTTAACACAGTGATTCATACTAGTACATGGTTTTTGTCCAGTTCTGCGTATCTAATGTGTCATCATTTTTTATGCTGCGTTGTATAGACTGTTTAATGGAAAATGTGAAAAAGATCCCTAGAAGTGTCATGTTTGACTCTTTTTAAAGCTGCATTTGTTATCATTCTGAAGCAGGGCTAAGAGTTGGTGTATATAATGTACATGACCTGCGTGTTTACTTTCCTTGAAATGTCAGGACTGCTAGAATTTAGAAATGTGGAAAGTACCTTATTTTTGTTGTTGAAGCTAGTTTGCAAGTGGAATTAGTAAAACTTCTGAATTTACTTTTCTACAGTAAGGTTTCAAAGTTCTGGGCAGAATGTGTGGAATTTCACACTAACAAAGTAGTCCTGTTGCATGGAAATTCTTTCCTGATTTGGAGGACTAGAAATGTAGTGATTAGAGATTCCATCTGCAGGAATTCCTGGTTTTTTTTAAATGATAGTCGTACCTACAATATAAAGCAATGATAGTCAAATCTATTTGGATTTAGAATAGGGGGATGTTCAACATGTAGGAATGGACAGGACTGTTGATCATTACCTCTGGAGAAAAATTGAGAACTCTTGTTTTATTCTGACTCCTTGGATATTACTGAGTTGCAAGGAAATTGTGATTTCTCTTTTCCAGCCCTAAATTTAAAGTTTCCCTATGTTTGTGCAGTAGAGAACAGGCAAACTTTAAAGTATTCTTAAATGCATGTATTTTCCAGAAGAAGAAGAAATGTTTTATTCCTTCTTATTTTCTTTCTTTGGTCTCCCGGTGGTTACAGTAGTGATACTGAGAACCAGTATTGAAGTTTCTTTTTGAAGATCAGCTTTCTAAGGAATGTTGCCAGTCCCTACCTTCAGAGCTGCTGAGAGATTTCAGTGCAAACATGACAGGAATTTGCTCAATTTTCATTCCAGTTCCTTGGCTACAGGTTTCCTAATAACAATAGAGAAAACTATGTGGACTACCCATTAGCAGCAGAAGAAACTTCACAGTTGTCTGCCAGAGAACTCTAGAAGACTGCTTTGGTTTTCATTCAGCTCACGTGTAAAGAATTGTCTTCACCAAAGCAAGAATTGTAGACTTGTGTATTTTCTTAAAGGTAGCTGAGATTCTGGAGTGGTAGAGAAACACACAACATTTGTGTATTACTGTATAGACATAGAGTTGCCATTTGAAGTGGTGGTCAGCCTTTCCTGTTTTTTTTGGTTTTTTGGTTTTTTTTTTCTTTTTCTTTTAATCATATTGAGAAATCTCTGACAGGAGTAATACAAATTACGAGGGCAGAATGGAGTGCATATTCAGATAGAACACTTTAAAATTTTCTACCTGCTATGACTCTTCTCTTTATTTTTCTCTTTAACAGTGAAATTTAATCATTAATTGTTGTAATTGTCTCTGAAGTAGTCTCTGATGCTTTGTTTATGACCTGTTGGAGATAAGTATTAGCTTGAAATTGAGGGCAAGGGATGTTTCAGGTATCATTCACCTTCTCCTGTGTCTATCATAATCTAAACTCCTCTTTTATGCTGTTGAATTCTTCTCTGTTTTGCATCAGTCCCATCAGTGTCCAGACTTGTTCTGTTCCTTCCTTCTATTTTTCTTGAGAGTAGTTTTCTGTCTGAAAGTGGGAATTTTGTGACTCTTCCATGGCTTGCTTATGTCTTCCAGTCCTCTGACCCATTCAGAATTTTTTTCTAGCACTGCATATGTGTCTTCAGCTGTCCTTTCCAGTGGCTTTAAGAATAAGAAACCTTCTCATTGACTTCAATGACAGATTATTTTTTATGAATGAAACCCACTTGAGAACTATTTCTCAGCAAAGTCAAATTGAAACTATCTTCTTACTGTCTTATTTTTTGTATGTGCCAATCTAACTTGGGTGATAGGTGGCATGAAATATTAAGAAAGGCTGCTTCTTAAAGCATGTAGAAAGATACTAAAAATAAACTTCATTTATCTATGAATACTCTATAACATAGGTTGCAATATGCTTGGTAGTGCATTCTGAAATAATAGCCTGTGCCCAAGTCCTCTTCCACATCATCACCTTCTTTTTAATTTTGAGACATAGGATTCTAGGAGCCCAGGCTTGTCCTCGGCATTCTAGATTGGAAAGCACCTGTGTGCAATTTTCTGGTTTTCATTATAGAGGCTTTTATTATTTGATATTTTTTCCTAAGTAGAGGCTGCTGTAATAATTTTTCACGAAATAGGACATAGAAGCTTCAGGTCTAAGAGTAACTATCTTGTATGAGATGCCTCATCCCTTATTTTCTGGCACTTAGGTTTGGTAGTAAAGTACTACTCTTTCCTCAGAAAAAGTACGAAATTCTACTGTTTTTTAGTGGCCGAAAAAAGAAGAAAATAAATTGAGAATGTTCCTAAAAGAGATCCTTACACTCTTCTTTATGTAAGTATAAATACAAAAGTAATAGTAATAACATCAATATGTGGCTTGATAGCAAGCATAAACCAACATTTTGCAAACGTCTTGCTTGCACAGATACTTTTATGATGAACCTATTTGGGTATTTTAGTCTTTTGCTTCTTGTTTTATGTACAATTACATACATAATGGGTTACTTATTGTAATGGTTTCAAGAACAACTTTGGCTTTTATTACAGTTGTTTCTGGAAGATTATGCATGGATTTCAGTGCAGTATCAGACTTCACCTTTTCTGTAGAGTTTTAGCTGTGTCTCTTAATTGAGATACCTAAGGGCTGTCAAGGTATTTTGTGTTGTAGCAGGTTCTATAATGTGAGACTAATCACCAAACTTGCCACTTTTAAATATTGCTTTATAGAATATGAGGAGTTTTTGAGTCATCTCTCATAACTTTTTCTCCTCCCTTCCCACTAATAGTTATTAAACCCTTTTGTTTGCAGAGGAGTAGAGATCTCACAGGTAAATAGCTAGAAATTTTGTGAAAATTTTCCACTTCCATAAATGGAGAAGTCACAATTGGTGTCCCCAAAGCAAAGGTTTCAGTAGTGCCTCGGCATGGTTTGGTTTGTTGCTGACTGGTGTTAGTAGATATGCTGGCTGAGCAGTCAGGGGTCAGGGCAGCTAGAGGACTCAGTACACAGGACAGTGTGTACCCCCATCTGTGTGTGTTGCAGAAAGGAGTGGAAGAGTGTACAGGATAGCTTAAGATACTGCAGGAGGCTGAGAAAACAAGATAAATAAAAATGGATCTGTTGTGGTGAGAAAGGCTGTAGACATACAGGGAGCAAATTCTTTTTTTGGGGAAAAAGGGCAAATGTAATTCTGCTCTTAACTTTGTTGTTCTAAAAGGCACTTCCATTGCGGGATGGGAGGCAGATTTGGAAAGTTACTTTCTTTTGGCCTATGTTTTAGCACCTAGTTGGTTTCAATATGGAGAGATAGTCTTACATAGTTTGATATCTGTCTGATGCTCTGTACTTGATTACTTCTTGCTTAAAATTAAGAAAATTAAGGCACTAGTAAAATGATTGCTATTCTTATTTATTATATAGAATTAAACCTGATGGTAATTTTATCTTATACATTTAATTTTTAAAAGCATGTTTTCTTAAACTTCCTCTTACGGTGTTCAGCAGCCTAGCATGTGTAGTACTTTCAGGTGAAGCTGATCTTAAGGTGTGGTAAAGTCAAAGTTGGTGTCTTGTGTTGGTCAAGTCAGTTGCTAGTGAATGTCATGTTCACAGGAATAAATGGCACTTCCATAGAGGGTGCTCAGCAGCCTGTGTTGATGGATATCATGACACAAAAATAATTACCTGGCAATCTTTATTCCCCTGATCTTTCACAAATATAAGGTAAAAAATGGTTTTCATTCTGCTGCTTAGTTAGGAAATGTGGAAAAGAAAACTAGTTCTTAAAAAATGGGTTAAAATCAAATGGTTTATTTTTAGTCATTAAATCACTGCCTACTTCAGTGATACATGTTTAAGCTGGAAGCTTTTTTTGAGAACTACTAACATGTTATAAGTAGAGCTTAGTAGTTCATTAGTACATGGACATATTTGTGAGATGTCTTTTGAGTACTTGCAATAGAACATCGTAAAAGTATTGAAAACTTACTTAATTTTCTTATATGGTGTAGTCTCCCTGCACAGAACTGGGGATTGTGCCAAACGGAATTCAGTCTCTGAATTACAGTCTAGTATAAATCAGAATACAGAATAGGTAATGGTTATTTGGGTACTGTAGCTAACAGGAATGATTAAGAGCAAATAACTTTTGAGAAGTTGGTTTTTTGTTTGTTTTTTTTTAATTTATGGTGTAATGTGTGCTATAAGTTAAAGAAATAGCATTTTGGCAATGCTGTTGTTTGAATAACTTTTTTCTAAATAATCTGTGGAAGGAATTATGTTCTAACATATACATTTTAATATACGAGGATAGCTGGTTATTAAAAGGATTGTAGTAAATGCATGAGTACTGATGTCTTGTAGTTAGTGTACACTAGCAATCTGCAGCATGGATATCAAGTTTGAAAATAATGCTTTCAAACTGTCCAAAGAATAGTAAAATGATTAAGGTGTGATGCTATTGTCTTGTACAGCGTAAAGATGAATTGGGTGTATGGATTCCCTACAGCAGTGAACTGTGATGTTGCTGCTTTTATCTTACCATGCTGTGACTCCATTTTGGATGCAAAGCTGCATGCCAACTATTTATTGATTCGCTCTGCAAGGCTCAAAATTATTAACTGATTTGGGCATAGGGACTAACAGAACACATTAACTGAGGATACTAAGGTGTGTGGTGCAGCTGACACACCTGAGGGGTGGGATGCCACCCAGAGGGACCTGGACAGGCTTGAGAGGTGGACCCGTGTGAACTTCATGAAGTTCAACAAGGCCAAGTGCAGGGTCCTGCACCTGGGTCAGGGCAATCCCCGGTATCAATACAAGCTGGGGGGTGAAGGGAATGAGAGCAGCCCTGCTGAGAAGGACTTGGGGGTACTGGTGGATGAAAAGCTGGACATGAGCCGACAATGTGTGCTTGCAGTCCAGAAGGCCAACTGTATCCTGGGCTGCATCAAAAGAAGCGTGGCCAGCAGGTCGAGGGAGGTCATTCTGTCCCTCTACTCCGCTCTCGTGAGACCCTACCTAGAGTACTGCTTCCAGCTCTGAGGTCCTCAGCACAGGAAAGACGTCGACCTGTTGGAGCGAGTCCAGAGGAGGGCCACCAAAATGATCAGAGAGCTGGAGCACCTCTGCTGTGAGGACAGCCTGAGAGAGTTGGGGTTGTTCTGTCTGGAGAAGAGAAGGCGGCAGGGAGACTTGATTGTGGCCTTTCAGTACTTAAAGGGGGCTTATAAGAAAGATGGGGACAAACTTTTTTAGCAGGGCCTGTAGCAACAGGACAAGGGGTAATGGTTTTAAACTAAAAGAGGGTAGATTCAGACTAGATATAAGGAAAGTATTTTTTACAATGAAGGTGGTGAAACACTGGCACGTGTTGCCCAGAGAGGTGGTAGATGCCCCATCCCTGGAGACATTCAATGTCACGTTGGATGGTTCTCTGAGCCACCTGATCTAGTGAAAGATGTCCCTGCTCATTGCAGGGGAGGTTGGACTAGATGACCTTTAAAGGTCACTTCCAACCCAAACTATTCTATGATTAGTTATATGTTGCAGCTGTGCTGCTCTTAGGGCTCACTGCTGCAGGTGGGGGAGAGGGAGAGGTCTGCTTGTCTTGCTCCTTTGCCCCTCCTGAATTCCAGCCTCGTGGTGTGTCTCATACTGTCCACCACCCCTGAGACTTACCAGTTTATTGCCAAAGAGATTGAACTTGCTGTGTATACTGTTGTGCCAGATTGGCGCTTTGCCAAACCTCTGTTGAATTTGCTCACTGAAGGGTAAGCAGGAGAGCCAGGACAATGGCGTGGATTCGGGAGGGCAGACAGACTCTGCATGTGAGAGGAGTAGGACATTCCCCCTTTCATCTCTCTCTGGTGAGTGGTTAAGTCCGGTTAAGGTGTAATACAGAACTTAAACTTTAGAATAAATACTTTTGTTTAACAGGAGCTTTATTTGGCCCAGGGAAATTCAGTTATTTTAAATAACAGGTTCTGTACAGAAGTTTATGGTGTAGGCTGGAGACTGGAGGGAGTAAATCAACAGGCTGTGGTTATTCTTCCCAGGTTGGTCAGCAGGCCTTTAAAAAGTTTGTTAATGGGCAAGTGCTGTAAGTGCTGCACGAGGCAGGGAAACATTTCTGAATGCATGTCTCAGTAATTCCCATGAAAGAATAATTTGGAGTGAAAGACATTGAATTTGGGATATCTTTTTCTGACTGAATCTTGAATGATTATAAATAAAGAACAGTGATGATTCAGAAACTGTGCGAAGCCTTCCTGGGTTTTTGTTTGTTTATTTTCAGACCATATAAGCTGTAGCTGGAGCAAAGTCTCCCTGGTTTTTGTTTGTTTTTCTTTTTTATAAGACTTGCCACAACCATGTTTTAGGAATGATAAATACCAGTAATATTTTGCTGATGTTGTAAAACATAATGCTATATGACATGATTAATATTATGTAATTTTAGAAATTTATGTCTTTAAGAAACAGCTGCAAAAATATTTGTTATTTTCATGAGACTGTTTTTATCCAGTGCTTCACAGTTATTTTACTTGTACTAAAATTTGTTCTACTGATGTATTTTTATTAATGTCATAGGATATAATGTTGTGTTTGTTTGGCATGTCCAATTTTTATGGCTCATTTAGCAAAATATGAATATCCTGCTGATGACAGAATTTAATACGACAGTCTTAACAGAAGGAGTATTCAAGAGCCTATTAGATGAGAATTTGAACTATTCAGTAGATGTTAGGTTTCATACGATTTCTTACAATTGCCTTTGTAATTTCTGAGGCTCACTTCTTTTAGAAACACTTACTATAGTCCATCATAACTTTATTTCTACCAAGGCTTACCGCTCAGGAGGCAATTTAAGGATCCTTCACAATTGAGAATGAACTTTCAAAAGTGAACTTCTGGACTACTCCAGTCCAGGTTATTATGGTTGTGTACAGCTGGCACAGTGGAGCAGTAAACCTTTAACTGAGATTACTACTTCTGCTGTAAAGCAAGTACGTTGTAGCTGAATCTTCACCTGATGAATACCACAAAAAAATTAGTATTTGTCTTTAGTGTAGTAAAGAAGTTCTTTGTCATCTAGCAAAGCCTTTGTTAGATGGTAACGGCAATGCTCCTTACTTGGAAGAAAGACTTACTCTGTGCCATGATAGAACTGATAGATCAAGGTAAGCATGAGTTACATGTTTGGATGAAGGTGGCTGAAACTCAGCTCCCGTTGCTGGATGGTCTCATAAGAAGTTGAATGTTTTGCTTCAGCTGTCTTTTGAGTGGTATTTCTTGAAAAAAGAGGTTCATAACTGGGTGCAATTAGCACACTGGCATGTGTTACTTTGTTATCAGTTGATCTATAGCATTTCCTCATCTTCACTGCCTTTACAAGTAATTACTGAGAAAATGTTTATTTTTCCAGGGATGTTAAAGTTATTTTTTAGCTTTTTAAAACTAAAGCCTGCTATAGTGAATTTTAGCATACTGTGGTTTAGTTAGCAGTTGTCAGTGTTCCTTAAACTTGTTGTTAGGTCTAGTCAAGTTTGATACTTCCATTACAAAGATTTATGTGTTTTTAATGCAGTAATGTAATGCATTACATCATGCCTCACTGCATCGATGATCTCTAATTGCAAAGGGAGTTGAGGTATATAGTGTATCTAGTGTGAGCAGGAGGCTGTTGCCTGTATTTGTGTTGCATTTCTCTGATTTTTCTTGTATTGTTTTATAAACAGTCACGACTTACTTAATTTTTAACTGTATGTGTATTTGCAGGGTCATTTTCTAACTCTTAGCCGTTCCTATGTGTGGGACCATACTGTGTGACCATGCAAATAATTATGCCAGCAGTTTATATCACAGCTGAGCCTACCTAACTGCTCTGTGCTGCTCAGTGACAGTCCAGCTGCCCCTGCCAGGGACAGTGTGCTCACAGCTTTGCTTGAGTCAACACTGGCACTTCTGTGGCTTCATGGCAAGTTGGCTGAAGGAACTAAATTGGCAGAAACTAATCTGGGGAGGGCGGGGGCGGCGGGGCGGGATGCGGAGGGCAGTGTTGGTGGAGCTAGTCTGTATTACTTTTCAGCCATATCAGCAATCTAATCCAGCTGACTGCCCTCTCATATGGGTATGAAAGCTTGCCAGTGTCATGAAGAACAGGGAGAAAAAACAGGTCTTTGGCCTTTACAGAAAGGCAAATGGAAATTTTTCTCACAGCTTAGAGTTTAACTAACTCTTTCATCCTCCTTTCATCTGTTCCCTACTCAGATTTTTCTAAGATGTGCCTTTTTCATTTGACCAAATTATTGAGGTTTTCTTGGTTGTTGAGTGTTTTGGGTTTGTGTGCTTTTTTTGGCTGTCCATTTCAGGTGAGTTTTGAACAGTTGACAACATCAAAGAGGTGTCTTGCTTTTTTCTGCTTTAATTACATTTTAGAATTTCTTCTTCTGTCCTACGTTTGCAAGTTATCTTGTTGTAGAAGTCATGGCACCTTCCGGACTTCAGTTTCTGTATGTTTGTATAGAGGGGTTAATATCTATCTGACACTGTCTTTGAAAGTTTGCAGGATAAATCCAGAAGTGTTAAATAATACAAATTCTTGATTATTTTTTTTCCTCCTTCTTCCTTTTGGTATGTAAATACAGTGCTTTATTTCAACCTGACATTTCAATTATTGCAGCAAACCTGGAAACCATCTCAGTGTTGGTTGCCTAATTTCCAGGTAGTTAGGATAGGTTATTAATCTTATTCTGTATGTAACTTGCCTTTCAACACTTTCTGAAAATAGACTGCTGTTTGTTTAGTGCTGCTATATTCTCAGTTGCACGACCTTAGCTTTTTTTATGAAGATGGATCCTATGGTGCATAACTAAGTCTAAAATCAGAAGTGTGCAAATCAGATGCATAATATACTGTAAGGTTTCCTGCTGTATTTTGCTTATCTTATAAAACTCTTCCAGCATTCATAATTTGAGATCATATGTGATTAACATCACATACTGATTTGCTACAGAAATCGTATTCTGGAATTCTGATTCAAGTGTCCTCGTCCTTGAAATGGCTTGTTAGCTTTGTATACTTTTTCACATTTTGAGAGTAAATTGGCAGTTCAGAAATTGTCCCTAGCGTATCCTAACCTTTTATTCTCAATTTTTTTTCTATAAAATAGGAAGATATCTCTCCTGTAGTTATCTTTCCTATAAAAACACTGAAACTTTCTTCTTCCTTTCTGAATTTTTAGTGTACCTCCAGTCTAGCAATAAAGGTCTTAACGTAAGTAGAGAATTATGTATATCCATAATACTAGAGATGAAAAAATTACTTTTTTGTTTGTTTCTTTTTTCTTTATTGTTGGATCCTGCTTTTGATGTTGTTAAAATTATTTTACGTGTGGGGAAAGTTTGACTGGGTGGCATACTTTATTCAGAGAGAGAAAAGAAGGAAAGTGACTGAGGTACTTCATTTTGGAAGTGTTCGTGATGGTGATGCAGTTGCCTTAGGTGATTCTTTGTACCTATGAGTGAGTAGTCGCTGGTTTTACTTGACTACTGGTTGGAACCATGTGGCTTGGAACCTTGTGTCCAAACCAAGCCCAGTTAGAGCAGTTTGCTCAGGGCTTTGTTCAGTCTCCATGACCTCTCAGGTCAGTCTGGTCCACTCTTGATCACCCTCGTGGTAAAAAATTAAATTCTTTCATTGAGTTGGAATTTTCTTCATTCCAGCTTGTGTCCATTGCCCCTTGTCCTTTTGCTGTGCATCTCTGTGGAGAGTTTGGCTTTATCTTCTCTCTGCCTTCCCATTAGGTAGTTGAAGACAGCAAGAAGGTTTCCTCTCCCTGCTTTTGAAGGCTGAATAAACCCAGCTTTATTAGCCTCTCCTTATATGTCATGTGCTCAATCCCCCTGGCTATCTTGACAGCACTTCACTGAACTCCCTCTAGTGTGTCAATGGCTTTGTTATACTGGAGAGCCCAAAACTGAATGCAGTGCTCCAGTTAGTTTCATATGGAGGGGAAGAGTCACTTCTCTTGACTGCTGGTTAAAATTTTGCTAATATGTCATGACGTTGGTATTCGTTACTGTGGGGGTGCACTGCTGATCCATGTTCAATTTGCTGTTCACTGGGACCCCTAGATCCTCTTAAAGAGCTGCTTCCTAGCCTGCACTACTGCATGGGCTTATTTGGTCCCAGATGTAGGACTTTGCATTTTGCTTTTGTTGAACTTTATAAGGTTCTTGTCAGCCCAGTTCTAATGCCTGTCAGGTCCCTTTGAATAGCAGCCCTGGCTTCCAGTGTGTCAACTGCTTCCCCAATTTGGTATCGTCTGCAAACTTGCTCAGTGCGCTTGGTCCCAGCATCCGGATTATTAACAAAGACATTAAAACAGTATTGGCTCCAGTACTGATCACTGAGGGATGCCAGCAGCTGGAATTTTACTGGTAGTTATCACCCTTTGACCCTGATGGTCCAGCTGGTTTTCCCCCTACCTTCTCATTCATTTACTCCGTCCATGTCTCTCTGATCTGGCTATAAGGACCCTGTGGGAGACCATGTCAAAGGCCTTGCAACACCCATTACTCTCCCCTTACCTACACAGCCGGCCGTGTCACTGTAGAATGCATTTGTGTTAGTCGGGCACAATTTGCCCTTGGTAAATCCATGCTCGCTGTTCACCCTCTTGTCATCCTGTAGCTGGGAATGGATTCCTGGAAGATTTGATCCATAATCTTACTAAGGGTTGAGGTGAAGCAGACTAGCCTGTAGTTAACCAGATCATCCTTGTTGCCCATCTTGAAGATAGGTGTGATGTTTTTCCAGTCATTTGGA
This sequence comes from Burhinus oedicnemus, assembly GCA_008921705.1. Taxonomy (NCBI): domain Eukaryota; kingdom Metazoa; phylum Chordata; class Aves; order Charadriiformes; family Burhinidae; genus Burhinus; species Burhinus oedicnemus. The sequence goes on from VFFE01007650.1 coordinate 1,516,586, forward strand.
ACCTCTCTCATGCACTGACTTTTCAAAGATAGTGTAGAGTGGACTAACAGTGATATTGGCAAGCTTCCTCAACACCATCTGATCATAAGGGCAGCATCCTCTACATCTCTGTTGGAAGAATCAGTAGAAAAGGTCAAGAAACACTAGTTGTCCATTGTGTGGTTACCACTGCTATCTTACCAGAAAAACCTTCAAAGACATTGCAAAGAAAATGTTTAACATACTTCAAAGCTCTACCCTCCCCTGCAACTCCTTGTTAATACTTAGAAAATATTAAACACAATTCAGCAAATGATCAAACTTACGCAGTTCTGTGTTCTTGAATCCAGTCATTCTACGTGATATTCTGCCCTGTAAGCAACCCAATGTGTATGAAAGTCCTGAAGAAAAAAAAATTGTTTATCAGAATATGCAGATGATTTTTCGTCTTTGAACTACAGACCTCTTATAAATGCTTTTTCTTTGCATGCTTTTTGTCCAGGAGTGGATGCTCTGTATTTGTCATTGATTTTTTGTTGACATTCTTGAAAGGGTGGGAGTTTTTATTAGCCTTCTGAGAAATTAAATTGCCTTCGTGTGTGAAAGAATGTCCATACTTTGTATCCGTTACGCTGGTCTCATAGAACTTTACTGCTGAACTCTGTACTTGATGTAAGATCTCACTATCAATTTATGATTACTGCCTGTTATTGGAAATGAGTTTGACAGCTTTTTTGCATCTGCAGCTTATTTAGGGAGAGGAAAGTTAAAGCATCTTTTAAGCAATAAATCTCTGAATCTGTACCTGTAAATGTAGGCTAGGCTATTGTTTCATGTAAATTTCTTTGATATCCTTAGTGCCTAAACCAGCCTTGGTTCTCAGATGCCTCTTACCTCTGCTGTGCTGGTCATAGCTGTGCTGTGGTAGTGTGGTTGAACAGAGGAGGGAACTGATATGGCTGAAAAATAACTTTCCCCCTCCCCTGCCACTCAAGGTATTTTTGCCTGAGTTAGTTTCCTTCCCCAGGTTTGCTCTCAGTGAAGAAACAGCTGTGCTGACATATGCAGGGTACAGAACAGGAGCAAGAAGCCCCAGCTTTTAGGAAGCGTGAGGGGTGCGTAAACCTGTTTATGTAGTGCTGCTTCAGAATGTGAAAATGCAATCTCACTGTGGTTACACAGTTGACTTACTAGAGCTGAGGGTATTAAAGCTGGGAGATAAAAAGCTATTTTGCATAGAAGCCTGAAGAAGCCTTTCTGAAAGAATAATAAAGCAACAGGGAAGGTAAAAATTAAAAAATGTTTCTGTGTCAGATTTTTATGAGTACTTGTAGCCTCTTAACAATAGATGATACTCTAAATGAACAACAGATTAGAAAGCTTAGAAGCATTCTTTTTAATTTCCTTAAATATGACTCTGGATGAAGGCAATGATTCCGAGCACTTTTAAATTAATTTGCATTTTTTGTGTGAATACTGCAGTATCTGATAAGTTGGTTGCAGTTGTGATAGTCTAAGCATTTGTAAGATGAGGCTTCTAACTTATTTTTTTCAGGCCAGTGTAACTGAGGAAAAAGAACGTAAACTTCAGGTCCTCCTGGAAAAACTCCTTGGTCTTGAATCAAACCTTTGTTTGATTTAGGTTTCACGTTTAGGGTAGTTCTTGGACACACAGAAAGAGATGTGATCTCAGCAGACAAAAGACTTGTAAAATCTTCTGTGTGTTGTAATAGAAACCTTAAAGTCTCTACTGTTGTATTCTGGGGGTAGTGGGGAGTTCTGGCAATCCAGTGATACATCTGAAAAAGTTGCTTTTCTAGAAAAGTTGGTCTTTGTGTGGCCAGTACATGCATCTGGCATCTGTGGTGAGTTGACCTTGGCTGGTCACCAGGTGCCCACCAAGCTGCTCTATCACTCGCCTTCTTCAGCAGTAGAGTGGGAGAGAAAATCTCACGAAAGGCTCGTGGGTCGAAATTAGTACAGGAAGATCACTCAGCAGTTACTGTCATGGGCAAAACAGACTCAACTTGGGGAAATGAATGTAATTTATTACCAATCAAGTCAGAAGAGGATAATGAGAAAGAAGAACAAATCCAAAAAACACCTTCTCCCTACTCCTCCTTTCTTCCCAGGCTCAACTTCACTCCCGATTTCTCTACCTCCTCCCCGTAAGCAGTGCAGGGGGATGGGGAATGGGGGTTGCGGTCAGTTCACAATGTGTTGTCTCTGCTGTTCCTTCCTCCTCACGCTCTTCTGCTGCTCCACTGTGGAGTCCCTTCCATGGGAGCCAGTCCTCCATGAACTTCTCTAATGTGGGTCCTTCCCACGGGCTTCAGTTCTTCACAAACTGCTCCCGTGTGGGTCCTTTCCATGGGGTGCAGTCCTTCAGGACTGGAGTGCTCCAGCATGGGTCCTCCACGGGGTCACAAGTCCTGCCAGCAAACCTGCTGCAGCGTGGGCTCCTCTCCACGGGTCCACAGGTCCTGCCAGGAGCCTGCTTCAGTGTGGGCTTCCCACATGATGCATCCACCGCTCCAGCATGGGGTCCTCCACAGGCTGCAGGTGGATATCCGCTCCACCATTAACCTTCATGGGCTGCAGGGGGACAGCCTGCCTCACCATGGTCTTCACCATGGTCTTCACCGTGGTCTGCAGGGGAATCTGCCATGGTGCTTGGAGCACCTCTTCCCCCTCCTTCACTGACCTTGGTGTCTGCAGAGTTGGTGCTCTCACATGTTCTCACTCCTTTCTGGTGGCTGCTGTTGTGCAGCTGGTTTTTTTTCCTTCTTAAATATGTTATCACAAAGGCTCTACCACCGTCGCTGATGGGTTTAGCCTTGGCCAGCAGCAGATCCATCTTGGAACTGGCTGGCCTTGGCTCTGTTGGACATGGGGGCAGCTTCTGGCACCTACTCACAGAAGTCACCCCTGCAATGGCCCCCGCCCCCCGGATACCAAAACCTGTCATGCAAACCCAATACAGCATGGTATCCAAAACAATGAAAAGAAATAGATAACGTTTTTCTGGTCAGCTGTAATATCGAATATATGGAATGATTTGTCTTAGAGCATGGGGTACCAGACATGCAAAAAAAATCTTCTAAGATGATACTTTCTGTTAGACACTAGGACTTTACTACATACTGTGTATGTCACTCCTCACTTAAGTGTTTCAGGCAGAATTCTAAAGGATTTTTTTTGCAAATGCACAAGTTTGCTCTTATTTCAGGGAGATACACTATGAACTTTTTTCCTTCCATTTAGGAATTGCTTCATGACACTGTTGAATAGAAACTCCTGCTAAAGGAGTTTACAAAACAGTGCCCACACACAGGAGCTTAAAGGTGTTAATCTGCTTTCTGCTATTCTTCCTACAAGCATACTTTGTTTTGTAATCCAAAATTTGTTAATTGGGTTTTACACAAAAAGGCAGTATGGGGATTTTTAAAAGGGTGACTTCAGGATGTGGTTAATAATGCCATAAAAGTTTTAATTAAAAACTAAAATACAAATTCTTTTTTCAGTAAATTTTTTTAATTGGCTTTCTAAAAATGAAATGACTGGTCACAATTATTTAAAAAAGCATTGATGTATGTCAGATACACCTGTTTAAGATGTCCATTTAAATTCCATCTAGTTTCTGGGACTCAGAATTGCTAATCTCCCTTGATATAACAGCAAACAAAGGGAGTTTATAATGGGAGGAAAAATGAGTTGTCATTGCTAGTGAAATCTGCTCCAGCATGCTGCCTTTCTTGGGCAGAGGCATAGCAATTGACTTCTGTTGGCTCAATTTCTTAGGGCCAGGTCTGCTTATCTGAGTATTTTCACCTTCAGAGTGTGAATGTGTCTTGCTGATTAAAATGGTCTTTGCAGTATACATATTATAGGTAGAAACTTAGCCTGTGTGACAGATGACTTGTTATCCCTGTTTAAAAAAAAAATAAAAAAAAAATCCTGTATAGAATCAGATTCCAAGTGACCATTCAGATCAAGTAACTCTGTTAGGTGAACAATCTGGCTAACGTGATGGTATACCTCTAGATTTGCATTCAGGTAGGACCAAGAATACTAGAGAGAGTGGAAATTGATCCAGAGCTGGGATACTAAGAATATTCTTCCATGGAGAACTGAGCTGGTCTATAACGGTGGACTGGGTTATTGCACAAACAGGTTGCTGAGTTTATGACAGTAGACAGAATCCATGGCAAGCTGTCTTTTGGGAGCAGAGATAGTAAATTTTATAAGATGTCTGAAGACTTGTAGAGAAGGCAACAGAAGAGCTGGTAGCATTGATGCATGTGATAGAAGTCTTAGTATCTTCTGTAGCAGGTGCAGGGCCACAAAAATGGACAGTTGCAATGTCAGAAAAAATGTGCAGGGAAAATGAGTTAATGTCTGCAAATTCATTCTTTAGAGAGGGAGTTCTGTGCAATGAGGATAGGTTTTCTCAAAATGAAAATAGAACCAGTCTCGTGGCACCTAGAGTGGGGGGAAGCTGATACATGTGGAGCAGCACGTGGTTTGATGCAATTAATGCTTAGTGGATACAAGTATTAAAAAAAAAACCCAAACAAACAAAAAAACCCAAAAAAGTCCTCTACTGAAGTTGGTAAAACTAAGGTAGGAACTGCTATAGAAAATCATGTACAAATAATCTGATTTAAACAGAAAAAGATCCAAAAGAAACCCCATACCAAGAAAAGTGTTTGCTTCATTTGCATGAAGAAACCTAGAAAAACATTTTAGGTAAAATGGGAGAACTAGAAACTGACAGAATTAACTTATTTGGAATTAGATAGAAGGAAAATAATTAGAGGGATCTTATGACAAATTGAGAGTAAAGGGGGACTGGTGGAGAATCGATTGTGCTGACTGAAGAAGTACTCCCTGTTCCAGAAAATATTCAAGTCAGATCAAACTTAAAAGGCTCCAAAAGTTATATGAAATCCAGATAGATTCAAGGACTGTATAAAAAACAAACCAAACCAAACCAAAAAAAACCCCAAAAAACAAACAAATAAAAAACCCAAGCAAACAAAAAAAACCCGCCAAACCAACACTGGAAGTACATTACCAGTTACTTGACTAGGATGATGACTGTAGTAGCCTGTTAAGAGAAACTCTAAAAGCTGCAGGGATAGGAGACAGATACTGAGGGAAGTCTCGGTGAAATGCTACCTTCCAGTTCTCCTTCTAGAGGAAAACATTGTGCATGAAAAGAAGTGGCAGTGAGTTTCAGTAATTCCCTTTCACATGAAATTGGGTCTCTTGGATGTACTTGTTCTGCAGGATATAATGAGTGTTGTTGGAGAATGTTGCAACGCATTTGTGAAGTACATCACGTCCTGCAAGGATGCTGAATTTCTAAACCTGAAGGAAAACCACCCAATACAGAAATGTTTAAATCAAAAAAAGGAATATAGAGAATCATAAGAACCTCTTTGAAAAGAAACTAAAAGATGCAGCTGGAGTGTAAAATATTTGCAGACAGCTTGGGAGTTATTTAAAGACGCCATATTGGAGGCTTACAGCACATGCATGCTGCTTATTTAAATAGACTTCAAAAGGCCCTACAAAATATTGGCATGGCTAAACAGCAGCATAAGGGGAGATGTCTGAAATAAAGCATCATCCTTCTTGACTCTGAACTTTTGCCCAAATGATGAAAATACAGAATAATAAAAACGATGGTAGATTAAACCTGTAATTCTAATGAGGCAGGCAAAAAATTTTTTGATCAGTAAATCCCAACAGGCATAAAAACTATTGTTAAGTATTTCTTCAAACTCAGCAGAAAACTTTCTGCAGTATCTGTAGGGTCAGTAGACACCGGAGTTGTGAAAGGTGGCTTTGGAGAATATAAGGTTGTAGCTGAAAAGTGGAATTGCTTGCACCCACTTTGGTAAAACCTATAAAGGTCTTTATGCCAGAATATTTCTTAAGAAGGAATGGGATAGAGTATGTGACTCAAAATGAAACATAAATGGAAAAAATTGCAGTACATTAAGCAAACAATGAGCGAGGTGACAGGATCAGATGGCATTCATCCAAGTGTTGTAATGGGAACTCGGGGATAAAGGAGCTAGTGACCGTAGTGTGTTACTTGTTGGTTAGCATTGTCTTTCTGCTACAGGTAAAGACGGTAGCGTATGATACCAGCTTTTTAAAAAGGCAGTGGAGGTATTTGAGAAGCTTTACCTCCATGAGCTTTGTGACCGTACAACCCAAATTTATAGAAATGAAAGTGAAGACCAGAATTAATTTCATCATTCCCTCTGTGAAGTCCTTTGGCAAAGGCTTTTGGAGAGGCTAAGTTGCCTCTTGGATAAAATTGAAAGTTTTGTAAACAACTGGCAACAGATGGAAAGAGAGAGGCAAAAATGGTTCATTTTGTTAATAGAAGGAGTAACCCATTGAATTCCACAAAGTTCTGTGTTAACATTGGTGCACAAATAGAAGGAAAAGGGTTTGATAATGAGGTGTCAAAGTTTGTAGATGTTGCGAACTTTACTTGGGTTAGTATAATGGCTAGCTATTTGAAGAAAGTTGCGGATGCTCAGATTTTGGGTTACGTGGGTTAAAATCATATATGAAATTCAGTGTAGGTAAATGCCAAGTAATCAAAGTGAATAAGAAGTAGGAAAGAGAACTTTTGTAGACAGTGATTGGCTCTGAACTGGTTCTTACCAACTGTGAGTGAAAGATGGAATTATCTAGTAAATAAAGATCAATGCAGTTCTTCGTAGCAGTGAAAACAGCAAATCCAGCGTTAAGAATTATTAGGAAAGGAATAAAGAACAAAACAGAAACATCATACTGCTTCTGTAGAAATTCATGGCACGTATGCATCTCAAATGTTCCTCATAGTGTCGGTATCCTCATCTCAAAAAAGATACAGTAAACTAGAAGAGGTTCAGAGAGAAGCATTGAGAGTGATTTAAAGGCTTTTATGTGATGAAAAATGAGTCAGGTGTGGTTTGGTTTTTTTCCTTTTTCTGCCTGGGAAAAGGATGACTGTGAAAGAACACAACAGAGATCTATACAGTCATGAGTGAATAGGGAAGGATTACTTATCACTATCTTCCAAAGTACAAGAACTGAAGGAGTGGAGTACTAAGTAGGAGCAAAAGATGCCAAATTGAATCAGGGCAAACAAAAGGAGATGCTTACTCATATAATGTATAATTAAGCTGAGGTACTATCTACTGCAAGATGCTGGTGATTCTATAAAGTAGGCTTGATGAAAAAAGCAAGTGGGGAGGAGAACAAGGCTAGCAATGGCTGTTAAACACAAAAATATCACCCATGCTCAGGAAGTCCTCAGTAGATGTAAGTAGCTGGAAGCAGAGGTTGAATATGAAATAAATATTTCTGTGTGCACTCTTTATACTTTACCCTAGAGATCTGTTGTTGGTTGTGATTTTTTTTTTTTTCTGTTCTATCAAATCATAGAATTGCGTTCATTATTTCTAAATGCATTTCCAACTGTGTAAAGAAAAACATAGTAAGAAAAGAAACATTTAAATTATACCAAAATCAAAGCTGCTGCATAGTTGGTCATATAGAATTTGTGCGAGACAGCTCTTAGTCACAATGATTAAGGTGTGGGGTGAACAGTGCCTTGCCTTAATGAATGCTGTCTCCATGCCCTGGACCTCTTTCACTTAAGAATACCCCCATGCCATCATATTATATGAAAATCTCCATACTGTTGGATATTGCAGTAGATAAATCTGAAATTTGATGTGGTGTGACTGTTCTCAGGAAGTTCAGGTTTTTACTTACTTGATGCTAACACTGAAATTTCAATTAGCATCAGATGTTAATTCAGGTCAGTGTCATACGTTGAATAAAAAAAAAGCATATTATGTTGAAAGCGTACTTGGGGCAGTTCAGAACTGTTACTTTTATATGGAAAAAATAAATATGTGCTTAGGTATTAGGCATTTAAATAGTAAACTTTAGCACCCTTTCTGCGTGCATATAGTTCATTTCAGAGAAGGAACCCTTAAATTTACAGGTGTCAGTAAAAGAGTTGAAATCTTTGTGAAACTACATCACATCATTTTTAATAGCTTGCTGACTTGTTGCATTAGTAATCAAGATGTTGACAGATACTCACTTGTATTTGTTTAGAAAAATGAGTCATCATTGCATTGATGAACTTACTTTGTCAAATGGTAGTTAAACATTTACATCAACAAAATAAATACTTGGGGAAAATATATGCATCTGGTTTACTCCTCTAGTATGTGTTGATTAATAACTCAGCTTGAAATCAAGACTTATCTTAACTTGTTCTCATTTCAGCTTTGGATAGATCACAGTCCAAGAGAGATGGAGGTTTTAAAAATAATTGGAGCTTTGATCATGCAGAAGAAAGTGAAGGAGATGCAGAGAAAGAGTAAGGATGCTTTTATCTAGGCTATTGAAAGTATAAGTGTCTATTTATAAATAAATACTTTTTTGTAATTTATTAATAAGAAACAATATATAATATCTTAAAAAATTCAGTGATTAAGAAAAATGGTTTCAAATAAGTGATTATTTTAAATAGTATTGTTATATAAAGTTGCATTATAATGTAAAGTTAATTGTGAACATGGGGCTTACAACATAGGGCACAGTACATTTCAAAAGTGTTGCAATCGTCTTTGGAGCTACTGTGTAAGTCTGAGGAGCACAGACAAGAAACAGGTCAACATACTAAGTAAGGAAATGGAAAGGTAGGGTATCCAAGCAGCTTCAGCTTTTCCTTTAGTGGTGGTGCTACTCAGTGCTTCACAGTTATGATTAAGGTACTTCAGTAGCTGAAGGCCTACATCAAGTTAAACTGAGTTTGAAAGACTCGAAGTTTTTCTCCATTGTGCTTATCTCACTGGGTAGACTTAAGGCTGTTTTTGTTCCCTGATCATTTATTTCTTTACTTAGTGTGTTTGGGTTTTGACTAAAACTTAAACCCTATGTGTGTAGTTCGAATACATACTTTGTCCTTGTGACATTTTATTGTTACTAAGATGTTTTCTTAATGTATTTATTTCCAAAAAGACTCATGAACTGTTAAAAGAACAAGAAGTTTCATGCATGAAGAATTCATGCTAGGTTTATTTGTTGTTCTTAGATATTTTTAGAGTAGGGCCTGCTAGTTTAAAAAGGATGCTATGGTTCTCTAGTAAGGAAAATCTGGATCCTGTGGTTAAGTACAAAAATAATTCTTAGATGAATGTATATCCTATAATATTCTGCCAAATGTTGTGCATTGGAAGGGAGGTGGGAAAGTAGACGTATAACCACTTAGGCTGCAGCAGCAGGCTATGCCGTAATCTGACAAAAACATTAATAAATATGATATTTTAGTCATTAAAAAAGGAGTTCAGGAGCTCGTTGAAATGTGAGGTAAGCATTAAGAGCTTTTGTCAAACAGAACTGTATCAGAACTTAAAACCACTTTATAAAAGGTTCTCAAACTAATGGCATTTTAGTTTTATAAAATTAAGATTGCTTTTTTTTTTAGCAATTTTACGTCCATTTCTGTTGCATAGTAATATGTCTTAAGTGTATTGGCAGTACATACAATGCAGTTAGTATTTGCATTTTGCTTGTCTTCAGAAATAAAAGTAACTCACATTTGTAAGCATAGCAGCTTTTTTTCTTCTAGTAATTTACTGCTGTTTTCCATCTGTCTCCAGCTGATGTTGACTTAAGAACACAGAATGAGATATGTGTAGTGATGCTAAAAAAAAAAAAAATAAAAATTTGAAAAACTGATTATGGAACATATGTTTTATATAATTATATCTGATATTAAGGTTGTATTTCTGAGTGATTTTTCATTCCTTTCAAATATTCTGTACGAGAAACAGTTTTCCCATAGCCAGTGTTGAAATTTTATTACCTATTCAGATCAGTAATTTGTTTTTATACCTAGGAATTATGCAGAATCTTATCTGGAAGTTTTACAAAAAGAGTAGTTGAGAATTGATTTAAACTGAAGATCCTGCCTTTTTTGCTTACCCATCCTCTGATACAATTTCAGGCAACTTCTCACTCCCTCCAAACAGCTTCATGTTTTAAGATGCCCACATATTTATTTTTGGTAACACCTTGTTTTTTGTGTCTTAATGGTATTGCAAGCTTTGAACGTTTTGAAAAAAAAAAATGTGTATTTCTGATACACTTCTATTTTGTGTAACAAAATATTGACAGAAGGGAATCTTTAGAAAACAAATGATTTGATAGTAAATTCCCCTTTTCTTTCTAAATTCCCTTTACCTTTAGCAGAACATTTCAAAGATCAGCAGCTTTAGTTCATAGAATTGTTCTAGCAAAAAGCTTTGCATCCCCCCAATATGTTGAGCATACTGTGTAATAAGTATGTATTCTGGCAATTTTTTTAAAACATCGTTCTTGTTTGCTCTTTTATGCTGGTATTTATTAGCAATGCTTGTAATTTACTGCATTTCTGTGTGGAGAAAGCTGTAAATCTGAAGCAGCATCAGGATGCATCTCATGCTTGTTGTTGAGGTACTAGCATTTTAATGTCTGACCTTATTGCAGCTTTTTGCCCTCTTAATGGGAGACACACAATAAGTTTGTTTTGAACTGGCCCAAGAATAACATTCCAGCACTTAAATGATTTGCTGTATTCTTATATTACCCCATGAGACCTGTGCTAATGTTGTTGGTCAATACTGGATGCCTGCTTGGATTATCTTTCCTCAGTGAGATGAACACAAAATACGTGGCTAATGACCTCCTACCAAAGCAATTTTTAGAACAGGTAGATTATTTTAGAAGTGTGTTGCTGAACTTATTTGGGGAATTGGATGGGCTGTGTCATAATGGTGAGGTGTCAAGTAATGAATACAGAAAGAGTAAAGAACTTCATAAACTGAAGAAGATCTGGAAAAATTAATGGTCACCCAACACAATATATAAATTTTTAAATGCTGCCAGAGTTGATATTGGGCATGGAACTAGAGTTAAGGAAATTGAAAATGATAATTGACAAGTATCTTATCCTAAAGTAAATGCCTGCAGGTAATCTTCAGTCCACTTGAAAGAGTAGAAGTAACATTTTTGATGATTTACAAGATCTGATCTACTCAACGTAGCAATCAAGATGATAGCAAGTGACTTGAGACTTTTCTTGCTTTATACTTGGAGATCCCACAGGAGAGGAACCTTTATGTAAAACAATAGAAAAAAAGACCAGTTTGTCTGTTGAACACACTGAAACCTGCATAGACCATCACAGAATAAATGATGGAAATGATATGTATTTTCTGTAGCAGAAGACATGAAAGGATGGCGGACTTATGCAAACATGGCCAAAATAATACATTATTTAAATTTATTTCTGAAATTAACATGTTACAAGATGCTTTCTAGTTTTACAGATGATTATTCTTGAAGTGTCTTGGATAATTCATATTTACTTTCTTTTTAATGTCTGGGTAAATGTTTTTCAAATATGTCTTGATACACCCCACAGTGGTTTTGTAAACTGATGGACCCAGTTTTCTCTTGGCTGTTATGCTGGTTTTTTGAATAGTCCAGACTTGAGCATTCCATTGAGGTTTGTTCAATAATAGCCTTATCAAAAAACTGGATACACATAAATGTGTGTCTCTAATTTATTTGCACTATGGTGTCCTTTCTTAACTAAGACTTTATTTAAAAAAATCTAAATTTTTTTTTTCCATTTATTTGATGGGGGGTAAACTGCTTGTTCCCTTGTATTCCTGACTGGAAAAGCAATGATACTTTTTTTTTTTTTAATTTCTGTTTAGCTTTTTTCCAATTTTTTTTTCCTTTTTATTTCTTTCTCAGAAGACCCCCCACATTTATATAGATGTTTTATCCTTCTTTTGTGGCCCTGTTAGTAAGGCACTGTAGCCTTTAAATTGATAAAACACTTTTTATTCAGAGCTTCAGTTCTTAATATTTAGCATTTTTAGTTAAGGTTATTTTTAATGGGATGGCATTGTGCATGAGTTGAGTAATACCACTACTACTTTTGTGCCTCTGATATCAGGGCTTTTTTAAATGTGTTGCCTACCACCATGTAATTTAAAATAAAGAATGTACACAGAGTGCAGTGAAAGGAAATATGTCAGCCTCCTGTTTTTATATGTAAGAGTTTAGAGAAGGAAATTCCAATTACGTTTGAAACGTGCCTGAATCAGTTGGTAGTTGATAGAAATGTGCTTGCAGCTCATTGGAGAGTAACCTGAATGATCAACAGAGGTTTGAAGTTTGGGTTGCTTGTAGATAGTAGTAAAAACATGGTCTGTTACACTGAGGTGTCTAGCTTTTGCACAGTTCTTAATGTTTTAAAACATTAAACAAATGGTGATTAGAGATAAGTATATGGAATTATTTTTTTTTCTTGTTCAGTGCCTACATTTGAATGCGTAATTATGAACTCCCCTTTGGAAAGAACTCTGTTTCCCTAAATTACTTACTTATATTTTTTTTCTTAATTTTAGTAAAGACTTTAATTTGTTATAAAATGTTAATTAAAGTATTGAAAAGTTAGAAATTATTGTTCTAATATGAAAATACCTCTCTCTGGTTCCCTGGTTCAAAGTGACAAAGTGTGGAGGCATAGCTTTCTCCCAGCAAGACCGCTGAGGCTTCATTTCAGTAGTGTTAAAACATTATTGTCTGGTATGTGGGAGTGTGGTATAGTGGGTTTTTTTCCTGTCTGTACAATTTACTTCATTTAAGCAGGCAACTGTAATCATGTGATACATGAGCAAATAGACATTGCTCAGTTGCTATGTATTCTGCTCTCTGAAAAAAAACAGCCTTTCTGATACTGGTGCATATACTTTGTATTCCTTAAAATCTAGAAATACTGGTTCTTTAAAAACATCCAATTCCCAAATATTTTTATAGTCATGTCATTTTAATTGTATCGTAAGAGTTATTCTTGTTCAATTTGATTTAAGGATTTTTTCAGTGTTTTGTTCATTTGCAGTCTGTTACCATCTCTTCTCTCTCACCCACCCAAACACCCTTTGTTAAAGTGGTTGCGGTACTGTGGCATCTTGAAGCTGTAGAAGTATAGCCTCTGTACGAGGGCATTTTGAAAATTGTCATGATTTTTGTACAAGCTGGATCTGAAGAAGGAAAACATATGTAGAAGTGAAACGATCTGGCTAGGTCAACAGTAGGTGAATGCCAGAGCTGCAGGTACCTACCATAGGTTGCTATTCATGTCTGTGCTGCAGGATTTTGTTTATGCTTTAGAATCTGGAAAATTTCTGAAATTGTTAAACTCATTGTCTTCTGATGAAGGGTTGAGAAAGCTCCGTGAGCCTCCCTTGAAAGAATAATCTATCCTGAAAGAGAGTTTACAAAAAAATGTTACATTATTTTAAAATAGGAAAATACAACAGTGCCACTGGCTAAGTGTTGACATTTACATCATTCTTCCCATATCAAAACCAACTGCACACACAGTCTTACCTCCTGAAGCTTCAGGGTCTGCAATTCTCACCCTACGAGTCAAGAACTTTTTTTTTTTTTTATTGTTTGGTGTAGGGATATCTGTATTATATAAGGTGGAGGAATAAATTGTAACATGATGGGAAATCTTGTGCATGGAAGAAGTTTTTAGGAAATCGGGGGTGGTGGTACTGAGTGTTTACCTGTATACAAAGAGCTAAAGTCACTATGTATATTGCAATGAACATGTCATACCTGCAGCTAAGAAATGTTTCCACCTTTACCTCCATCATTGTTTCTCTTGTGTAGCTGTTCCCTTGGAACTCCTGGCATGCCTGTTTGTATTTTTAAGTAATTTCTGCCTGAATGATCTTAATTAAAAAACCCCAAACCATGCAATTATAAGTTGGCTAAAGTAGTATTATTTTGTTGTGGCCAAGAGAGGAGTAACCTTACCAGGATTGCTGAGAAGGGATTATCTGCAGGTTGCTTCTCTTGGAAGCAAGAATGTGTTAGCTTAATCTAGCTGCTATCAGTATAAAATATATGATTGGGGTTTTAATTTAGATACTTAAGATTACTTGAGGATAACTGCCTGTTACTGAAGAGAGTATGTTTTCACAGTATCATAGGCTGGGTTTCCTTTTTTTTTTTTTGTTTTATCTTCTTCCCCATTGCAATAGCTGAAGATTACAGACATAGAAGTACTAAAGAGAAACATTTTAATGAGCAGTTGAGCCAAACTGCACACACTATTTTTAGGAAGACATATTTTGGCAGTAATTCCTATGGGATAAAATTTAGTTATATGTACTTCTTCTCCTAAAGCACTGTGAAGTTTGCAGTTTTAAACGACATACTTGAACACTGATATGCATGAACAAACCAAGGCTATGTTTTATAGGTTAATTTAGTATTTGACTCAATTTATGCATAGGGTTAAATAGAAACTGTCATGATGTCAGTAACATTGCTATAACAACATTGAAGGTTCAATAGTATTCTCTATTTTGAATTAATAACCTCTTTTAAATTTTGCTTTTTGTGAAATAATTTGATGTACACTTTAGGTTCAGGTTCACATAATACATCTGGATCACTACGTTACCCACTATGTTCCTGGTGTTTCGGGAGTATAGACGCAATGTGTATGTGATGCATTTAAGCATAGAGGGAAGGAGGGAGGGGGGAAGCCCTTTGTGTGTTTAAAATGTTTTGCTGGTGTTCTGTTGCATTTACAATGTATTCCCACACCTATCTAGTGAGGCAAACCTGCTCAGCATAGATGACGGTGATGGGCCTTTCACTCTCAGTGAAGAAAGAAAGGTAAGTACTCTGTTTATCTCGTGGTGAAAATGTATCTTTAAAGCTTGCTAGGTTCTTAAACAATGTTGCTTAGTCATCTGTGCGGTATTACAACATGAAAGTTTGTGTTGAGTTAGCAACATATGTTCAAGCTATCTTTCTGTCTGCTCTTAATGTTTTTGTTGCTCTTACTCCTGTTGGTTTGTATAGTATTCTGAAAATATAAGCATGAATAACTGGTTTTAAGTGTAGACGATTGTCATTAATGGGATTATATTTTTAATTTAAAAATATTAATCCTTGTATCCTATGATTGCGTACTGCCAGATTCCCAGTTTTGTATGCATATACGTGTGTGTGTGTATATAAAAGGAGAAGATACATAGGCAAACCCCATGCTTTTTGTGTTTTTTTAATGTATACCAAAATAGCTTACAACTGCTAGATGCTTCATAATACTTTGAAAATATTAATATTTTGTTTAGTAAGGAATTCTAGTGAGTAAGGGTGTAGACATATTTTGCATGAAATTTGGTACAAAAGCAGTCTGAAAATGAAGCCAAAGTAATATTTATATAAATATTTTGCAATTCGTTTTTTCCTTTTAACTTCTGTACAAGTATTTTAATATATCTGAATTCTGTTGTTACAGTCACTTCGTTGTCGGCCTGGAGCTGTCGGCACCAGTGGTGATTTCATAAAAACATATGCAAGGCGAGGCAAAGCTGGAAGCTTGAGACTTTTTAAAGGGAACTCAATTGGCCTCAACATGATGGGAAATAGCAAGAAACTGAGGTACTACATTTAGTTTTATGTTTACTTATCTATTTGATCATTGATATAAATCAATGGTAAATGAACAGAACTTGCAGTACATTTGAATGATCTGCTGTGCGTTTTAAGAAGCTACACTGTTCTTTGCTTCTGAGCAAAGATAGAAAGCTAGATTGTTAAGGTCTTTTGTCTTCCAAAATGTGAAATAGTACATTAGTAAAATACCAGAAGATTATTAAAATAGAGTTAGAGCATTCACTGGCATACTTGTCAGCCTTACCAATGTTGTCTGCATGTGCTATTGTTTCCTTTATACAGTGCTAGCAGCTAGAAAATTATTTCTAACATCCCCATCAATAATTTCTTCTTTCCATGACTGTGATTTGCCAAAATTAACTCAGGATGCATTTTCTGTTTTTCTTACTGCAAGATATCATTTGGTTTAGGAGTCACAGACTATTCCTTTAAAGGATTCAGCAAATATCCATACTCCTACATGATAGCTTGAGATTGTCACTTGCATTTAAAGCTGACAGGAACAGTGTTTAAGCGTTCAGTGCTGTACTTGCTTGTTACTGCTGTCCCTGACTTGTAACAGACTGATCTCTTTATTTAGTATATAATAAAAAGTGATACGTTCATGTAACTTCCTCTGAGAGTGTTTCATGCTGCTAAAGTGCACTCAGTTTCATAAGATAGCTAGCTATAGTTGGGGCAGTCATCAAATACATAACCCATACATAGCTGTATGAGGGATGTCCTTGTCTTCATTCTTGCATGCTGCTCCGTAAAGCTTGGTTGGTTAGTGGAACCGTCTTATCACAGAGTCATCTGAGAAAATAAATCCTTGAAGTCTTGTGTGATGTGTGTCCTTTCCTACTGTTCTGATCTTCGAGCCTGATGTACAGGGAACAAGTCCAGAATTTCCAGTCTGGACTGGTGGTCCATCAGTTTGATAGAGAGGAACAAATACAAGAATTGTACATACTTCAGTCAAAATAAGGACTGTGTCTGCCTTTATGTTGTAAATGTGACCTATTCCCACATATTAATCTGTCTTGTTGAATTTCAAAACCTAGATGACCCTTCACCCACTATCTTAAGCAAATATGATACATACTGCTCTAATTTAGTTTTTCTGTAGCTTGTAGATGGTCTTAAATTCATGCATATTCTTAAATACAAAATACAAAAACAAAACAAAACTAACCCCCACAGATCCTGAATTTTCTGATAAAAGAAAGCCCATTATGAACATTTTCTTGTTAGGAACTACTGCTGTAAGGACCACATAAACAAGAGTTTAGCTTATTAGGTGAATAAAGGGTATTCTTATCCTGCATTCTTGTTTTTTAGTGGCTTAGTTTTGACAAAGAACAGTGAAACTTTCATTGATGGATAAAATTCTGCATTTGTAATAGTTCAAGTTATTGTTATTACAACCAACGTGCCATTGTGTAGGGAATTATTTGGGTATATGTATTGTATGTTTGGAACAGGGTTTGTTCATATAAACCTGAAGGAAAATCACTGACTTCCCAACGTCCAATGAAACATAAAAGCAACCGTTGCATTCTCTCCACAGATGTTTCAGACCTGATCAGATCAGAACCACAGATAGACACGATCACACATTTATGAAAAAGATTTAACTGAGCTTTTTGGTGAGAGTGCACGTACATTTTCTCTGCCTTCCTTCGATGGGAATACAGGCCATGTCTTGGTTTTTGAGATAGACTAATAGAATGTTATGTGGAACTTAAAAGCTTTTTTTAAAATAAAGTAGATTTTATAATGGCAAGTTTTTTTGTTATAGGTTAGAAGTTGTGCCATTGCACGGAAGTTTGTTGGCTCTTGCTAACTCTTGAACGTGGGTACTTCCTTCCATCCCTTTTTAAAATTCTTTTTTTGCTTACATAAATTAGCACAGTACTTCATTGTCCTTGATTTATGCAATGCAAATGATGTTTTGTGTTTCAGTCTTTAATTTTTAGTATATACAACAGATTTATAAGATTATATCCAGATTTCTACCTTGCTTCTCCTCAAATTGGCGAGCTCTTACGGAATCACCCTTGTTACTTCCATTCTTTAGGATTCTATTCTTGAACGTAGACATAAAGATACAAATGCTTGTTACAAATCTGTCAGGACTTCTTTGCTTTGTCTGAAGAAGCCCGTGCATGTACATTGTATTTGTTGTTTGTTTTGACTATACCTAACCATTTAAAATAAGATTCCTCTAATCCTCTGGAAACTAGAATTTTCTTCTGTGTGGCTGTGGGATTTGTAGTGAAATTCAACCTTGCTACATAATTTTTCTCCCTTTTTTATTAAAGCAGTCATACTTGACTCTGTGTGTGTATGTTTTTCTTAAGTTCCAGAAAAGTATGTGGGTTTTATTTTGTTTTAAAGGTAAATAATTGCTGAGGGTTTTTTCAGACAGTCTAAGCATTTAGTTCAGACATTCTGTTGCTCGGATTGGGACTTCCTTCTGTTGACAAATACTACATTATTTACTTAAAGGTGACATCATCTGTTTTGAAAGCAGGCATCCTCCTTCTGTCTGTTGCTGAGCTGCTGAATTTAAATGCAAAATATAGGTATCCACCTTCTTCTTAATAAACCGTCATTAATGAAGGAATTTAGTTGGGAATAACGGATGTGTGTAGGCTACCATGACTGCCGTAAACACTTGGTAGTATGAGTTTTAATCAAACATCAACATTATTTAACTCCTTTTCAGATTTTGGTCACTAAGTCTGCTTGGAAATGTGATTATGCTATAAGTGATTATCTTGATTCAATAACTTAATTGTGATAACATCATATCTTTCATAACCTATGTGTCATAACAAAATCTGCACATCAGTAAAGGTTTGTGATCCAATCACTGTCTGTAGTAAAGAATGGTGGTATGTTCAGTTTGACCTGCAGCATGGAAGGCCCTTAATAGTTGTCCTTTCAATATTTGGACCCTTTGACCAGAGAAAATTCTGAAGGTTGATCATGCAGTTAAGCTGCTAGATTTAGTACAAGAAGATCAGATACTTGGAATTCTTGAGCTGTTCATAGTGATTTTTATTACAAAGTCTTTTTTTTCCAACTTGACTGCAGAATAGGGATTAAAAACTCTTCAGATCAGTGGAGCTTGGCTCAAATTAGTATTATTGTAGTACAATGTTCCCTAAAATTCAGAGAATGAGTGATAGGAAGATGGGATATGCAAGGACAGTGAGAAGAAATTTTCCCTGAACATATCCACCTGCATGTACAAAAATTTACCAACCAAAAAGTTATTGTCTGGTATCTGGTTAAGCAAATCCAGTATCAAACTCTAACTTAACCCTAATAGTTTTGGGTTTTGGAGGGTTTTCTTTTTTAATCATGAGGTCTTACTTTAAATTGCTTTTATCTTTGCTAGTTTTCAATAACTTGTATCAAAATTTCTCACTTTATTAAGTCCCTTTTAGATTTTTCTTTTTTGGTAATATTTCATTTAAAAAGTTAATTTGATGAACAGCAGAATTAATGTGGTCTATAGTTGTGTCCTGTGTTCCTGAATATCATGCTTCCGTTACTTCTGGATCCATTGCTTTGCCCAATGCAAGATTCCTCTGTGCCTTTTGAATCTGTGGTGTTGAGAAGTTCCTAGGATCAGCTGATAGAATGCAATAGCGTAACCTTGTTTTCATCAGAGCCTAGACTTTAAATGACTCTGGGGTTTCTGAGGTCACATCAAGGAGATATATATCATTAATGTATTGTAAGTTCTTTGAGACTTCTAGAACATTTGTTCTTTCGAGGATCTTTCTGACCATTACATCACCCTGGTTTTAGTGTTGTATGTTAATTTTCTTGAAACTGTACTGAAACTTACAAACCCAGATTTCAGTTTGGATGTGCTCATTTTGCAACTTGCTAGGACTTTATGATTAAATTTTCTGGTGATTCTGTCTGCACTGGGTATGTTCTATTCAAAGAACAGGATTATAGAGCAGATTGTATTTTACAGCTGTCCTACTTGGAAGCATATCTGATGCCATATGAACCATTTAAGTGTGCCATCTAGAACAGTCTGCTTTGACTCAAATCTGATCACCCAGCAGGCTGTGATATTCTATTCCAGCACCTACTGGAGTTTCTCAGTACTCGAGTGTGAGGCAGAAAGCAGAAGCACTGCTTTAACAGGTTTTTTTTATGCTGCAGGGGCACAAGACTTAGAGTTATCCAATCACAATAGTTTGGTAAAGCTCAGATTCAACAAATAAAATGATAAAACGTGAGATTAGGTGTGTTTATAGACTTGCTTGTTTAAACTCCTTAAGCATTTGAGAAGGCATTACTGCACTCTGCTTGTGTTTTCTTTTCTAGTATCTCTTTCAAAGACATTAAATTGGAAGCCAGAGAGGATTTGAGACACCCTAAAGTATTTAGGGCAAGTAGCTGTCAGCTTTTTATTTCTTAGGTGACAACATTAAATAGAAGGTTGACTGTAAATTACTATGGATGATGACTGGCCACCTGGAGTTGCATAGTCTTCACTTGGAAGCATGTGGGATGAGTGTGTTTACCTTTCAAGAAGTTGGTGACTGAATGGGTTTCTGTTAGGTTAGTTTTGAGGAGTGGAACTGTTAACTGAGAACATTTATGATGTTTCTAAACTTCATATTCTAGAAAAGTGAGTTTTACCATTTGGTTGGTTTTGATAGGTCTTGTTCTGTTATGTTTGTGGTTATGTTATGATCAGTCAGATCATAACAGTCATCTTATGATCAGTCAGAAATGCTCTGAAAGCTTCTAATATTAACTTATGATAGTTGATATAAGGCTCCCAAAAGGATTTGTAGTTCTGAACTGAAAAGAAATTTAAAAAGCAAGCTAGGAATTTGCTCAGTTTCACATTTTGGGGGAATGTAGAGGAAGGATTAGGAATTGTTTGTCAGCTTTTGGGGGAATTTTGGTACTTAGGGTTTTTTCATTGTTCATAACAGGACAAGCAGCAGGAGCAAAAATTCTGTTGAATCATATTTCTGAGAAATATTTTTAATCAATCAGAATGCTTTTTCACATCGTTTTATTTAATGCAAATAAAATTTCCAAGCAATTTTACAAGCAAAATTTAAGCGTTGTAGTTCCGTAATTTGAAACAGTTTGCATTATCAACATGCTGTTTGTTAAAAGTTGCATGTTTTTTTGAACATTTCAAATGTAGTATTGTGTGTCCTGCTGCCGAAGTGTGCAGGATAATTGTTAGGGTCTAACGATCTTCGAAGGAGTTCTATATTATTGATCTGCCATATCTTTGTATCAGCTTTTACTAGAGAGGGTAATGGTAAGTAATCTTCTCTCCAGAATTACTTGTTTTACATAGTAATGTGATTAAAGTGTCAAAAGGCAACAAATGAAGAAATCAAAGAAATGCTAAAAGACATTGGTGAATATGCTATCTCTCTGCAGAGTCCTGCTGAGATATTTGAGCACCTGAGAATCCTGTTTTCGAGCTGTGCTGTGTTGTTTCAGTTACCAGCCATCTTACATCCATAAGTTTTCTGCGTTCATTTTCCCTTATGAGTAATAAGATGAGGGAAATTCCTGAATGTGCAATTCAATCTGTTCACGTTATACCCTTTATGTCATATTAAAGAAGCTAATACTATGCCTTGATAAAATTTATAGATAGAAGTAAAAAATCAATTATAAATAGTTTTAATTCATTAAAGAAAGCAGTGTGTTTGCAGTGATGGGATTGAGTAAAAGAGAGCTGGTTCAGAGAGTTTTATATGGTGATAAAATTTAAAAATTCTCCACTTTTTCTTCCAGGAAAAAAAAAAAAGTGTGTATTCTTACTTGTCTATTTTATTCTAGACTGAATGTTTTTATGCCTGTCAGGGGATCCTAATAAGTTGTATCATTGATTCAGAAATACTTTGATGATTTTTGGTTTTGTATGGCTGTTATTGTAAAAGGAGGACACCACAATTTTTAGCTAAGACAGTGTAATCTGTAATACCAGGGTCTTTTCTTTAACCATTTTTCTGTATGTTTGCAGTGAAAATGCTCAGAATATGTCTTGTCCTGTAACTGTGGTACATGGTAGACGTTTTCACCATGCACATGCACAGACAGCAGTAGTAAAAACAGCAGCCCAAAGGTAAGATAACATTTGTTTCTCCAGATGTTCCAACTGAAAAAAGTCCTTTCTGATTTTGTATGTAATGGTTTTCCTTATGCTGTGAAATGTTTTAAGGAAACATAAGTAATTACATGGTGCATTCTTGATCATGAGCTTTGATCTTAATTACTAAATACTAATTCACAGAAACTCCAGCTTGAATAAAATCCATCTAAAGATTAAGTTATAGATCTGTTGATCCTATGTAGTCTGTAAATATAGCATAAAACGTATAAACCAGGACACCTCACAGAAGCAAGGTTTTGCATTTACATAAATAATTGTTAGAATGGACGACTGGAAATTGGGGAATCTTACTCAGCTACGCTGAATTAAACTTCATTGTTTTGAAAACTTAAAACTATAGCAGACTTCTATAAATTGCAGGGTTGTTTTTAAATTTTTTTTACAGGCTTTTCACACCCAACGTGTATGACAAACATACAAGCTAACCATTGCTTTAAGGAATTTTCTCTCAAAATTTGTCCATTCAGAGCTCTCTTTATCTATGAATTTCACGGTTTTCGACCAGCCCACAAGTGCTTCATCCTGTCAGCATTTTGTAGCCTCCTTTTCCTACCCCCTTTTTACCTCTCTGGTTTTTAGTGTAGGTTTTTTGGGGTGGTGGGATCATATGTAAGCATCATCCTCTTCTTCATCCCACTTCCCTCGCTTTCATTTGCTGTCTTCAAAAAAAACCAAAAAAACCCCCACCATATACCAGTGTGAACGACTGATGTGATCCAAACATGTACTAGGGTAATCTGGCATTGAAGAAACAGACTGCAAAATGGATTTTGCAGTCCTGTCCCTGAGGACCTACATCATTGTTGCCTCCTTCCATTTCAAACTATACTATCATCTCTAAATGGAAAATAGCACGGACATTTCCTTCCCCTTAGCGGATGCAGTAGTAGAGACCTCCCTTTTCTTTATATTTCTTCGCATCATTGCAAGGCAGGGGATGACTGGATTGGCAGAACTTTTTCCACAAATTAACTGAAAGACAAGGTTTGTGTTACCAGTGTGGCTTAGGCTGAAGCAACTGTGCTCTTTTCTTCTTACTTGCAGTCCTTTTTAGAATATTTTTGTTCAGTGTTCCTTTGAGGAAAGCATGGGGCATCTCTAAGTATTCATGCCCTTACCTTTCACTTTTTTTTTTTTTTTTTTTTTTGGTAATTCTAAGGGATAAAATCTTGATCTGCAGTGCTAATTAAAATGATTTGAAGTAAGCAAAATCACACAAGACTGCTCTTTCTTGGATCTCTGAATGTTGACCTTAATAATATTAGCGTACTTGATTAAGCTTTGTTGTAAGATGGTTCTTTGAAACAGCCATCTTAACTAGATAAGTGCTGTAGGCTTCTTCAGCATGCAAGAGAGTCCGCTCCAGAAATTCTTAATCTTGAGGGGATGTTAGACTTGCCAGCTTGCCTTTCTCATCTATGCAACTTGATTTTTTGTAAGCCTACGAAGTAATGCGGGGGCGGGGGGGGGGGGGT